>JAMKCF010000002.1:12940590-13258090 GCA_023634235.1 Pisaster brevispinus
TATAAGAGAAAGATTGTTATTCTCATTAGACCATTTTCATGGCCCTGCTTACGGAAGAAGTTTACACTTTACTGCCTCTAGAAAAACGCGCTTTACATGGTGCAGTAAGCGCAGGATTTTGTGGCGAACAATGCCATGAAATTGGGCTCTGCCCATGAGAGTTTGTTTGTTGAAGGCTGAGTCCGAATTGGAGCTCTGGCTATAGCTGGAATGCCGCGTCATCATGCATTGAAGTATAGAACGTCCTAAACAACACACTTAGCGACAGCCGTAGCCGTAGCCGTAGCCGTCAATCTGGATACGGCCTTACTTTCGGAGTGGGGGGACTGTATTGCATGGGTGGTAAGATGAACCATTCTTCATGCAGGGTCGGAGCTTTGCTTTGAACCGATTCCCTCTTCAGATTATCTCTCATTCTTTGTGTTAGTTCTAGTCCTGTCATAACGGGGAATTTCTGAAATGTCTTCACTTGTGGTACAGGCATGCAACCTTTTCTGCTGATTTCCTCTCCGTTTGTCTTTTTTTCGTGCCAAATGAAACTGCGAAACACGGTACAAAGTTTTGTGTGCAATGCCGTTTCCCCCCCTTTTTTAATGCAAGTTTCTTGTATGGCAGTAGAAAGATGGTTTACTTTTTAGTCCCACTGCAGAATTAAAACATGGAGAGACATCAACCAGAGATTCAAGATTTTTGCAGGGTGAAATAATAACCTCAAAAGCGAAAATTAGCTTCAAATGTTCTTCATTGATTTATTTTGGTGGTTGTATTGTGACGTTTGTGTTGAGTTTTTAATCGGGTTAATAATTTGTTCTGTAGAGATTTTTAAGATCCTGGGTAGATTATGTTGTTATTCTTCCAGCAAACCCTCTACCCAGTCTCCTTGTAGTCAACCTTTTCTCTACTTCTTCTTTCTCATCAGATGACGAGACATTTCAAGACGTCTTCCGAGACTTCACAAACCTCGCTTCCAATAACCCCGAGATGTTGAATCGCCACTTCCAGGAGGACGAAAAACCCTCTGAGTCTGATACTTGAAATTAAAAAATGATAATAAGCATAATGGAGAAAAAAAGAAGGAAAAAAAAATGATAAGAAATACTGAAATTCTCTTTAAAGGGCTTAGCTTGTGTCAAAGGTAAATTATTTAAAATGTGACCACCCGGGGAATGGTTTACAAAGCTCAATAGTGATAGACCCCTTGCGTATGACATCAACAGCGCCCTCACTGAGGTCAAAGGAAGACCTGTCATTGGTTGGGAGGTGTGCTTGGTGTGTACGCACTTTCAGTTCACATTTCCATTGTGCGACCCCCAGCGATGATGGCCTATGCAAGGAGTCTATTGGATGGTGGGTGCTTTTCTTTCTTCAACCTCATGAATTATGTACGAGCCAAGCATGAATAATGCATGATCTCATGAGTTATGCAATTCATCTTGAACATGGATAACTTTTCGCCAAGGTGACTAATGGATTGAATTGATGAAGTGTAAGGCAAAACCAACATAAATCTCCTTGGGCTGACATTAACAGCATTACCATGTGTAGCTTAATTATGTTTGGGGCGCCCTCTGTTGACATCGTGTTTTCCAGGAAAAAAAAAATCATGTATATATTTATATTTGTACAAAACTACATTAAGTATTAAACGGTGGCCTTATGTAGTATGAATTCAGAATATTTTCATGAAAGGCGTAATGAAAAAGTGTACGATAACTCAAATTTGCAATACAGAGTGGCTTCAACCTGCCATGGATGGACAGAGGGCGCTGTTGGTGTAACAAATGGTGTCACATGTCACCTTGGTTGTGATAGGCGGTGGTGGAGGAAGTGGGGATGAAAAGATTTGTATAATTAAGGATTTCAAAATCATTACCTCAAAATGATATTCTAGTCAGCATTTCTATTTTCACATTTTTAGAGCATAATGCACTATTTTCATGTTCTTTGAATGTACGCACTAAAATTGTTCAATATTTTTCTGAAGTACCGGGTGATGTGTATGGAAAGAGGGACATATCTCAGCAATTCACACTATGCAAAACATTTGCTTCGCTTAAAAAGTCACTCGGTTGGTGTTCATTATTCAAATATTAGATGCTTATGAGTGCATTGATGCAGAATATAGTCATGAATTGAATTCTGGTTTTTCCATTATGGAAAAGGAAAAGTCAGATTACACTGAGTGAATATATTCTGGGACACTGAACAAAAATTCTTTGTGAACAAAAAAACTGAAACAGTCGGACGACTCCATGCCGACACCACTGTGACACGGCAGAGCCTCGTTTGGACAAAATAGGCAGTGAACGATCATTTTGGGAATGGCGCTGCAAAGCTTTCATAAGGACTCTATTTATTGGAAAATGAGTGCATCACAAAACTGAATTTGACCTTGAGCCCTTCTTGAAGCTTTACAAGACATGGCCTATCACAAGCGTGTTGATGTTTTAAGGTCTCACAAACAAAAACCTTCAAATATTACTGGCTGAGAACATACCCAGTCATTTTGAAATTGTACATATCAGAAGACATATTTTCTAGAGTATCTAGTTTTCCATCAGAGTACACGTTGCGTGTGATTTTAGCAGAAACAGTTGAAAAAATGAACGATGAAAAAGACTAACTAACAACCAAAAACAACACAACAAAATATATGGACTAAATTAATGTGTAGTTGTGCTAGAAGCGCATTTTTATTTATTGTTTTTAAACAACCAGATTAATAATTACAGATTAAAAGCAATTCCTAGTTGGGTTAAAATTCCAGTCAGCCGAAAGTCCCCATAAAACAGAATGAACAAATTTCGCTTTGATTGACACATAAATCTTGTTAGGACTAGGAGCACCAAGACAATGACCAAGGGCATTGAGGTATCTGGCCTTCCAAGGGTTTATTGTAGGCACTCTGCGCGGTGATAAATGAACTAATAATGAACAAGTCCTAGAGCATTATAAAAAAGAAAGAAAAAAAAGAAAGAAAAAAAAGGGGCAAATAGAGTAGGTTTTCAGAAACGCAAAATGACAAATGGGTTGGTACTAAACACAGCCCCCCGAGTAGAACTTAATCGTTGATCTTTCCTACCTCCAGTATTAACAAGTCAAGAAATGGAATTTCAAACTGTACCATTGAACAGTTTTAATCCGCACTGAGACCCAGAAAATGTTGCTCAGCACAAATAAGCAGAAAATCAGTTACACATGGAGTGGTAAAAAAACTCCAGATAATTTATAGTAAGCCCAACTTAAAATCTACCTGACTTTCTAGGAATTAAACTATTCTCTTAATACCATGGCAACCTTTTTACTTTAGATATTAACCTTGTGCACGTGACCTCATTGGTACATCATCATTTTATTTCTAAGATGGCGGCGGGATGACGTCATTGCACTAAGGTCTATAGAAGGCTAGATTGATTAGACAAAACTCTGACAGTACTACTTTTTGGAACTGGTATAAACGGCTCTTGCTAGGCAGTTTAAAGTAGTAGTAGATTAAATTAATAGTAGAAATCGACATGGGATTGTTTGTTATAATATGCCTCCGTAGAGATAATTTGTCTTCTTTGATGAATAATAAGCTAAATCTTTAACTGGAAAGTTTCAATAAAATATTCTATAAATATATAAATTTAATTCTCAAGTGGTTATTCCATTGTATTAATTTGATTAATATTACTTTGATGAAAAAAAAAAATGTTTGTAGCTGCTCTCGGAAATTAAAATGATACGACGATATATGAAGACACAAAAATTTCCTTATTTCACAACTTCGCAGACACGTTATTGCCAGCCCCTCGGAATAGTAGCTTGCCAACTGGTATCTTTGAATGTTTACCACTGTCGTATACCACCTGACCACGTACAAGTGTCTTGTGAACCACACCCTTCAGGATCATTCCCTCGTAGGGTGTTAGCTTGTTCCGATGTTCAATCTTATCTCGAGTCACCTGCAAAATTCAAATATGCAACGAAGTGAAAGTACTGTTTGGATTGCTTTCTGTTATTTAACCTTCCTACTGTCCGACCATGTAATATCATCCACTGGTTTTGAATGAAAGATAAACTATACCAGCTTGCATTATGATTTCATGTGTAAAATAAATCTACACAGTACACGGTCAACCCTCCAATTGTCTGACCATTCAATCTCATCCATCGTGGTTTTGATTGATAGATAAACTACACCATCCAGCAATGTGATAATGGAGAATACAGTACGCAGTACACAGGTGTACACACACATTCCTGTTTTTGCATCCCTGTGGAGACATCTTTTGTTCTTTCCTTTGTCCCTGTAGTTAAGAACCTCCCATAGACTTTGTACACAAAATTCCTTGTGGAGCAACCCAGTCTTTAGAATTTCTCTTTGAAGACCCTTTGTTTTCCCTTTTCTGTTTTGTTCTCGGTCTCCATAAGGTAGTGAATATGAAGGCGCATACACCCTCTGGACATTCCTTTGTTCTGTACACTTAAGGAAAATCCTGTTCTTCAACACTGTCAAACAAAACACTGTGTGGGCGTGTGTAAGTCCACAGTGTTTCAAATCCTTACATTATGTAGACCTCTTTTGTTCTCGGGGTCCACACTACTTATGTAGTGTTGAAATAGGTCTATGCACACACACATTCTAATTTCTACATCCCTGTGGGGACATTTTTTGTTCTTTCCTTTGTCTCTGATACTTCGTGGAGCATCCCAGCCTTTAAAAATTCCCCTAGGGAGACCTTTCCTTTTCCCTTTTTTTTTTGTCTTCAGTCTCCATAAGGTAGTGAATATTAAAACAGTGCCACCATACACGACTCGTGCAGTTGATTGGTCTAAGATGGTTGGGAAAACTCACTGGAAAATGTGATCAAGAAAAAAAACCATGATAAAATACTCCCAGGTGAAGAGAAGCAAATTATGGTATTGTGTTTTTTCGAAGTAGATCAAGACTTTGTGACCAAAGGGTCTAGAGATGGAGTTCTGTGACTTATTGAGTACAGGCAAACACAGAGCTGTGGGAACAAAGGTTCCCACAATGGGTGTCTTTGTTAATCCGGGTCCCCACAAGGTAACTCTTTTGAAAAAAGGGAAGAATTGAACAACAATAGCAAGTCCCCACAACTCTGTCTGCAAAAGACTGGGTGGGTAAGAGTTACTATGAGGGGGAGGGGGAGGGGGTGGTCAATCTACCTTGAATTCAGATTCAGGGTCCCAGATGACAACATCCCCGTCCATGCCGACCTTCAGCTGACCTTTACGGTCGGACAGGCCGGCGAGTTGGGCAGTCCGTTCACACATTAGGTGCACTATCTCATGAATATGCAAACCACGACTCCTGGCTCCAGTCCAAAAGAGTGACAGACCTAGAAATAACGCAGACATCTATTTATTCTATATGTTGATTGCCTCAAGTAAATCAATTTAAACACCTACGGCCCCATGACCCCCCCACCAAAAAAAAATATTTAAAAAATAATAATAAAAAAAAATATTTACAAAAAAGTCAATACCTTCACCCCACCTCTTCCTGAGAAAAAACTCTTTGTCAGTCTTTTCTTTTCAACTATTTTTCTTGATTGATAGAAGCCGGGAAAAAAAAGAAAAAAAAAGATATTGCTTCGGTTGGAAAAGTTCTGAAAAGTAATACCAGGTAGGGGCACAGTTAAGATTTTTTTTAAACCGATGTGAGGTGGCTGAGATTCTTACCAAATTGTAACGAGGATATTCCTCCCCAGGCTTTCATAAAATCCCCCTCCTGGGTCAACTTGAGGTCAGCTGTACAGGGGGAGTGGTCTGAAACGATCAGATCTATATCCCCATTAATGACGGCCTGCCAAAGCTTTTCCTGAACATAGGAGAAAATGGACAATAAACCTTGTTTTAGAACCACACATTGATTTATGCCCATGAGGCTTCCCATCGTTTACCTGATTTTGTTCATCATTTGTTGCTATTGAGGCCTATCACCATTGTTTCCGTACACTCGCTTTGACATCATTTTGTTTCAATCACTTTATTGTGCACCAAAACAACATAAATTGCGGCAATTATTTGAAGTTAATATGCAGAAAATTGCTGAAATTGTTGTAAGCACAGATGTGATCTGGGGGTGCTAGTTCAACATTTCAAAAGAGGAGTACAGCGCCCCAGTTACTGGGTCTACATGATAGGTACAGCATTAATTTTAAAAATAATTGCGAATGTTTTCAAATAAGGTTCGAACAAGTGATGAGATTTTCGGAGGGAAATTAATCTTGAAATACATATTGACAAAACTTGTGTTCTGCTGAATGGTTACTACAGAAATATTGAATGCGCCAGGTTAAAATGAACATCGACCGGACATGACTGGAATCAAAATGGAAACCCGCGAGGGGGGGGGGCGTTCTCTTTCCGATCCTCACCTGATTTTCCTTCTCTCTGATTGGTGGACAGCATTTAAACTGCGTCGCTCCACTCGGCACGGTCTCTGCGTCTAGGGAGAGGTAGTGATGGCAAGTTTCCACGGTGATGGGGGCGCCCTGTTTACGGGCATCAAGGATTATGGGAAGGGCTTCGGCCGATGAAAGGTGAACAATATGACAAGGCACCCTGGGATGGTGGTAAAGGATCACACAAGAAATCATTAAATGGGAGAGATTTAATCAAGCTCGCTGCCATGAAAATTGCCGCATGGAAACACAAAGTCTCGCAACAAATGTTAGGAGCAATAAATTTCCGTTTTACAGCCGCTCGCAGGTTTAGTTTGTACAAGTCATTGATTACATTTTTTACTGGCCATTGAAATCTGTGAAACGCGAAAATTTAATGGCCCTGAAACCCATGCATGACCAAAATCCGCCATGGGTTGTATTTATCCCAAAGTTTGGTAGCGGATTTCCTGATTTTGGTCTTATATCTCTTAAACCTGCATTCATACCACCATTTTTTTTCCCTTGGCTAATGAAAAATTGTGACACCAAAGGGTTTTATAGAGACTTTCTGGGTCCAAATTCATGGCTCTGTTTATCACAGAATTCTGCATTTACGGCACCTAATTCTACGGGCAGCAAGTGCAGTATTCTGCTGTAAGCAGTGCCTGGAAATTGGGCCCTGGCTCCAATTTCATAAAGCTGTTCAGCAGAAAATTCTGCTTAGCAAATTTCTTTACTTAGCAAGAAATGAATGGGGTACCAGTGGCAACAATGTAAACTTTATGGAATGTTGGTTGGTAACCTGTTTCTGCTAAGCAAGATTTTCCTGTGTTTAACAAGTTTTTGTGCTTACAGGCTATATGAAATGGGACCCTGGGCCCCATTTCATAGAGCTGCTTAAGCACAAAAATTTGCTAAGCACAATAACATTCTGTTTACCAGAATAAGGTTACCAGCCAAACTACCATGTCACGTGTACAATTTGTGACTGGTATCCTGCTCATTTCTGCTTAGCAGGAAATAGCTAAGCATTATTTTCTGCTTAAGCAGCTCTATAAAATTGGGCACAGGTCTTACCGGTATTGTAAGCACAGCTTCGCTACTAATGCAATGGCACCATTTTCCATGGCTTTGGGTCTGGACTTGAGGAATGTCTGATATGCAGTCGGGGAAGAATCATTGACCTCAGATTCCAGCTGTGTTTCTACTTCTGCATGGAACTAGTAAAATACAGAAAATAAATCTAGAAGTTAATTGATGACAAATTAAAAGAGCAAAAAAATGCATGTCTTTGTCTAGTCCCCTGTGTGCAATCATAGTAATGAGTGCTGATTCTGGGTAGCAATAATGATTATGGGTCCAGTCTTTCTTCAGTAATCCTGCTTCTCTTTGCAATATCTGGCATTGAGTTGACCAACTGTTCACAACCATTCAACTGCATTGGTTGTGCTAGGCAGCACACCTGTGCATGGAACTCATGTGTATATGGGCTTATACTGGAGTGTCCTTGTAGGGTCTTTTCAACATTGGAACAATGGACCCCACAAGGGAATTCTTTATTTAACCTGGACCCCACAAGGGAATTCTTTATTTAACCTGGACCCCACAAGGGAATTCTTTAGAAAGGAAATAATAGAACAACAAAGGCAGGACCCCAGAGTGGAGGATATTGAATGGTCAGACAGTAGGAGGGTTGACTGTGTATTGTGTAGATTCATTCAACCACATGCTATCATATTAGCCTAGTTTGTCTATCATTCAAAACCACAGTGGATGATATTGAATGGTCAGACAGTAGAAGGGTTGACCTTGACTGTAGATGCATTCGACCACATCATATCACAATGCATGCTGGCCTAGTTTGTCTATCAATCAAAGTCACAGTGGAAGAAACTGAATGGCCAGACAGTGAGTTCAAACACCTTTGTGCCCATTTTACCTGCTTTCAGTTTGTCTTTAGCTATATACCAATAAAAGGCTAGTTAACTTTCCTTTGCATATTAACCCTTATAGAGACAGTCTCCATACAATGCATCATCATCATACGCCAAATCGAAGTGAAACAAACGGAACATCGTTGTGTTTGTTTTAAGGACAAACACCTAATGTCTAATTTTGGTTTTTTAACCAGTCAAAATGTTGGGGGGAGGGGGGAAAAAAACACAAAACAGAAATGTGGTTTTGTCTCAGAAATGTAGATAGTAGTTAACGTGAGAAAAATTGGAAAATTTTCACTTTAGGATGTGACCACCCTTGACCTTTTGGGTTGCGTAGAAGTGGGTCAAATTTTGCGGCCGTTTCAGACCGCTATGGGCATTTCAGTACAAGCCGCTTGTGAACGCCACTCTCTCCCTCTCTTAAGGGGTTAATCAACCTCCGTGACTTTTTACATTAACTATTTACCAGCAGCACACTGTTCGTTCCTTGGAGCTCTTTCATTGCTTTGTGGAGGTCGGCCTCGGACACGTGAGGGAACTCATCCACTCCGCTGTGAATCAGGAAGCACTTAAAGCCCGCAATACCCGCGGCGATCATCGGCTTCAGCTCAAACTGGAAACAAAAAACATGGTTAAGAGTAGTACTGGACCTTTTATACACCAATGTTGGGCTGTTTTGTTTAGCCTGTTGTCAAGGTAGATAACGATAAGGGCAATCAGGTTGGGCTATGTGATCTCTTTTCCTGCTTTTTCATCTCTGTAGATCCCAGTTTGACTCCCTGACCGGAGGAGTCTTGTATGTGGCTTGGGCTTTCAGTCCCTACCTTTGGAGTTTTCCTCCCACATCCCAAACTGAGATTTCGTCATCATCTTTCCTTCACAGATATCTTCAGGCCTGCAGCTTACAGTGCTAATAACCAGCCAATTGTTTCATTACCAGAAAGATAGAATAATAATCCCATGTAATTTCGGACATAATTTCAATGTTAAATTTATATCAATCATCTTGGGGAACATTGAAGAAAACAAAAAAAGGATTATTTTAACACTAAAATAGTTTAATTTTAATGGTAAAAGAGAGAGAATAACAAAATAAGACAGTGGACTTTCTACAGCCCTTTTTTAAACCACGGCACGGGCTTGGGTTTCGTCCGCCTGTTAAAAGCCCCATAAGTGAAAGCTCACACTTTTTAAATATCTGACGGAGCCCCAAGCCCAAGGCATGGTTTCAAAAATGGCCGATATTTATCGGTCTCTGCAAACAGGTTGGACTTATTCAATCATCCTGTCAATATAAGAAGTTGAGAAGGGCTGGGAAATAAAGTGACTGACCTCGTTCCCAGGTACAACACCGCCCCAGAAAGCGACATCAACATACGCCATCTTGGCTGCATAGTCCAGCTTAGTGTTGAAGGCATCAAGTGATATTGTGGATGGAATGCAGTTTCTAAAATTGTTTTTACAAGACAAAAACAACAGTCTTGTTAGAATAGAGCTTTAGCCAAAGAAGTGTCCAATATTTCATTGTACCATGGGCAAATACAATTGATTGACTGTTCAATCACCTTTTTAACCCTCCTACTGTCTGACCATTTAATATCATCCACTGCAAGCTACGCCAGCCTGCAATATTTCATATGGTAAAAGCATAAACAGAACATAGTCAACCCTCCTACAGTATGACCATTCAATAGCGTCCTCTGTGGTTTTGAATGAAAGATAAACATTGACTGCTCTATATTCCAACACCCCTATATTCCGACAACATAGAAAATCTCCTCATGATTTACACGCTAGGGTTAAGATTAGGGTTAGGGTTAGGGTTAAGAAAATATGGCGGGGTGTCGAAACATAGCGGAGTTGGAATATAGGGGTGTTCTGGAACATAAGTTTGCAACCAGATAAACTGTGCCAGCCTGTAATCTTGTGGTGATTCACAACCCCACACAGGTCATAGGTTTAATGTGGCAAGTCGTCCACTCGCTCAAAAATGTTACTTAGAATACGATGGTTAATCGATTGATTCTAGATTTCTTACAGGGGCATGTCCACAATTGTAGTAATGCCTCCAGCAGCGGCAGCTCTGGTTGCCGTCTCGTACCCTTCCCATTCCGTACGGCCTGGCTCGTTGACATGAACATGGCTGTCAACAATCCCTGGCATGACAAGATGGCACCCTGCATCAATATCCTGTGGGTGTACCAACAAAAACAAACAGTAGTATTAAAGTAAGATTGGAAACTTTGAATGATGGGAATACAATCAAATTTTAGAACACGGCTAGAGTACAGATAGGTTAAAACAGACACCGGGCAAATAACATTTTGGCTTGCCAGGGCATCAAGCACTCAAATTATGAACGCAGCAGCGTTTGTTCACTAACCAATCGTGCAATGAGTTTTGTGAAATGTGCGCGTGCTGCAAGCCGTTCTCACGCCGATCCCATGAACCAGAACCAAAACCAGAACCGAGTGAACTTGAGAACGTTACCGTCTGCCTGTCCCATGAACCATTGTAGTTTTCCCCCTCGATGATGCTGGTAATCTTGCCATTGGTTATCTCCAAGACTGCAGGCCCAATCCCACCGTTGTTCCTCAGTAGAACCCGCTTGCTCTTGATGCGTACAGTCGCCATGACATTATCTCACTTCAGATTTAAAGAAGAAAACATAATCTTACATCATGTGTACATGTGTCTGCAGAACGAATGTCGGTCACTTCGTACCCAAGTCACTTTGTACCCAAGTCACTTTGTACCCAAGTCACTTCGTACCCGAGTCACTTTGTACCCGAGTCACTTTGTACCCACATCAAGTCTTACGCATATGGCGTTTTCGGGTACGATTGTTGAAACCAACCTCTGTGTATTGCTCGTTTAATAACAAAGTACCGCATTTTAGTTAACACCCCTTATTAAATTTGAATTTTGATTTTGAGCAATAACAATGATAATAATTAGACGGTTCTTATATAGCGCATATCATCGTGAGGTCCCTATGCGCTTAGAAAAGAGAATGAAATAACTTGAAAAGGCAGAAAAGAATAAATTAACTGTGATAACATTGATTGAACAAATTTAATGTGTCTTAACCCCGGTTTTAAATAGATCAGTAGTTTCAGCCAGCTTGACATTGTTGGGTAAACTGTTCCAAAATTGTTGATAGACTTGAGTTCGTTTTTATTCATCGGGTTTTATATACTGATCTGAAAAGATCCATTTTGTTAGTGAAGTTGTGAGCAGAAAGATTCATTTTTTAAGCTGCGCTGTGTGAAACTTTTAATTTTTTTAAATTTTAGTTGGAGTAATTTCTATTTAAATTGAGTTGTCAGTTGTGTGCAACTTTTAAGTTTTTTTCTGGTTTATTTATCAAAACAAAGTTAAGAATGTTAAAAAAAGCCCAGTAGGTTCTTGATTGATGAGAAGATTGTGTCTCTCGTAAATAATTAATTGCCCAAAAGAATTTTTTGGGGGGACGGGATAGGAAACTTCAGGAAAAAATAAAAACTGGACACATAACCATGGCTGAATGACTGACAGTGGCACTCAGGTCGGAATACCACTCAGTCTTTTTTTAGTAAACCCAAATTCGGCAATTCCACTTTTGTATAAAACAGTTCCCGTCCGTTAAACGACGCTGAATCCAACCAGCACTTTTTCACTCATTAAATCATTATGACCAAATTTGTTGTTGAAATATGACACTGAAAAAAACGCAAATAACTGAAAACTTAAACCATTACTGGTACTGGCCTATGCATTATGGGGCACTGTTTGTCAAGTAATTGCTTCGGAGGGCCTGCACTACAGCTAGCTAGCCAGAGAAATTGTTACAGCTAGCTGCTCAACGCTAGATTGCTCGGCCATAATTTTTATATTTCCGTAAGCCAGTGAAGCGTAAACAAGTCATCTGCGGTCATACTAATTAGCGTCAACAGGCCCATTTCACGACAACTCAAGACAACTCAAGACAACTCAAGACAACTCAAGACAACAAGTTTAAAATAACATCAAATACAATGGTTGTAATCAGAGTGTATCTGGAAACACGTTTAAAACTGACTGGAACCATCGTGCATACATGTTTTTCACGGGAAAAAAGTTTTTTTTCGTAAAAATAGTCAACTTTCGCCGTCCGTAGAATTGGCTGACGTGATGCTATTGCGCTTGCGCAATAACATCGGACCGCACCATTACACTACAGGCAAGTGCAATTTTTAAGTCGAGAATGGTGCCCACACACTCATGTCAATGTAAGAAACTTTTCATATTATAGTTTTATTTACATGTATTTCTTTGTTTCTTTGTTTCTTTCTTTATTTCTTTTGTTCTTTAACTCTTTTTTCTGTCTCAATTTCTTTTTGTCCTTACCCACCCATATCATAATGGTGCGGTCCAAAGTCATTGCACTAGCGCAATAGCATCACGTCGGCCAATTTTACGGACGGAGAAAGTTGACTATTTTTTACGAAAAAAACATTTTTTCCCGAGAAAAATATGTATGCACGATGGTTCCAGTCAGTTTTAAACGTGTTTCCAGATACACTCTGATTACAACCATTGTATCTGATGTTATTTTAAACTTGTTGTCTTGAGTTGTCTTTTGTCTTGAGTTGTCTTGAGTTGTCGTGAAATGGGCCTGTTGACGCTAATTAGTACGACCCGTCATCTGCTACCGCGGTTTATATGAATATTTACGTCAATCCACGAAAGCAAGATTTATAGAGTACGAGCTGACATTAACCTTTTAAAAGCTGACAAGCATAATATACATGTAAACAAACCTTCCTAAGTTCCCAGTTACGTGCTCCAGCCGTCTGCTTACGTGGTGCTGGAGAGGTGGCCGTCGATCTTTTGTTTGCATTGCAGAGCCGAATGTTATTAAAACATTCAATCGTGTTAACAGATGTTTTAACCAAATTCAACATTTTCGGCAAACTATTAATTAAATAAAATACCTCCCATAATCGGTTGCTTTGTTTCCAATAAATTTAACACTATTTTTGAATATTTGTGTACCACTGTTACAAACTGTAGTTATCTGTTTTTGTTTTGCATTTATGGCTTTCCATGGTTTTCTAGCCTGGGTTGGCAAAATCTTGGGCTGTGACGTTGCAAAAGAAAGGTCTATTCTTCAACACTGGCAGACGCGCTGATCTAGCTCCAGCTAGCTGTTGGCCGGCCGAAGTCGCCGTTTCGGACATGGCGGTAGATCACCGGACTGAAGCTAGCCGCGTATTGGGCCAGATTTAATTTTATAATACCTATTATAAATGTCTGTGCTGAGCGCAGGTGCTGAGAGCAAGTTCGAGCAAGGGACTATAGTTGACTATTGTCGACCATTTGGCGATTTTGCCTGGTACCCAGGATGTATTTCATGCATAGGTAACCATGGAACATTGACTAGTGGTTGACAAATGGTCGCTGCTCGAACTTGCCCTGAGAGATCCAGGTAACTGGTATCTGCTGCCCTCTACAGGTAGCTCAAAAGTAATGGGTCGAGTTCGTCGTCGATATGATCGTGATTCTTCAAACACCGAACGAGGAGGTCTGCTCGGGGAGGTTTTGGTCCGAGCTCCATGGTAAAACCAGAGCCAAAGCGTCATTAGTTCATTCAAATTTACCCTAGCTCTGCATGTTGTTTATTAATGATCCTACAGGTACTTTTTGCATTCAGCCCAGAAGTTGAACAGGCAGGCAGTAAACCATGCTAGTTGTGAGGAAGATGGAGGGTTTAAACCGTCGATTTTCGCAACTAAAGTTCATCGACCCCGTATTTCCTTCAATGAGGCCCCGTTTGTCAAGTTTCAGATAGAGCAAAACAACGACCCACGTCTCTAAATAGGGCTTCCTGATTGTCACCCGATACCCAGTGGGCGTGGTAACAATTTAACATTCTAAGTAAAAGTTTGGAATATCCAGCATTCCCCGCGGGGACCTCCTCTTTTTACTTGCCACGCCCGCTCCTTCATGTCCACCCTGGCTGGTATCCACACCCAATGAGTATAAAATCAGGAGGTGTACATTGGAACCAGCGTAAACCGAGAGGGAAAACTTAACTTAAAACCGAATGTTATGAGTCACACGTGTTCGGTGTACACTGCGGTCAGAGTGAAAGCTAGCTGCGAACAAGTGAGTCACTTGATGACATTTCAACTGCAATTTGACCCCAAACCGTGGCGCTTGTAGCTTGTGGGGAGCCGAGGAGGGAGGAGAGAGTCTGCTGTCTGATGAAGTTAAGAATATAGGTCGAATTCTGCTAAGCAATGGTATGTTGTTTTGTTTTCAGAATATTGTGGAAAATTGTATCATGTGTCACTGTTGTTTTGTAGGCCTACTGTATAAAATAATTATTACAGCAGTAAATAGGCCTATTTAAATTTATATAATATGGGGGTACAATGCATTGTTAACCGCACTAGAGCAGAACAAATTATAGAGTTTAACGCAGCGAGGCATTCTTTTCAGGTTGCATACTGACAATAGATTATTACCACAGAAAGGACGTTCTACACTATGTTGTACGATGTAGGGCATGGAACCAGGATTCAGGAAGACTTAAAATCAAATTGGGTCATCAATATTTTTGTGGCAATAGATTTTACACACAATACAGCTATGTTGTTATTTATAGTCCAATTCTTTCAGGAAACAGGTAGTTGCGATCATCGTAACCCTCCATCCCCTCCGGACGGTCACAGACTGTCGGGAGGATGGAGGGTTATGATTATCGCAACTAAGAAACAGGAAGAGGTGACCGGAGGGCTATTGCCTTGGGTCAAGGGTATTTGGTCCGATGCACATGTGCTTATGTCAACCCATCCTAGTGCTTTTTTACTTAGATGAGGTGCTGGGACCAAACGAAGTGAAAATAGGGCCTTTAGGAGTATTAAACAAGTCACATGGAAAAAATAATAAATTAAAAATGGTGTAGAACCTTGCATAGAAAGTGCAAAATGAAGTTGCAAATTTAATACTTTATCTCGACCCATATCTTACTTGTAGATGTAGGTCGATAAAAAGCCAATGACTATTGAAAGTTGGTTCTTGGTCTCTGGTCGTTTCCCACGTGAGATTTTGGCCCTACATCCACATTGAAAGTGTTCATTGTTTATTATTTTCAAAGAAATTGGCAAAAAAACAATTCTGAACGGGTCCATAAAAGTCAACTGATAATAATTAAAAAAAATTCCAGTCAAGTCCTTATTTTCCATCAATTTTCCTGGTACACGAACAACCATATTGATTTCCTGGAAATTAAACCGGGAAATTAAACCAGTTTGCTGCATAGTGCATGATAAAGTAATGGGTTTATGAAACAAAATTTCTGGGAAAAAAAAACGGGAAAATACATCATCTTTACCCCTTAGGCTGTTTAAAATAAATGCATCATAATATTTTAAGTTTTACAAAAACAGTGAATCATCAATAATTGGAAGTGTCATTCAGAGACTCATGTATATAACGACTATTATATATAATAGAAACGACAGTGCACAGCCTGTAGTGTGTTTCGTCATGGCACGCACCACACATCATCCATCAACCTACGTCACAAATGATGCATCATCTGGATGCATTCATCGTCTGCTGGCGATCCCAAACACATGGTCTCACTGAGCTGCAGTCACCATGTATAGCAGGCATTGATTAATTCTTACTGTCGTGGCTCGTATACCGTGCGTGCACAGCCTTGGGGCGTTCTCTAACGTCAACGGTTAAATCTGTCACAGTGGATACGTAATTGTCAATGCATTGTGTTGTATGTGTTGTAAAATGAGCACATATTCAATGCTAACAAATACGTAGACAGGCAAAAAATGCCTGACGTTCCGACCCTAGCAGAGTCTTTCTCGAAGGCTAAATGACATAGTTACAAAATACCTGTGCTGATTAAAACACCAACACAAACAAGTCCTTTTTTTTTTAAAAGGCTACATAAGAATGAATGCCTGACCTTACATCATCTACTTTACATTTTTGATGGAATTTTCAATATGCAAACTCTCACCCATCTTTTCCTTTCCCTCCTTATTTTTTTAAAAAGAAATTTTAATCACCGTATTTTCAGATCCCCAAAAAAGAAAAAGAATGAATTCTTTATGAATTTCTTAAAGAATTGGCTATATTAATTTATTGCTGAGGGAAAAGTTTACAGAATTTTTTTTACGTGAATGCAATATTGTAAGCATGGTGTAAAAACAGTCCATAAATTTACAGACATATAGTACTAAACTACTAAGTACGTTGTGTAAAGCGGCTTGCCAGTACAAGTCCATATTTTTGTTGTTTCTCTTGTACCAAAGACTGTTGGACTTGCTTGCCACTTTAGGGTATTATTGACGCAAGTAAAACACTTGCCTCATTTCCCGCATAATAGTCAGAAATAGAGAATCAATGTTAGTGTGTACATATTCAATGATGTGTGTTACGTACATGTGTATTCAAGTACATGTCACGCAGGGCTCATAATTAAACTGTTGTTGAGGCTTCGAGCAAGTTCGGGTGCTAATCTTTAGTCAATTTGCCGTTTAAATCACGCATGCGTTGTCAGCATTTCACTCAAAAGAGTTTAGTCGATTGATTCGTCATATAAAAAAATGTGGCAACCAACATGGCGACGACGTATTGAAGAGGAAAACAAATGTGTTGGCCATAAAACAATTACTTGCATAATATAGTGCAATTAATAATTTTTATCTTAATAATTGACAGATTTAATTGGCAAAAGCCTACCATTTATCGTTAAACTCAGTTTTGGTGTGATTAGAAAGGTTAACAAAACTTTCTCGATCACGTAACCAAAATGCCATCTTGACAAAGTGACGTAACTTTGTTAGTTAACTCATAGAGCAATGAGTTAACTAGAGGAACAGTGCTCCGGAGCTGGGTTGATCCAGTTGGACTAGCTAATTCAACCATGCAACATTTGAGTGACATCTAGATCGACTATGGTTGAGTCTAGTCGACTCTAGTCAGCCACCCGAACTTGCTCTTGATTGTTGTGTTAAAGGGTGGGGTGTTGTGGCCGACTGGTCTAGCGCGTCACCAAGAGTCAAGCTCCGGATGGTGCTTCTGAACAGCAGAGTGTGGGTTCGAGTCCCGGTCGTGACACTTGTGTCCTTTAAGTGAAGGACTTGAACCATTTTAATATTGCTGGACATAAAGCCGTATAGGTCTACAGGTGTGTTAGGTAATGCACATAAAAGAACCTTGCACACTTATTGCTAAGCGAAGGGGTTTTCCCCCTTTGTTTCTGGCAGTGGCTGAAGACCAATATAGCCTAAAAATGTAATAGATGAAACTCTGGTTGCTCTGGTAGGAACTGGAAAATTACATGTAACTATTTCGGGCAATTCTATGGTTCTATACGGTTGTATTGCTTGTGACTAGTTCACTTTTACAAGACAAATTACAGGGTTGTTAACAACAGCAAAAAGAACCACAACAAAAAGGGGCAAATGTTTCAATCTATTTCCACCATGTCTATTACCAGATATCCAATTGTTTGGTTTTCTTGGATTGGCGCACTCGGAAAATACTGAGACCAAATCGAATGTGCACAAAGTAGGCCTATCTGATGAGAGAAAATTAATCAATTTGTTTGTCTCCTCAATGCACAACTGTTTTGAAACCCATGGATGTGTACGTAAGATGAAGAATACCAGTTGCGGGTATAGGGGTGGGTGCAATGACCTGAGCGGCATATAAATCAAATTACTAATTTAAAACGGGTACAAAATAAATCCCTAATTTTAAAATGGGTAAGAAATAACTTGTGAAACACTTCTGAAATGTCCTTGATTGCACCAGAGAGCCTTAACCTGGAATGGTCTTTTTTCTTTTCTTTGTTGTTGTTGCAATAAACCATTTCAAAATCAAAATAAAAAATTATCAATTTGGAAAATTAGCCCTCGAAGTTTGCGACCCTCTTTTTTCTGAAACTCCTGGATCCTCCCCAGAATAATTCCAGGGGGTCCCTTTTTTTTTCTATGTCTACTAGACAACCGATTTGATGTGACATGCTACATTAACTTTCCAGTCGTTCAAAATGTCAGCTTTGACATGTGCTCGTCATGTTTAGTTACACTACAGTCAGGAAGCCTGTGGCTGGGTGTATGATGTCATGCACAAACCGGATCGAACCATTGCAGTCCTTCACAGACACAACCGTTACCTTGAACTGTTCATCCTAAAAGATCACAGATCAGTAAAGCACATCTAGTACCATTTAGTGTCAGAGTACAGACCTCAGTAACGTAGTATTGATTTCTTGTGCGTGAATTCAATCAGGTACAAAGGAACATTTTCATTTTTATTTTAAAAGAAGATCGTTTCGGGAGAAAGTTGATTCGGTTTGCAGTGTTCCCCACATTGGCCAACATTGGTAATTGTCAAAGACCATCAGTGTCTGCACTTATTATAGAGTGACCTATAACACCAATTTTGTGAAAGTTTCACCTCAATCATAATAAGTCATCGGAGTTACGAGAAAATAGTGAAAAACCCCCATCACTGTTTTTTTTGTTCTGTTTTCAAACATCGGATCTCGGACACGCACTAATTGCTAAATTTACTCGCTGATTAATGTTGATCTCGCGAGACTAAAACTCAAAGTTTGAAAATTGTGAAAACATATTACAATTTTTTTTTCAATTTTCGTTTTACTTGGATCCGATGACCGATTGAGCTTCAGTTTTCACAGGTTTGTATTTCATTCATTTAATGTTGGGTCACATAAAGTGTGGATACCCCCCCCCGGCCCCCCCCCCCTTGACAATGTTGTCCATGTGCTTGCAGCAGCTCCGTGACAACGGGGCCCAGGTTAAACTCGCTGAACACTTATAGTCCTACTGAACCCACGATGCCTTTCAACATGGAATAATGTTTCTTTCTTCCATTGGAGTAGACGACATATTGTAATGCACATTTTGTACTGTGCGAAAGTATGAATGTCAGCAGCGCTCTGTGCACGGAAAGGTCATCAACCCTCGGAATCCCACTTGATTGTGTCTGGTTACCACCCACTCCCGACAAGAACTCTGACTGTGATTGTCCCACTTGTTGGATAATGATTGATTGCTGTGGTATTGGTGACTCAACTTTTTCTGGAGAATATAACCGTGTGAACAAGATCAGGGTATGATCACCTCGTGGTTCAGCGTATTAGTTCAGATAATGCATTGTTTTGTTTTTTTAAAGCACATCCATAAACACTCAAGACAGTTTATCCATTCTGATTGGTGATCACATGGCCATATTTTGAAATGTGTAGTAGAGATATGGTAAAAAGAGCACTGGAGAGCTGTTGATTTTATACAACATTGTTAGAAATGACCACCCTCTGAGGTAATGTAGTTTTAGAGAAAGAGGTAATTTTTCACCCCAAATTTGAATCTGAGAAAGGCTCCAGGCACGCAGCCTTTGTCAGGCATCTGAAAACACAATATTCTATGCAACAAGGGTGTTTTGGTTTTTTTCTTTCATTATTTTCTTGCAACTTCTATGACCAGTTGAGCCCAAAATTTTCACAGGTTTGTTAATTTTGTTGGGATACACAACATAAAGTTAAAAAGTAAAAAAAACCCATTTGTTTACCATTAATTCCTTCTAAGTACTGTTGTGTTCTTTGTAAAGCACAGTAGAGTATATTCATATAGGTAATTGTGCAATATAAATGTCCATTATTATTTTTGTTATTATTATTATTATTATTATTGTTAAGTGAAGATACTGGTCTTTGACAACTACCAAAAGTATACCCTGCCTTTTAAAGAAACTCTATAACATTAGGATACAACCAGTACAAGTTAGTTGTGTCGCAGATCAGTGATTTCATAAATCCCTAAATTATTTTACATTGTCCACTATCAGCGTTTATCCTTGTCTGATAAACAAGGTCATCAGATCAGGCAATATCTCCTGCAATTACTCTGTCTGGTGGCCTGTCAAATGGCTTGATAACTATTTGTTATGACTGGCTGTTCGTAATCTCCAACAGGTAATGCTAGTGATAGCATAGCCATCTGATCAGGACTGTGGTGCACCATGTTCAGAGTATGTTTCAACATTTTTTTTCAAGGGTTATTAGCTTTTAATAAAACATGTTCCTCACTCGGTAAGAGCAGATGGATAAAAAAAAAAAGGGTCATTCTTGTACCATGCTTGCCCCAACCCTCTGATTCTGATGTTCTGTCGTATGATTTATTGCTGCTGTTGGATTATTTGGCTACTGTTTGATTATTTCAAAGGGTTTCCACCCATGCAGTCGTTGGGTATAGTGACCTCTGGGTGGGTACATGGTGTTTGCCAGAGGGGTGTCTGGGTGGGTCTTTTGGACACCCTGTTTTAAATGTGGACACTGTTTTATCTATCATAGTACAATGTAAATGTATTGAAAGTGAACAATATGGACACCCAAATTTCTGGCAAATTTGGACACCCTTTTACTGAATCCTGGTTAAAAAACCTTAGGTGGGTATTCTTAGGCGTGGGGTTTTGAAAGGGTGGAGGTTGGTTTAAAACTTTCATGACTCTTACATTACTTAGCTTAAGTTCTAACAATTCACCTTTTTGTGTCATCATTTATTTAAAAACTGTGTTTTCCTACTTTTTGATCTTTGCTCTTTTAATTATTTGTTTTTCTGTCATTTTCATACTTCTGGGTAAATGTTTGTATTTTTATTTATTGTAAATTCCACGTAATTCAGCTCTGTGCTGCCAGTTGGATTTTTCGGGGGGATAAACATGAATTGAAATGAATTGATTGACGAGGCTAGTTCATTGACCAGTCTTCATTTACCCATTGTGACTTTAAGTTTTAACATTAATGTTTCAAACATACCCTCCTCCTTTTTGTTTGTTCAGGAGGAAGTAGCTTTCATGGAAATGTAAAACTGTTGACAAGCTTTGCCAAAGGAACATATGGATGACCCACAAAAATCCGAGGACTTTGAAGTGTTGTTCTGCTTTGACAGCATCTGTTGAACTCTGTCGGGACTGTCGGGATGTTGTCAGTGCCCGTTATTTGACCTGTAGCTCGTGTTTAATATTTACCGATGAGATTGTCATTGATGGAAGATTATTGATTCTTCAAATAATCTTGTACGATACTGAGGGCTGTGCACGTTGCTGCATCAAGGATACTAAATTTATTTGTACAATTTAAGATAAGAAACTCTTTGCAGTCCTATGAGGTTTCTTACCGTAGTTCTTTTTATTGAAGGAACCCACCACAAACCCCCTGAAAAGGTAACCCTGGCTGGGGGCTACATTTATGAAAGTTGGGTTCACAGATTTCTGCCTTGGAGGTGATTTTAAGCGCCCCATCACATTGAGAAAAGCACGCTTGATTAGCCCCAGCTAGCAGCAGTGCCCTGTACTATTAAGTACAGGTGTTCCCATTATGCAAGTTCTTTTGGTGCTTGACATTTTTTTTTTTATGAAAGCTGGGCCCTAGTTTAAGTTATAGTAAGACACAAAATGCAAAGATTGAAATCATTGAAAGTATGATCAAAGAAAACACTGTTCATGGGAACACACACACATATATGGAATTTATAAGGAAATGATAGCAAAAAATGCAATGAGAGACCCTGTTTTAGCCATTATAGAACTTTGTGTACTTACTGTCTGCTATCAATGAGGAAAGAGCTAGATTATGGGTTTCTTTCAAAATGGACCACATGGCACTGGACTATTTTGGTGGTTTTGAAAACTTCCAACCTGCTTTTTGTCACAATGTTTTACGGACTTGTTTTATACTAACCTACCCACTGTAGTCAAAAGGTGTAGTTGAAGTGGTACTCTGTTGTTGGAGAAGTAGGTTGATAATAACGGGGAAGTCAGCTAGACTGAGCTTCTACCACAGATGAGGGAGACAACTGTTAATAATTTCCCTGATAGACATTTTTTCTCAAAGCTGTTTTTTTCTTCTTCATGATATTCTAACTATCTTCTATTTTTGTTGGGGTTTTAATGTTCCAGGCTATTTGAAACAATATTTTCCTTGGATGCTAATTAGTGAGGCTGAGTCCAAACTGGCGGTTGCGGCTGTTGTTGGGCTGTTGTTGGGCTGTTGTTGTTGCGGCTGTTGTTAAAGCCTATGCTTTAATGTTAATGTGGTGATCCGGCCACGGCCACTAATTCGGAACCGGCCTAACGTCATGTGTGCTAGAATATGATGTTATTGACTTGAAGTGAAAAACAATACATTACAGGGTTTGCCCTTAACTTGTTTTATTGACTGGTCAGCAGGACCAGTTAGCTTGCCATTTTGCGAGTCCACCAGCTTTTCCACTGGTCCATAATTCATATTAATTAGGGATGCTGTTCAACACTCAACTAGCAAGCCAGACCACTTGGAGTAAACTTTGCCTGGTCCTCAGGTGTTTTATCTGGCATTTGGCCAGTGGACCACTGTCAAGGGAGGAACACTGCATTATGGAGTCCCTTTTCCTATTTTTAACCAGATTACAAACTTATTTGTGAGTGCTTTAGTAAAATAGTGCTCATGTTTTCTCAGAAACATCATTATTAGCAATGCGTTTTACATATTACTGTAGGAGTTCGTCATTTTTTGAGCATCAGTGTATACACAGTACACCCATGACATTTTGTGACATTTAAAGCAAAGATGAAGTCATGTGACATATCCGTCCCTCTTGAGACTTACGTCTTTCCCATTTGCATTTTAGTGATGGAAAGTTGAAGGCAACACGATTGCAGAAAATGGAACAAACCACACCTCCCTGATGTCACAACTAAGAACAAAGCCATTGTCTTCTTTACTTGTCAGGGATGCGATTTCTCCATTTTTTCCCTGGAATCCGTTTTTTTTTTTAAGTATATTTTTGTACCCCCCCCCCAAAAAAAAAAAAAAAAAAAAAAAAAAAAATCAAAAACCCCAAAACAACAACAACAAAATAAAACAATTAAAAATATAGTTTTTTATTAAGATCGAATTCAAAAAAACATGAAGATAAAACCAAAAAGAACACCCCAGATTGCAAAGTAGGGCTTTTTAAACCAATAAGATAAATGTATATAAAGCCCTTTTCACATGAAAAAACCCCACCAACATTCCTTGCGACGAATTTAACGAGCGCTGAAGTCATCCCACGCCTGACCGCTTTCGCAAGCTTTCACACGACACCAAGTAAAAATGTGACCACGTTCCATGAGACGCGAGTACAGACTTAGCTGGTTACCACTGAACTATAGAGTTTTTGTTCTTAAACAGCGCTAGTACCAGTTAAATGATGACGTATGTCGCGTGTGCACAGTGTGTCACGGTAAAAAATAAACCATGTAAACATTCTTCAAAATGGCTGACACTCGCGAAGACGTTGGGGAGTCCATTCATAACACTATGCCCGTAATATCCTTTAAAAAAAAAGACCGGCGAAGACATCAACCAAAGATAAGAGTAAGAAGGCCAAGAAATCTTGGTGCTACGAGGAAACGATTGCCTTGATAAACATTATGGAGAAGGAAACCACCCAATCTAAAATGGATGGTTTGACCCCATAGAGTTATATATAGGAACTAGAGGGCGCACTGGTAATGCTCTGTGCACAAACGCGACGGGACCGCAAGGAGACACGCGCGCCATTTTGTACGAATAACGCGGTGTGCTTGCTAAATACACATTATGCGGTCTAAAAAGAAGCGGCTGTATTAAAGATGTTTCGTGGGGTTTAGGTTATTTGTTTCAATATAGGATGAACACACACATGCCACGATCACAATTTATTGTCCAAAGTAAAGGAATAATATTCAAAAATATTATATTTATTCGGGGATCATTTAGTACTATAAACGGTCTTCACTGGCATTCATACATTTCACAGTAAACCCCTTCATTGTTAACCATTGCTCTGTTGCAACACGCACAAATAATTTAGACGTTGTTTTTGAATACTTAAGAAATGGCCGCCGCGCTGCCCTTGTCGGGCCGCGTACCTAGGCTAGTGCGCTCTCTAGTTCCTATATATAACTCTATGTTTGACCCACAACGGCCATGTTTGGCGGGAAATTGCGTACGTGGTCGTGGTTGGCCCGGTAACGGTGTGTAAACACACAAAGGTCGGCTCCCGAAGGTCCTTCACGCATGCGTGTTAATACCGCTTTTGCGAGGATCGTCGGTCAATAAACAACGGATCGTTTCACACGAAGGTTTGACTAGATTCCTTGCGAAAAATTACGCTAGCGTAAGATTTTGTCGGAGGTTGGGACCTACTACAAAATTTCGCAAGGTTTGCGAAAATTTCGCAAGGATTGTAAGCGATTTAAAATATTACTGTCCTTTCACACGAAGCCCAATTTGTAATTTTTTACAAAAAAATTGTAAAATTTTGCAAAGAATGTTCGTTTTTTTCCGTCTTGTGAAAAGGGTTTAAGATAGGCTTCACGCTCGCAAGCTTTGCGCTTTGTGCTCACACTTCAGCCTATCACCTCTCTAATAGTGATATGTGCACAATGGTTTTATCTTGTAGGAGTCTTAACAATATCATCAAGGACATGAATGCCATCTTCTTGGGTCGGGAAACTCAACCTTAGAAAAAACTTGAAGTTCTACTTGGAAATTCTACTTGGAAAGGTCACAATGAGAATGAAAGCGGAAAATCTAAGCAAAGCTTACATGCATTTAACACTAAAAAGGGTTTGAGAAAGTGTGTTTGATTAACAAAGGTTTAAGAAAACTCCATTTCTCCTGAAATTGGTGCTGGCATTGTTGGATATGGTATTAAGCATCATTACCAAACATGATTTTATGATACATTTTAACAACAAATAATTACAGCACATAATATTATGATGTGCCAGAATCCTAAAGAAAAAACTACCCAGGGTGAGGACTAAAATTCTAAACAAAACAAGTGTATACAAAAATGGATTATTCAGAGGCAAGTAATTTGTTTATGCTAAAAAATAAATATATTGCTTCTCTGTTTCGTTTTTTTTTTTCTTTCTTTTTCCTCTTGAAAATATACGAGCATCACATCTGATTTTGAAGTGGAACCTTCTCCACTTTGGTTTCAGGCATCTGTCCACACAACATCTGAAGATCATAACGCATTGTTCCTCAACTGTTTCACTTTTGGTTCATTCTCCTTCCTGATGCAAATTTATGCCTACACACACCCCCCCCCCCCCCCCCATCCTGACAATGGGCGCTGCTTTATTGATCTCCTAATGGGTACTGTCACCAGCCTGGTTGACAATGTCAACATTTTCCATAGAAATTAATGGGGGAGTCAATTTTCATCCTCCATGATGGTATCAACAGACTCTAGTCTGCCGGTGGTGTACGCATTGAAACAAAGAGAATGTCTTACTCTGGTGATGATAATGATGGGATTAATGAGGGGGTTGTTCTCCTAATTGCCTTTTAATGATGTTGAACCGAGTCAAGAAGGGATTGGTGGGAGGGATTAGAAACCTCACGTTTTGAGAGAATAAAACGAGACAACGTCGAATATTAATCGACAATATCTGGTCAGGAAGCCCCTTTGAGACCCAAGGACGACTTTAATCGACCAAGATAATGAAGAAAAAGAAATAAGAAAAAAAGATCTGAAATGCCAAACACCTACAGAGCGCCATACCGTTGTGTACAAAAAAGAAAAGATAAGTTTTGAAAACCATTTATACAACCACATTTCTATTCAATTTTCAAAGTTTGTTTCCAAACTGGATACAATTATTTCTCTTTGATATAATTTTGTTTTTTAAGGGCAATGACACGAGGGTTTAGGTAACTAGAACTAAAAAAAGGGGATTTTTGTGGGATTTCTGTATAACAAGCAAACAGTTCTTGAACCGGGTTTGAACCGGAACAAACCTATACCTGCCTGATTGTGGGAGATTTCCTGGTCTCAAAGTTCATTTACGAAGTGGCTATATTGTTATATACAGATATGACGTCAGGGACTTGAAACATTGGGTTTGTTTACAGGTAGAGAGAGGCCTCATGTTTCTACATTGCCTTCACGTTTCTACATTGCCCTGTTATTAATCCACATCCTGGTACGACCATCAACGTATAATGGATTATTACTAACCCTTGTGTTGCAACAGGCATATTTATTACCAAGAATTGCATGCTGTTAAAAGAATTATTTTGTCAATGATTTCTTCCTTGACTTGTGACCTGGTTGTCATAACGTATTTGATTTAAAAAAAACCTTGAGTCCGAACTGTGTGACCAGTGTCGATTGTGAGGGATTAAGTAAAAGTGACCAACTGATGTCATTGTATTGTGACACTCCGGACCCAAGGCTGAAAGGCAGATCTGACTGTCTACGTAATAATGTCCATGGCATTGTGAACGGTCAGCACCGGTCACTGTCAGTCATGTTGTGCTAATGCCATTGTAGTATTACCTGCATGTGTAGTGGTCAAGGTGATACTGGGTCTGCCTTCAACCATTGCTTCAACCAATAGATACCCCCGCCTAGGCTACATTGCTACCTACCGGTCAAGGTGATGCAGTTTGCCTTCACGACCATCAATTCCCAACTGCCTTCAGCCCATCAAGCTGACCTCCAACTTTTCAACTCGGGTAATAAAGCTATAATCAAATATGTTGACTCTTGCAGTAAGGCAATATTATTGGCATGGCCAGCTGACCGATTGACCGTTTGCTATTGCTAAAGGTTATCTGTTTTAGCTAATGATTAAAGTTCACCTTGGGGCCAAGTGTACAGAATGAGTGTTTTAAGACGGGTGAACAAAAATAAGCGATACAGTTAGTTTCTCATCCATCATCAGGGATTCCGCGAATTCTTAGAAAGTATTAAAAAGTCTTAAATTGAACTGACAAAATTTAGGGCCTCAAAAAGCATACAATTGATTAAAACTTGGTTATTGGAGGTCTTAAAAAATGGATGAAGCGTGTATTGAATTTCCTATCGGCTCATAAAGAGCAGAATTACGCTCCGTAACATAAAGTCTGAGTGGGTATAGCTGTTTTTCCCTGCTTTATTCACTTACCTTGGGTCTCGAATTTGTTGAATGGTGGATGATATAACAACTGCTATTCAGTGCTTTCTGAGTCCTGCGGAAGAAATCCCCATGCTACTCTGGTGGGATTTGAACCCACGACCCCCACATTCTAAAGCATAAACTACACCAAACGTGCCCTTATTTTTAAAATATATTTTCTGCAGATTTCGAAAAGTACTGAGAATACATGGTACTTATCACACATCGGTGTGTAAGCATGGATGAAGGAATGGTGTAAGTGAGCTAGGGTAAAAGTCAAACAATAGTACTCTGTATCCCTATGCAATTATTTAAAACAAACAGTTTTGTGTGTGTGATCTGTGGCCATTTAAAAGCTGTAGGGTAGGTTGCCCATGTTCTAAACAGGTTTGACACAAGACGCAGGGACTTTAGCCCTCCTCCGTCAAAAATCATGATGCGTATGATCATAGCGCGATATTACTAACCTCTTCAAATGATGATTAGTCAGTGGTTCATTGGACTGTACGGTCTACGTACAGGAATGAACGTGTGTCACGTCTTATTCAATTGTAGTGTTTAGTCACAGGCGCAACACCCCCCCCCCCCCCCCATTTCACATAATTTTTTGTTGGTTGGATTGTTTAAACAGATTAATTCATGAATAACGTAGTTCTCGGTAAAGCAGTAGGTCTCCAATAAGCCGCAATAGTTACCCAAGAATGCCTCTCCATTGGTTATTGTGACATCACACAGTTTCCCAGAACAACATTACACACCCACACACACCTTTCCTGCGACCCCCCTAAGCACTCGAAATGGAACGTCCATTCTGTATATTAATGAGCTAAACAGTGTGAGTTTATGAATGAACTCAGTGTGGCATGGAGTAAATCAACAGCTTTTGTTTGGTCAATGGGACTCCAGCACTAGGGGTGTCCTTGAGAGCTATTGCCTTGGGGTGGCTGTGATGTCATAAGTGTAACCTACTGCAGAGACAATGCAAGATCAAGCAGCGCTGTGGAAGAACGGAGCAGGATCAATACTCAGTCATGTGTTGGAGGACAGGAAGTAGGTTCACCACAGGGTAGAGGTCAATGGTCCATTCCATCTTGCAGCATAAAAAGGGGAACTCTATGTTGTGGGGTTCCTCAGTTTGACTCACACTCTCATTGTGAACAGAGGGGAAAGTCTTTGTGTAGAACAAACCAGTGAAAAATTTCTAACGCTGACTTCAGAACTCATTTCTCTCAATCAACGTCGTGCCAACATCCACGGATTTTTTTAACAGAATCTCAAGCGAAACCATCACATCATCAGCCTCCAATGTGGGATTTTTAAAACCAGTGAGTATTTTCCCTCTTTGTCTTTGTTCTAGTTCATGTACAGCCGGCCGGCTTGTCTGCCGTCCATGTACAAGTCTATGGGCATTTATGGGGTTTCTTTGTTATACGGTCTCTGTTATGTGTATTAACACAGGTGTGTTGTCTGCCATATGGGTGTACAACAGTACAGTCACTCTGGTGCCACCCAGTTAGTCCCTGAAGCACCTTCGACATTTTTGTGGCAGGAAGTGGGTAGCTAGCCCACACTCAGTCCGAACAATGCTGCATACATTTCAAGTCCATGGCCGAGAAATTTCTTTGTTTGATGTTCATCCCAAACGGTGTCTTTCTTGTCCGAATTTTTCCCCTCAAATTTAAAATCACCATTCCTGGAGTCGGTAATTTTCATTCTTAATTGTCCTTTTGTTTCCAAACATTAATTCTTGTAATAATGGATAAAACTGAGTTTCCAACTTGATTGTTTGTAATTGTAGAGGCCTCTAATGTTTGGTTTAGTTAGCAGTCTGGTTAGACTTCATTAAATATACAATTTTATTTTCCACTATTTATTTGTCCTCATATCATCACACACAATTACAGTTGCCAAGGAACCAACATAAATATGTGAACAGAAAATACAATGATATACTAATATAGGTTTTGGTTTTGGTTTTGGTTTGATGAGCTTGCCGTAATAGCAGTAGCCAGCTAGCATCCAGACTCTTGGAATATATTTAGAATGCTGGCGACTATTGATGAGAAAACCTGTTCGTGTTGTCTTGTGTAGACTTTGAAGAGATTGATGAATAATTCAAGTTACATGAATGGAATTCCTTGGAGATTTCACGGCGTAGGCACGGAGCACCTTGGCTTTACTTTCTGTTTCATGTACTGGTGGTATTATTACTTACAAGAAGTATGATGTTTGTGGCTGTTGAACTCTTTTCGATGATACATGTTTCTCTTTTATTGTCTGGGGACCCCGAGAACACAATAAATAAATAAATAAAATAATTAATTAATAAATCAAATAATAAATAAATATCTACTCACACGCAGACAACCGGGCAGATAATTTCAGGTTTGATGTTTCAATAACTAATCACTATCCTTGTGTGAAATTGAACTAACTATTTTTCATGCACACTCAAAGCATCTCTCAAAAAACAAAAACAAAACGAGGGCAAAGATTTGTTTGTGAATTTCGTAGAAGTTGCCCCTTTGTTTTAGCTGTTATTTTTCTTTGGCTAAAAGAGAATGAAGAAATAACTATCGTGGATTACCATGCCCCACTTTGTATTGTATTCCTTAAGTGGCCGCATGCCCCGCATTTTTTTCTAAACCTTTGATTTTTAAACATGAAATTGATGAGCGTGGTCATTTTTTTTCTCTCCATCCACTGTTTTTCTTCTTCCTTTCTTGTGTATTTTTTACTTCAAACCAAACCACGGCTGAAACAATATATGCATCTTTTGTTCAGGGTGAACCACTAAGGACAGGGAAATTGAGTTGACCATGTTTGGTGTGAAGCTCCATGATATCACTCTACAGAGTGGGCGTCATACATGTACATGATTTCCCTATAGTTAGGTTTATCTGATTGCCCTCTGTGTTTATACTCGAGAGGGTCTGTTATCAAGGGAGTATGGACTTGTTCTCCGAAGGTCTGTCGTGGGTGAAGTCTCGCTAGCTATTAACCCACAGTCACAGTTCTATATGGGACAGTCACGTCTCCCCCTGAAGGAAAGATTGAACGCTCCTATAAGAAAAGTAGAACGAATTTGACTCGAATCTTTCATTCAACATTCGACAGACTTTATTAAGTATTGGTGAAGATTTCTAGGGATCGCAACTTTTTCCCTAATCAAGAAACCAAGATGAAAGGAAGAAACTAGTGGTCCTGAAAGTGGTGTTTAGAACCCAGCTGAGATTTAGTGAAGATTTATGTGTTTTGATATTGTTTTGTTCGATTAGCTCCATGGTATACAGTAGTAGGGGAAACAGAAGCCTAAACAAAGGACTGCATGACCTTTTGAAATTCTGAATTCGGGGGGAAAAAATGAAAGAGGGCGGTGCCTGCATGTCTGTGGTGGCCTGTATTATGGAACCATACTGTTCTCCAAATCAGCCATGTGAGCACAGCATCCCCGAAATCAGAACAAACTAGGTCAAATTCTCAGTTGGGAAACAAAAAAGTGAATTGGGGTTTTTGTTTCGTGGGTTATATTTTAAACAAGGCTACCTGCAGATTGGTGTACATATTTGGTCATGGACTGGGTAGCAGCTGGCCCAGTTGAGTCAGGTTTAATTCTGTGGACAGTGTCCATGTAGATTGAGCAGATGTGCAGGTAGGCCTGCATATGAAATACTGAGCAATCCATGTGCATGTACTGTACTGTTCATACATACTGCAATGAAGTCTTTCTTTGTTTCCAATATAATGCAAGTGTGTAAGTAAATGCTCCATTGAATAAAAAAAACCTGTTTTTTGAGTCAATTTGATTTGTGACAAATAGGCTTACAGATTTATGCAAGTTTTTGGTGTGTTTTTTTTACATTCTGGGTTACGTATGTCATAGTACATTTATGGAGGAATACCTTCTTTCACGAAGAGGTCCTTCTGGTTGATGATGACTCCGAGCATGGAAGCTTGAAGGAGTAACATTCGGAACATATTGTCACAATTGAGTCTGCTGAAGAAATTACCGGCACATACCCTGCATGTTTGGAGGGCATTATAGTTACATCGTGGAGGATTCTAAGGTAGAGCGTAGAACACACTGATTGAACTTGGGTCTCGTCTCCCCCCCTAGGGTTCCGGCGGTTACAATGTATCTAAGCTTTTGGCTCATTCAATCACTTTGTGGGTGAAGATGCAGGTACTGTGGGCATAGACTTTCGTTTTTTTCCCATCGAACGGTTTCTTTGTTTGTCAAAAGCCTTAATTTACGTAGGAATCCCCCGCTGTTGGTTCGCTTGAAGTAAGTTTATGCAGTGCTGTTTTTGTCATTATCTATGTGTATGGAATGCCGAATTTAGGTCATTACAATGGTGGAGAGCACCAGCATTTATTTTAAAATATCGAAATAGCACGAAGATGTGTAAGAAAAATAGTTGATCTGATGCTTTATTCCCTAAAAAAAAAAAAAAAAAAAACTTGTCAATGTAGGACGTAGCTCCACAGTGATTTCTCTCTAAAAATAAAAATTTTAATTTATTTTAATCAAATACCAGAAATTTCAACTATGTATGTAAATTATCTGATTACAAGTTGTCAAAAAAAAAATATATATACTTATACAAGTTCTTCAAAATATTTATTGGTGATAGAATGAAGTGGAGAATAAATTATCTGATGACACATTGTGTTTTTTGCGATATCATCTGTTTGGCTACAGAGTGCAACCAGTGTAAAAGTGTAATCGTGTAAAAGCGAACATATGTTCTACCCAATTAAAATTTGAATAATCACCACAAGGCTCGGCTTATTTATCTATGAATCACCCCGCTATCAATAATTCGTTTTAAATGATCATTAAAAACAACCAGATCTGTGTAATAGAGGGGGGAGAGACTGTAAGTGGGGAGTGGTGTCCTGAACCCTGGTGTGTGTGTGTGTGTAATGCCACAGTCATCCTTGCGTTATGATTCACTGGTGGTGTATGTGAGTGTGTACGCACTGACTCACTGGGTCCTCCTCTTCATCCATGCTCGTACATACTTAATGTATCAGTAGTGGCTATTTGGTATTCCCCAAGAACAGTGTGGGTTAGCGTTTTACACAGGCAATACATTCTTGTTGAAAGTGAGTGCCATTTAGTTTCATGTTTGAGGATGGGGTGTTTTTCTGTGTACCGGTGTGGACGGTAAGCTCTAAAATACAGGGTAGGTTTTTATTTTCTCTTCAACCTCAACTTCTTTTCTCAGTTCCAACATATCGGTGTGGCTTAATATTTATGCCTCTTTCAGTGTTCATTTAGTTTATGTTGTGTGTTTGTAAATTTCTGTTCTTAAATAGTGAATGTTTAGTTCCTTGCTGGGCACTTTTAAGGAAAACAGTGTTTCGCTTTAAAGTTTCCCTTTAAGAAATAAATAAACAAACTGATATTAATACAATTGTTCGTGTGTTTGTTCCGTAGGATTGTGTGGCATACACACAATCTAGAAAGTTCCCCTTTGCACACCATGACACAAAGTTGACAATTTCTAGGTCAGTAAGTGAAAGTATACATACGCTTAGTGTTTCGTATTCAAACACAAATCATGACACAAAACTAATAAATGTGACGTCAGTAAGTGAAAGTGTACATGTACATTCACATAAGCGTATCATATTCTATACAATTTATCTTATGTTAAATGTAATTTGTTTTCCTTACATTCATAATTGATAGAAAGTAGCATCTGATCTGATATTACATTTAATTGCTTTTAAAAAAGAAACCCCCCTGGAAGATTTTCCGTGTGATTGTCAACAAAAAGCTAACTTTATGTTTAGTGATAAATTCTTGCTGGAGCTTCTTTAATGAGAGCTTACACAAGGAATTTCCGTGTATGACGTTAGTTTAGTTATCATGTAATTTGTTGAAGCGAAATTCTGAATTTGGGGCAAATCCTGTTACTCTGAAAGCTGAGTCATATTTTTCACCTGGAAGTATAAATACTTGCAGGTGGATTTTACATCCAAGTACAAAATAGGGGTGCTCTTTGTATTTCCGGGTCCGTTGCTACACCTACGTAAGGGTGTACCGATTTTATTTTCAAATAGAAATTTAAAAAAACATTTCTCTAGTTCCTGATTAACCCACTAACTTTTACCAAGTGCTTCGTGGAGCACAAAGGCCAGCTTGAAATTCTTGGCTTCACAGGCTCATCCACTGTTCAAAAATTGATGATTATTATTTATTTAATTATTTTAAAGGCTGCACATGATGGGTTTTCTGTGAAATAAAGATGTGTGGCCCTTAAACATAATGATCTTATTGCTGAGGAATTTCACAGGTAATTAATCATCCATTTAACTAAATTCCAAAACAAACAGACTTTTAACATTTCAAGAAGTTGTGACTCACAGTTTACTACTTTGACCCACAACGCGTTGTTTTTATAAAATAATTTTTGCAGATCATATTTTAAGTTCATTGCACTAGAAAAGAATGGCTGTGTATTTTTGAGTGTGGGTGTGAAATGGGGGTAGAACGACTTAATAAAACAAACTGTAAAAACGCCCAAAGAATGTCCAGTATTTGCCTGTGGGGGCGCATTTAGGGATTCCTTTGTTCGTCGTTTCCTCTTTAGGATTAAAACCGTTTTGTTGTTCACCCAATCCACGTCTAAATGCTTCCATTACCCGGTAGTTGCAGCAGCAGTTAGGAGAACCCATCCTTTGTACTATTTTTGCCCTTTTCCCATCCTTCATACAAACACACACACATATAAGCGTAACGAATATCTAACAATCGATTTTTCAGCCGGTACATTTTCTCCATTCTCGGTTGCCATGGGTGGGAGTTATTCTTGTATTACTGTTTACGTATTATAGCTATTCGTGCGAGGCATGCAGCATGCATTGTTCCGTTGTGCAGATGAACGCCAACGGGCAATCCTTTGTTATGTGGGAGCTGAAGGGACGGCGTTTTGTCGGGGTAAATTTGATATATATTTTTTTCATTCACCTTTTAATGAATTGGCGAGTGCTGTCAGTATAGGTTCGATTTGAGTTAAGTTACCCTCCAAAGTTGAAAGAGAAGTTTGTTAGAGTAGGTAGTTTTTAAAAAAAAAACACACACACAAGAAATCATCAGCTAGTCTAAAGATGCTTTTGTTGAGTTCGGTTGTTACAACCAAAACTAAGGACAATGTGTTACATGCTGAAAATTGTGAATGGTTTTTCATTATTTTCTCCTGACTCCCACAACAGATTGAGGCAATCATTTATGTCATGTGTGGTTGATCACACAAAACACGAACACTGTCTGCGACTATTTTGTCAGCTCTATCAATCCTATGTAAAACCTTCCGAAGATCCTAAAAGGTGTGTGGTGAGGTTATGAAAGCCATTCCTGGAAACAATTCAAACAGGATGCAGACCAACAAAAAAAAAGAGAAAAAAAAGAAAAAGGTCACGCTCAACACATCAAGGATCAAGCCCTTGCGTTGATTTCTACCTCTATGCTCCGATGAAATTTTGCAATTCATGAAAAATGCCAGTGTCTATGAAAGGTAGGACCATCAATGTGGTGTTTGTCAATGGCATTCAGATTTACAGGCAAAAGTATCCAGACAGTTACAGTGAAAGTCACCTGTGAAAGTTTCAGGTGAATACAGTGTCTGTTGTTGAGAAAACAGCAAAAACTGTCACGGTATTTTCATTTAAGTGCGTTGAATCCATCCATGTTTAGTGAGGTGACAGAAAGTACCCACCTCTTCTCTGGTTGTATTGAGGGCAGTGTTACTGCCATTAGAATATCTAGAACAAGTACAATCTTACCTTTAAGTTTGATAAGAGCCTGAACTCTGATACTGTACATTGGATCGAGCCCAACACATTACTACATGCCAAGGCAAGCTTTACCACATTGCACTGTAGATTTTTTCAGGGGGGAAGTTTTTGTGTAGCAACATCCATTATAATAGGCAAAGCCAAGTACTATTATGCCATGATACACCATATTAAATTGAAATTGTGTCTGGGTGTTCGCCCTCTCTTTAACCCCTTCCACACCAGTACACTTTAATCCGGGGAATCTCAGTGTTAAGGAAAAATTTTTACCTGGAGATTCTCCGGATTAAAGTGGAGCGCTCACACTACACTTTTCAGGGTAAAAATTCTCCAGATTAACAAACCCAAAACTGGGTAAAATGTAACCCTGCCCAGGACTAGGGTTAACCCACCAATCTCGGTGTTTAGTATGGAACTGGGTTAACTTTTCTCAGGGTATTGTAGTGTGAAAGGAATCTCTGGATCAGTTTTAACTCGTGTTGTACATGTAGACTTTTTATTGGGTCGCCAATTACTTGGATATAAGGTAGACCGAGTGTGAAAAGGGCTTTTCATAACTGACGCAAAAGCCTATAGTAGAACCATGTGATGTATATCAGCTGTCTCTAGACCAAGGACTTCAATTTGAAAGTTGACTAAGCAAGTCATTGTACAGGACATTCAAATAAGGCTTATTGGAAGTGAGTCAAATCTTCTGAAATGTACACTGCATTACATCATCGGTTTTCAGAAGAATAAATTCATTTCATTTCTGTAGTTTTCACTGAACACACCATATAACCAACCTGTGAAAATTTCATCAAGTTGGTTGATTCAGCTCAAGTGAAAACAACCCAACAGAAATAATTTCAAAAAACGTTTAGTCAAGTTCTTATTTGGATTGCAGCAACTGAAATAAGCAGCGTTGATGTAGAGGTGTTCAAGGGCCGTTTTCTCTACAGTGCTTTCAAATTGAAATTATCTCTCTGGAGGATGTCACTGATATCTTTAATTAATAATCAGTAAGCTCTCAGAAATTCAATCTTTTTCTTTTGCGGTGTGATCACCCTGTGTTTTGTCTTTAAATACTCTCAGTACTAACAATAACATGATACATTCTCGATAACCAGAAAGTGTGACGCAGAGGTAGGTGTCATAAAAGATACAGTTACTGTCAAAACAGCAAGGCACTGTTTCCCTGTTGCTATGTGTATGAGTGACGTTTCTTTGTCTTCATATTTATTTATACATTTGTAAAAACAAATAAATCAAAGACGTCAGAAATAAAATCATCAATACAAAAGAAAAAGAAAAAGTCAGTCTAAGTGTATAATGACCTTCCAACGAGATTAACAAAACCAAACGACACTGAAATTCTTTTTGTGTGTGTGTGTGTGTGTGAGCTTTGTATGAATCTACTTCTGCACTTCATTCTTTATCAAGTCATGCATCAATCTATCTATTCCTATAAACTGTTTCTCGTGCGTCATTTTGTATTTCAGTCCATTCTTAACAAAGTCCCAGCGGCTCACATCATGTCATGGTCACGTCTATTTTTAGATACCAAGATTTTAAACAAACTGTATATCATTAGTAAAGAATGATTTGTAGAGACTCTTTTTTGTGGCCCTGGCCTCTGATAATGAATTATAGTGTGGCCATTGTTCTTCACTTTGTAGTAAATCCCTGAGCCCATTTCTTTGTTTGAGGACCTCCACACAGCAAGGTGAAATCCCCAAATAAGACCCCGCTTCCTGTATCCTTTTCCAACCCCCCCCCCCCCCCCCCCCCGGACTTCTCCCAACAGGATCTTCTAGTTCGTGTCCCAAAAAACCTCTTAAATCATTTTGCCAGTGGGTGTTCCTTGTCTGTGAGGGACAGCCAGCCAACATTTTTGCTCTGAGCAACATCCTCTGTTCTCTGAGGGAACCACATTTCCTCAAACGTCTTCCTGATTCTCGGTTTTTCCCCTTAACCCTCTGGCCTTTGTTATAGAAACCCCAAAAAGTGCTTTCTCTTTTCGTTTTGTCCTTTGAGGAGGATGTGGGTTGTGTTTAAGTAGAGACTTATTGATCGGTTACCCGTGATTGTCAGATAAAGAGTCCGTTTTTTTATCTTCCCGATTCAACAGAATCTAACACTGGACAGGTCAGTAGCGAGAATGATCTGCTATTGTGATTCAAACCCGATATCGTGGGCTTTTTTTGTTAGATAATAACGTCATCAGGATTGAAAGTGGTTTATTTTAGACTGGGTATGATGATCATTTTACATCCTCAAAGGTTCTTCTTTGTACGAACATCGAGGTAGAAACGAGGCAGGAGAGACCGTGGGAGTACATGGTTCACTACCCCTCCACGGAAGCTTTCCAAGTGTAAATAATTGTTTACTTGTTGACAAACAGGATTAAAGAGTTGTTTACTGCATCAGCGTCTGACCTTACAAACTTGTGACCTAGTGGGTTTACTTTGTTGTTGTCCTTGCTTTATAGTTTACTTGCATACCTAATTAATCGGGTTGATTATTGACCAGCACTTGTGCCCAGTAATGCACCAAGGTTATAGGGCATGGTCAGTTTGTTTACTGGTCAGTCAGGCCTGTTCATGTATTGACTGTTTTCTTTTCTTCTTTGTTATCCTTGGTGCAGACCCTGTGAGTGACGTCACCTGACACTGACCAGTCACCGACAACAATAAGCTGCTGTTTATAAATTGCCAGTGTCTCCTGTGAGTGACTTCATATGTGTAGCTGACAGAGTAGAGTGAGGATCAGTAAAAAAAACCTAGCTTTTCCTGGATACTGCGTAACACAAGGAAATCAAAGTGTTGGTTTTCTGCTGGCGTGTGTACCTGTGCACCGTACGTCCTGGATCACCGGAGTGGTACGTTCCTAGCAGCCAATACGGCGGGAAATTGCATGAGTCGGTCGATGGTCATGGGGCAGAAATTGTCCGGCGGGATGAAGCAAATTGCCAGAGAACCCTCAAACAAAATCACACAGAGAGAACTTATATACAGCGGCGATCTTGTAAAACCGAACAGGCTGGATACGTTGCTGGACATGCCGCCGGCAGATAAGGAACTCCAGTACAAATATGCCTGGAATGAAGAGGACCGCTCGCTGAATATATTTGTGAAAGAGGATGACCCAGTGACCTTCCACAGACACCCTGTAGCGCAGAGCACGGATTGTATACGAGGGAAGGTTGGATTTACAAGAGGACTACATGTTTTTGAAGTTTATTGGAATACGAGACAACGGGGTACCCATGCCGTCGTCGGAGTCGCCACAGCCAACGCTCCGCTTCATTGTGTCGGGTACCAGTCCTTAGTCGGTAGCAATGCAGAGTCATGGGGATGGGACATATGCAGGAAGAAGATCTTCCACGATGCCAAGCACAAGTCCGGTATGTCGTATCCACTCCTGCCAAACTCTGAAAACTTCCCGGTTCCGGACAAATTCCTCATGGTACTAGACATGGACGAGGGGACGCTAAGTTTCATCGCAAACGGACAATTCCTTGGCGTTGCATTCCGTGGACTGAAAGGCAAGCGTTTGTTCCCCATCGTTAGTGCCGTCTGGGGACATTGTGAAATCTCCGTGAAATACCTTGGAGGTCTTGAACGTAAGTATTCAAATTTGTTCACTTACTTGTCTTAGATTATAAAAAATAAAAGTGGAATTTGAGCTTTTAACTCCTCCCCGAAGATTGATCGTTTATTAAATGTTCAGTCAAAATGAACGCACGTGGAAATGGTATAAATGTGAAATTGAAAGCCTGGGATAAAGTTGGCAGACGAACAGTTTGTACAAGCAAGGAGGAAATGTGCAACAACGAACTCGTGACACCATCAGTGTTTTCACAGGTTATCTGGACCATCTGTTGCTGACAAACCACCATTGTGGTCACCCGCCACTCTCCAATAAAACTCTTCCCATACATAATACATGCCTAAAGCTGCTCGAAGACTAGTGAACAGCGTTTTAAAATCCAAACAAACAACTTAACTGTAACAATGGCGAAACCACAAAAGACAAAGAGCAAACAAAGAGTGTTGTGACCCTTTTAAGATACACATCAGTGGGAACTTATTGGGGGGGGGTGGGGGTTCACACACAAAGGCTTTGTCTTCAAGCATGAGGGGTTATTATTACTGGTGATACCACTGTGTTTTGGACATGTGACCGTTTCTGAGGACGTGTCCAGTGTGAACGTGCTTACTTGACTGTCCTTGGGACGCAGCCCAACGGTTCTGTCCTTGTTGTGTAACCCAAGGTAAAACTAAATACACAAGGTGCGGATTCCTGATATGTCCTTTCCTTGTTCTCTGAAAGGGGCATCAGTTTCCCTCTAGTAGTAGTAGTGGGCCCTAATTCCTTACTCGAGGTTGTGGGGACAATATGTTAGGAGTGTAACGTGTGTGGGAATCTTCCAGGGGTAAATTGATTTTTCGGAGAAGGCTGGACTGTGTTGACATGAGGATTAAAGGTTTATTAACCTCTTATCGGCCATCAGCTGGGATTTTGTGCAGCGGGGAAAATTGTGGAAAGAAAGGGCTTTTAAGTACAGGGTGAGAACAGCTTGAGTATGGGATCTTGACAGTGAATCTTTGTATGATAAGACCACGACAAAGTGGCGCAAACAAAGTTGGTCATTCGTGTACATCATGTGGTAAACGAACAGGAAAAAGACCTAAACAATCATTCACTAAAAAAGATCTTTTGAAAAGAAGTGGGGAAAAAAACGCCTTATCTTCAGAAGCTAAACTGATTCTATCTGTGAGTTACAAATCCCCCCCTACCCTCTAGAAAAAGTTTAAGTCACCAAGTAGCTCTAGTTCAATTAAAAGATTATTGGGGACATCCATGAAAATTCTGATGTTGATGTGCAAACAGTCAGTTCGTTCCCTCTCTGCCGCCGTCGCCTCCCCACAGAGTTTCACCATGAGCGTGCGTAATTTCCCAGAGAGTTTCCTGTTCTGTTTTTTTTTTTTTTTCTTCTTCTTCTTCTATCCACATTTCTTTTTGGATAGTATGACTGCTGGCATCATAAATGAATGTGGTCCGGGGAAAATAGAACGCAGTGGCCGGGCAGGAAAGTGCAATGTGAACCTGGAAGTTGGGTACCAATGGGAGACAGAAACCTGGTTTCCCTTTTTTTTCTCTTTTTTTTTTTTTTTCATCATTGCACTCTTCGACCGAAGATGGCAAAAAAAATAGACAGCAATCCCCACGCGGAAATGTCGCTCTGATTTTGAGCAGAATTCACTGCAGTGTTCACGTATAATATGTGGTTGTTTTTTCCCCATTGTTTGTGAGAAGAGTGATGCGCACCGGTTATGACAAATTCAATTTGCTGTGTGGAATTAATTTCACAAAACAAATTTCCTGTTCTTTGTTGCATTTTACGGATGATACGTATGCACATGAGTTTAAATATCAGGGATAAATTAAAAAGAAATCTATATATTATAAATGTATTTATCTGCACATCTGTCACATGTAAAGATTGACCAATATTCCCCTTCCTTTGTATTTCCACAGCCTCGCCCCTCCCCCTGCAGGATCTGTGTCGGAGAGAAATTCGCCTTGCCGTGGGCAAAGAACATCTTGAAGATATTTACCAGCTCCCACTGCCAACCATGGTCAAGAGATACATCTTGTACCAGTGAGGCATCGCACCGTCTCGTCGGCCGTGAAAACAACCAGACAACCTGATGAACACATTCGTTCATCTCGACCACCAAGCTGCAGGGACTTTGAACAAGGTCAACGCATGGAAGGATGCCTGCTTTACCCCCTCTCAAGGGTTGGTGCTACCTATACATTTTTGGTTTTTTAAGGGAAAAAAACCAGAAAAAAAACTAAGTGCTGCCATTATTGCGGACCTAATCAGGCAAATTGACGATGACTCAACCAACGTGCCGGAGTGTTATTTTTAATTTATTAAAGAATGACAAGATTATGTAGTTGGGTGACCAAACCACCGGGGAGTTCACCGATCGAGGATTCGCTCAACGCTTAGAAAACAATTCTGAGCCGGCTTGCGCTGGTGGTTACGGAGAGACGGGGGTCGCAGGTCACCAAGAATTTTGCGTCCATCTTTTAGTTTAATTTCTTGTGGATGCCCATTGCCCAGAGTCTACACCTTAAGTGCTTCATGGAGAAGCTGTCAGTGAGTTGCCACGGCGACTGCCTCTCGAGATGCAGCCTGAAAAGATGCGCTCTCCCGAGATGATAACCCCCCTGTGTTGGCTTATTTCCTCCCTCCCCCACACCAAAGAATGGATGGTGCCCAGAGACTCCTCATAATGTTGGGTTGTAGAGCCAGTTACTGGACCAAAGTATTTCGTATGAAGGGGAGTTGTCGGGGGATGCTTTTAGATGTTCTGTACATTACCCCAAGAGTAATTTCCAATCAAACTGTTTGGCTTAAGGACCTTCCTGTAACCACACTATGTTCTGTGATAAATAACCACCTACTTCTTGATAAGTTACTTCCACCCAAGTGCATTTTTTAATAGTCTCTTTAACTTGAGGTATTTTTGTTAGTATATTCAAACAGGGTGTAAGAAGTGACCAATTCTGTATTCTAAACAGATGTTGATTAATTATGCTTAAGTAGGAACAACTAATTTATTAATTAATTGAAGTTATAGCCTCAAGGAAATTTTTATTAGATCTCTTATCAGAAGCAGACGAAAAGTGGATGTGATAAAAGTCTAAAAATTTCACCTCAGTACCCGTTTTCCCTCGCACCATTAAAACTTCTTTTATTGCAAAGTTTAACTAAGCAACAATTATATACTCAGAGAGAAAGAACAAAAAGCCTTTCCTTAAAATAAAAGAAGCAACACCTAAACCACCGTTTAAAAAGAACAGTACTGCTTTAAAACAAAAAAAGAAAGTCACATGGTGCCTCCAGTGTGTTTCCATCCGATTTTTACCCAGTTGGCAAGTTGACGTTTTGTATTTAGTGTACGCAGGAGTGTTTTTTTAGCCTCTCCATTACCCTAGAATAATTTAGCAATTCCTTCATCCCTGTGATAAAATATTATGTTTTTGTTTGTTTTTTTGGTTTTTTGTGTGTAAGTCTTTAAGTTGTTTTGTAATGAACTTGTCTGTGTCAAACACAGGCAGTGTTTCAGGGTGTTTTAAATCGTTATTCATAATTACCTTGTAAGCATTGATCAATGCAATTTTATTCAATTGTTTAATATTTATATTAAATCCATTCACAACCCACAACCCCCTCCTCCCCCCCCCCCCCCAAAAAAAGGATGAAAACTCAAGCACCGTACACACTGTCGGCCTCCTGGTGTTTCTGGATCCACTCTCTTGGAAAGACACAACGAGGGTGGGGGACCGTAAAAGGTGTTAACTTCGTACATTTTATGAAACACGCTAAGATTGAAATTCCAATTATGGCGGAGTTGGTGTGTGTGGAGTAAAGATTATTCGTCGAAAAGAAAATCTGGTTGAAGATACCATCTGAATGAGATGTAATGTAATATTTACCTGTATTCGAGCAATGTGTCTTGAGATGAGTTGAAGGGTACCACAACGCACATGCTCAGAGCAGAACTCTTTCGAACAGTTAATTGTATTTATTTTTTGCCGTTAATATTTATTCTGATTAACTCAGATTGTGTGAAAGTTTTAAAAAGTGCTGCCAAACTATTTAATTGCCGCTCGCTGTGGCAAAAAAAACACCTTAAGGACCTGAAATTAACATTGAATTGTTCTGGTTACTTTTTTTTCTAAATTAAGAAAACATAGTATTTAAATATTTTAAGGTGTGTTTTTTTTGTTCTTCCCCCACTTTATCTGGCATTTTTTCACCTTTAAAATGCTGCAGAGTGGGTGCAACTCAGCAACAGTTAAATTATTGAATTCTTTGAGATATGTTTTTTTGTTTTTTACATTTGATATATCCATCTGGTTATGTGGTGCAAATAGACAAATCATCGCATCAGTTGTGTGTGACACAGTGCAATATGTGCAATCAGACGAAGAACTACCTTTCTCCATTTCTTCCTTTTAAAAACAGAACAAAAACAACTAATTGTGTCTATAGCTTTTTCTGATCTAAATGCTGATTGGTCGCAATGTAGTCAAACAAAACTCTTATTGTACTTTCAGTGATTTTTAACAAAAATAACAGAGATTTCAATTTCTGCATTCTTTAAAAAAAAAAAATACATCTTATAAAATTTGCCTTTTTTTAATTTATGGAAGCTTCAGAGGGAGCATATTCTTGAGTCTAGTTTTGATTCAGGGCTTGCATTAAATGAATTTTGTAATGTTTTCTTTTGTGAGTGCTGTCTCCGTCAGTCACCACAGAATGGTTTCTTACGGCAATACTGTATTATCACACAAGACACTCAATTTTGTATAGCTATTTTTAAACAACTGACAGATAAATTATGACATTTTGTAAATTATGAAATCATGTGATCCAGAAGACGGTTTGACATCGGTAGATGACAACTTTTTATTATACATTGTGACAGACGTGTATGTAATCATGGTGATGTGTCACAGTTTCTCTCGTGACATGTACATTGTATTGTGAACGTTTTGATAAGCAACCTTATCGGTTGTATTAAATATGTGGACATTTTTAGTGCTCAATGATTGTTGTTTTTATCTTCGGATTTCTGTTTCACTTTCTTGTATCTGTTATTGAAGTGTATGCCAAACCATTTCTTTGTTTCACATTAATTACTATTATTAAAAAAAACCACAATTTTGCAAAATATTTTGAGAATCAACAACACTTGTGTTTGGTCTGTGTGAGAGTTTCTTTTGAAAGTAAAAGGCTGACGTTTGTGGTCTGTCTTTGACTAATAGTTGTGGCTGTTTGGCTTCATACATGTAGTACCCTGGCCATAGCCACAGCCATGGCTTTTAACTACGGCTGTGAAATAGTCTGGCACCCCTGATTGTACCATGTACGATATGGGGCAGAGAATACCCCCCCCCCCCCCCCCTAATGCTGAACAAACTGTTTCCCCTTGTACAGAAGTAATCTCCTCCCCCAAAAAATAATTAAATAACAATAATAATAAAATAATCATAATAAACAAATAAATAAATAAAAATGAAAAAATATAATAAATAAACAGTAAAAAATCCTCTTAGGAATTTCTGAAATTTCAAGCACAAAATGAAGACACAATAGGAGGGGGGTACCACTATGCATCATTGTGCATCAAATGCCCCTGATTGCTGGAAATCTACTTGTTCGGAATGCAAACTGAAGCGTGCCTGATATAACCATAACTGGCCAGGGGCACCGGAGGCAACTGCCTCCATGCCCCCTGGTGAAATGCTCCTTTGAAATGTTTAGTAAAGACTTGTCTTGTCCTCATAGAGGTGCCCCTATAATAAGGAAAAACTGAATTGCCTTGACAAAGATGATGGCTGTAGCGTTTAAGTCCTTGCGAAATTGAAGTGGAACACCGCTGAGAAAAAAATGTCAAAGTCCTTGATGAGGAAATTCATTTTGGCAGCCATTTTGACTGATCGGCTTTCTACAGCTTTTCCGTGTGTCAATCTGGCACAGTGTGCCCTGCACATGGCATTGATATTTTGTTTTTCCATTGCTAACATAGAGGGTGTACATATTCACTCTACTCTCAGAACTAGATAGCAGGGACCGTACAAAGTTCCTTGTTATAACCAGGACCTTGTTTTAAAAGAAGCGGAGAAAACAAAGAAAAAACCAGACTTCAAGAGACTGGATTCTTGAAATTTGCTCTTTATGGCAGTATGTTGTTATGACAGTTCTCTTTATACGGAGAGTTGAATGTATGTACAGCAGGCACATTAAGATCCAGCCCAACATTCTCCTGAGTGTATTCCTATTGTTTAACCCTCCATTTACAACTATTTGAATCCGATGAAGTAATTGTTGCTGCGAAAGCTCATGCTGTTGTTTGTGTAGTAAAGTTAATCTTTAAGTGCCACCACTACCTTCCTTGTTTTATCTATCTGACTAATACGGCTATTTTTTGAACTATTTGAATAGAACTTGAGATGCCCACGCCATATTTGGCAACTTCCAGGTTTTGTTTGTTTGGTGGTTTTTGATGGAACGGGGTGATATTTTCCTTTATATGGACTATTAGATCATAAAAGGATCTTCAGCAAGAGGGAAATGCTTCTCAACTGTTTCCTCGTTTGATAGTTTCTAGATAAGAAACAGAAAAACAAAAAGGAAGAGACATGGCTTGGCATAATGCCATGACTAGCAACCCCCCCCCTGACTTTAACAACAGGATTGTGTTTAATTTCAGTCATAAAGGTATGGTACTACACTAATAATTTTGTTGTGTCTGCCTTGGATTCATGTGCAAACCCAGGAGGTCCCTCAAGGATGTGTTTTGGGACCGTTAGTATTGCAATGGTAATTGTTGTTATGACTCCCTACAAACCCAATAGTACATTTTTGCTTCTGTTGCAGTCTATGCGAGCTGTTTGGATTGAAACTGCATTTTATAATTATATTGTGGGAGTTTGTTCATAAGAAATTGCTGCTGAAGTTTTACAAGGTGTAGACAAGTTCTGATCAGTTTGAAGTGCAATAATTTGTAACAACAAATTACATCTATGACCCGTAGGCCTGAAGATACCTGTGAAGAGATGTTGAAGAAATCTTGGTTTTACCTGTGGGAGGAAAACCCTAACTGGGGAAAACCTACGCAATCAGTTAGGGAATGAAAACCAACGTCACTGGCAAGGCTCCTGTCTGACGTGGGATTCAAACCTGGGGTCCACAGAGGTGAAAGGCGGGGAAGAAACCACAAAGGCAATCAACAAGTTGAACTTTTAGCCAGAGAAATTTGAGCTGTTGTTTCCAATTACAGAGATTAAAACACCTACATAGTTGTTTTTTTTTTTTTGCTGCGTTATTGAATTCAGCTGAAGGGAAGACTAATGCACATAAGCCAGAAAAAAAAATTATACATGCAGTATATTTCATGCAATTTAACCGAGGAGAATGCTTGTTAGGAGTTTACAAAAACTTTCTGATTTCCATCTTATACATCTGTACAAAATAATGGCATGTGACTGCATTGGAATTATGTTGCAACTCAAAAACCATCATTTGCTTCTCAATAAAAATAGCAGTCATTGTGTACAAAAAATGTTCAGTCCAAATATTTTGCTATGCAAATTGCATGATGAAATCGTTCCCTGCTAGACATTATTCCAATTTAACCCACATGGGTTATTGGTCTATTAAAACAAAAATTGTAACTCACCTGTACATGTACATGTAATGTAAACATAAACCTCATGTTTGAAAAAGTTTTGGAGCCAACTTTACTCTACATGTATTGAGAGAATAACAGAGTGCAAATCTCTTTCCCCAGCTTGCCAACAATAAACCCTTTCTTTCTTTGTTTACCGGACTTGAATGTGTATTTGGTTGTCCTTTTCTTATTGAATGTGAAAAGGATCAACCATTAAGATATTAAGATGCCTTGACCATCTGGTTGTGTGTTTACTCAGTAAGCAAAAAACACTAATCCTCAAACAACAAGATTAGCCCAGATAAGGAAAACCATTAATCCTGTTGAGCTTGTTTGACAGCTGATAATAAAGATGTTCTAAATGGCCACATGGCCATCAGCTTCAGAATTTGTTATGAGCTGTGCTTCAGATAGCTGATTCAATGTGAGATCACACGCAAGTGTAAACGCAACAACAGAAGGCTTAATGTCCCTAGCGGGATCAGATCCTCCTTTGATCCTCCTTGTAGGATCAAGTTAAGTGTAAAGGCAGTGTTAATCTTGACAGGTTTGTGTACAGAACCTCCTGCACATTATATTGCAGAGGATTTGCATACTCAACATCACCAAAAATATAAAGAACTGGTGTCGATATCATAGCACTGCTGAATGGTAAGCAAATTTTCATGCTAACTATAGCAGAAAAATTTGCTTAAACGTAAGAAGATTTCACAAGTTAGAAAGAAAATTAGGCGGCCAGCTTGCATGTTTACCATGGATTTGCATTTTTAAGTCATTCATTTCCATACAGTAAGCACCGGAAGGATAGCATGCCTTTTCATGTGCTTACGGTTCGCTATGAGATGAAAACTCGAGCAGTAAGCACAGAATCAGCCATTTAGCAGCTCCATGAAATTGGGCCCTATAGTGTTAGGTGGCCTGGGCTTGATTTCATCAAAGCACTAGAATTCATCTTAAGATGGGTTGCCATTATTTCCATAGAGATTTATATTGTGACATCACACTTTGCTTAGCAATTAAAAATGATACACAGTTAAGTCTTTGTAAAATTCGGCCCCTGCATGGTCTTCTCTTTATCTACAGGAAGATGATCTGACAACCCACCTCCTCCCCAATCCACTAACCTTTCTTTATACACATCACAACATACCAATCCAGCATTGACCTGTGGGTATAGAGCGTTTTATCCATGTCAAAACTAAAGTCAAGTAAAGCACTGAGAACTTGGGATTTGTGCCCAATCAAAAGTATGCTTACCAAAATAAATTTACCAGCCAAAATACCATGTAACATCTACAGTACATGGTATCCTGCTCATTTCTGCTATTAGTAGAAAACTGTTAAGAAGCTCCATAAAATTGGGCCCTGGTCCAATATAATCTTTGAGAAAACATTCAACTGACTATTAAAGGAACTGTAGTCAAAGAAATCTTTAAAATGTCAAGACGAATCTTGCAGGATGTAGAGAAAACAAATTACTCTGCCAAGTCCTTGTTTCTTAGAAAAGAGTATCCATGTTTGGTCATCCATTTCAGTCTTTTTGAAATCACGCACTTTCTGTTTTGCCAACAAGACAATTGTTTACTGGATTTTAGTATTTCAGGATGTGTGGGGTCATGTTTCTGTTGACCAAGATAAGCCGATTACATTACTCAAAATTTTGCCTCACCATTTTCTGCTGAGCAACAATGAGCAGGATACCAGTCACAGGTGGAGTATGTGACTCGGTAGTTTGGCTTGATTCTGATAAACTCGTTGTGCTTAAAGGTTTTATACAGGATTGGTAGGGATAAGAAACGACATTGTTTTTTTTATTCTGAATTCTGAAAGCTTATATAAAGATCAGACTAGAACTATTTTTTTCTGTAAAATAATTCCCTCTGAAATAAAGTCATATTCGAGAAAACTGTATCTGAAAACAGCCGATTTTGGTTGTTATGACCAAATTGAAGGACACTGTGTTTATTATGTATATACTGAAAATTGTTAATGATTTTTTTTTCCTTTTTTTCTTTTTTGCTCCTGACTCACACAATAGTTGATCACACAAAACATAAACGCTGTCCGCTACTATTTTGTCAGCTCGACCAATACAGGGTTTCCACGGATCCTTAAAAAGTATTAACAGGTACTGAGCTATCCAACTTTAAGGTCTTTAAGGGCATTTATCAAGTATTAAATTTAGTTATTTACGAGCTTAAAACATGGATGAAGCTTGTAATGAATTTTCCTATCTGCTGGTAGAGACCTGAATTATGGTGCATGTAAAAAAAAAAACCAATAAAGTGTGAGTGGGTATTGCTGTTTACCCTGCTTTGTTCACATTCTTTTGGTCTTCAATGTTGTTAAGGGTAGCATTAAAAGGGTCTTAAAAAGTCTTAAATTTGACTTTTTATAGTGTGCACATACCCTGGTATACTTTTAAAGTAGCTTTATGACAATTGGGCTAGTTTAAGAGTATAAGGTGACATTGTTGAAGCCTTTTCACAGTTCAGAGAGTTAACTAAAATAACCTTCCAAAGTAGATTTTCCATAATGTCACAATGCTATTAGACTTGTCACTCACTCACAAGCTCAAAGTTTGACTCGTGACTTGTCTCATTGATGACCAGGGCCATTTTGGGTCAACCTTTTTTTTAGTACTGGCCGCTGTTCAGCTTGGTGATGAATGGATCAGTTGATGGTTTGTATTCACCATTTTGCCAACAATGGTTGAGAGTACGACCTGACAAGCCCTGACCCCTCCCAAGGCTGGTTTACTCTGAATTGAAGATAAAAAGCAATGTTCAGTTTGGCCTGAATGCTAGGTAGGTCACTTAATCATGTTCACTTAGAACCCACTGTTGTATACTCGAGTCCTCAATCCCCAAGTTCCAAGTCCAGCTGAGTCCTCGCTGTCAGAGTCCGAGGGGGAAGTCCGAGTACAAGTCAAACAAGCCAACTTAACCTAAATCTTTAACTTCATCTTCAAAACCTTAAGTCAATTTTAGAAGACAACCCTCAGAAATGTGTATACAGGACCAGTCCACAGAGAAAGGACATGACCAGTCAGCTTGTCATTTCACTAGTCCGCCAGCTTTTTCACTGGTCGATATTTGTAGGTTTTCTTTCGACATTGTCATTAGTGTGGGAACTTGTCATTTTGAACTAATATGAAGTGATTTACATGTAGGATGGGACTTCAGCAATAAACTAGCCAGAAGTACTAGTTGGACAGAATTCTGAGTGGTCCTTAGGTGTTTTAACTGGTATTTGGCCAGTGGACCACTGTTAAGGGAGAACACTGGTATACTTGCCATTTTCCAACGAAGTAGGCCCCTATGCCAAAAAGTACAGCATGTTTTTTGTTTAAGCCCTTTGGATTTAGATAGAATCAGTATAGTTGAAGGAGAAACAAAACAACTTTTCAGACTGCTCTCTTAAAAATATTTTGTAAATATAAACTAACTGGGGAGGGGGGGGGAGAAGACGGGGGAAAGGGGCGAGGGCAAGTAAGCCACTGTTAATGAGATCAGTTTAATATTAGTGTCAAAATTCAAACAAAAATTTATCTGTAGGTTCTCATTAGTAAAATAATGAGACAGCGATAGTAAAATAATGAACCAGGTTTCTGTTTTTTACAATTAATTATTGTAGAATCAAACCCGGAGGGTAGGATAGCATCGAGGTCAACAATGAGATTAAGTCGGTTATTGATAGATACCAAAAAAGCAAGATTTGGTCATGTTTACAGGCATCAAAAGTCTTTACCTGTGAGGTTTCCAACAAACAGAACTAACAAACATAAGTTTTGGATGTTTTTTGTTTTTAATGTGGCCAAGTTATTTTTAAAAATTGTTGTAATCTCAGTGTCAGGTTGAATCCTTGCTCTTTGGGTGAACTAAGACAATGGCTACGTGTGGTGACGGTAGTTGCTATATATGGTCTTGACATCACAAGAGTACACACTTGAATGTGTGGGTGGGGGGGGGGGTTGCCAATTGGAGCCAACTATCAATATTCTCCGTGTTTATTCAATAGTGTCTACAGCAATTTTTGTTTTTATGTGCAGCAAATTTATGTTGATTGATGTCAAGAGTTGCAACATCATTTGGGGAAATTCGTTTTGTTATAGTTACAGTCTGCACTGTTCTATTGCTGCATCAAAAGAGTTGCTTACTAAAATGGCGGTGAGTGCGTACTTCACATTTCAGCCCGAGTTGCACAACGTGTGCCTGCAGAACCTTATGGAACTCATTTCCATTTGATGTGCGTCTTTCGCCCTCTTTGGCATTGAGTTTCAAGAAGCTCTTAATAACATTCGTGTTCAAGCATGCTTTCAAACTGTATTTATGAACTGATTGTTATCTTACTTTTCCAATGTGGTTCTGACTTGTAAGAGTGCCCTGAGCATTAGTAAGCTGACGGATACCGGCACTTATACAAATTCACATTATTATTATTATTTACCTGATCTCTGCTTTGAGCTATACCAGAGAACAAAATCATGAGGTGAATTTTACACCTCTTGGTCGAACAACCATAAGAAATCCATCAAAGATTGAGTGGCACTATAAACCCATCAGTAAAACATATTATAAAATCTGCCTCAGGGGCAAGAATCTGTTAAGCTTAAACCCTGTATTCATGATTTTGGTTCTGTTAATTTTTTGTTCTTCAAAAGAACATTATATAGAGCCTAAGCGTCAACTATCTAAAATCTGACCCCAAATTATTGGTCCTATATGGACAATGGATAGTCCCTTCAGATGAAGGCATCACTTTTAATGGATGTATAGAAAATACCCGGGGTCAGGGTTATACCAGCAATGATATTACAATGTCTATACAATGTGTGATAAAAGGATCAAGCTGTGTGCAAGGTCAGGCTATGCACTAGATTCTAAATCAGTCTAAGTACAAAACAAACAAACAAGCAAACAAATATTACTTGTGATTGACTGAACGGAGCAAACTGAGTTGAGCTGAGACATGACAAAGAGAGCTTGTCTCAGACTTCAGGCAGTTAAACCATAGGGCAACTTGGACCATTTAGACATTCCGTCAAGAATTTAGTTTAGCATAAAAAAAGCGAAGTTTAACTTCAAAAGCAGCTGCTAATTCACAAATGTCCAAATCAGTACATCTTTTTTTGATGGATATGACATTCTATACTGTCATGCTACAAAAAGGCATGATATCAAGTAATAAACCACAAGGGAAACTGACTGGGCAAATATTCTCTTGTAGCTTTAGACTGAAATTCACTTGAATTGATTGAAACTATAGTGATACTGTGCAGATGATTTGTCCCTAGTTTCAATCTATTAGATGGAATTTCACTCTTAAACTTTAAGAGAGTATAAATAGTTTGGGTTTGAACAAAGAAAAAGTTACGAAAGTGGGATTTGAACCAGTGCGACCTCTGGATTAACATGCGGGTGCTCTACCAACTGAGCTCTGTCTAGCCCTAATGTTGGCGGTCTCCCTATATTTGTCATTATCATTGTTTATGGGGTACCAGTCAGACGTCATTCAACCTGTGGTTGCCATGTAGCTTCCTGGGAAGCGGCAGGAGAGGGATCACCTTAAGGGGATGCGACTTTTTATGTTCAAATATCAAGTATAATAAACCACAAGGGAAACCGATTGAGTAAATTTCAAGGTCGAAGGATCTAGTCTCGCACAAGTCAATTTGTTCTTTGTTCAACCGAAAATTATTCTGTGAAAATTGCCTTCAGTATACAACTACGTTTGACTTCCTACAGTCAAATCAGACAACAATCAAGGAAATCAGCTTGTACATCCTGCAATTGTGACGTCAACAAATCCTGCAGTCATTAAGGATGTTACAACAAGTTGTTTAAGGTGAATTAAATTCACACAAATGCGCACGAACACTACTGGATTGCAAATTGAGGACACACTTGTGCCTTTTTGTTTTGGTGGTGTGGTAATACACAACTTTATGGCTTTGCCAACCAAGAGTGTATGTACGCTCGCATAATTAATGTAATTAGCATGGGAAGGGTCTATTGGAAAACAGCGCATACCATTGTGTCATAAAAAGTCACAATTTGCATTTCGCTTTTGCGTGAAGTAACCAGTGTTATTAAGAGAGTTGAGATAGTATCATAAAAAAGCTTTTCCAAGTTTAGCCTTTAGGAAGTTTGGTCTTGGAACTAACCATATTATAATAAAAATGATTTTCTTTTTAAGCACCGATATCCCCTGCAAGTGGCGCTGATCTGCTCCCCCCCAAAAATTAATAAATGAATGGACATAGCATCACACAAAAAGGAGTGAAAAAAAGTAAACAAAATGCTTCTTTATGCAGGAAGATTTTAAACTGTTCTTGAATATGCCAAGTGAATTTGAAAGTTTCACAGTTTTAGGTAGGGAGTTCCAAAGCCTTGGTGCTGGGTTTTAAAAACTTTTCTCCACCCCCCCCCCCCCCCCATCGATGGTTCGCCATTTTTGTCCTGCTCACGCTAGGATATAAAGGTTCAAGTTCTAGAACTTGAGATATTTTATCCGGCAAAATGTGCGAATACAAACTTTGAGTCTTACGTCAAAATTCCCTGAAAATAATGTCCTTGGTGCATCCTCATTGGGTCATAGGAAATGTCAACTCCAACAACTTTAGATATATCCTTCCGTTAGACTTTCTTGGTATACAACTACGTCAACGTGGGAAATGGCCACGTCGCTCAAGCCAGCACGCAAATCAGTGGAAGTTCCACCCATAATAAATAAATGTCACGAAGTCATGATTTTGTTGAGGAATTAATTTAATATAAAAACTTGTACTTTTGCAGGTTGTGATAATTACTATCCAATAATTGTTCTCTTTTCAACTGGTCGGAAATATAAATAAATGCTAAATTTGAACTGTTGTAAAAGGTCATGACTAAATAATGATACACTATGGAGTGTATCTTGATAGCAAGTTTCAAGTGTAAACACATCATGCTGTGCCATATCTTGATTCATAGACAGTAAAAGCATCACACCAAAGCTCACCTCATATTCATTGTACTTTAGTATAACCATGCCAGTAGCAGCACATACAGTCAACACTCAACCAACACAGACAGTATTGTTTTTCAAGTTTACTCTTCCTCTACCATCTTGACCATTCCAGTCTTTTTATTTGACGTTTATTCATATTTTATTCTGCCTGGGGATAAAAAAGGAAACTGTTTCTATTGTGAGGCATTTTTCCCACGGTGAAATGCACACAGAGTGAAAAGGCTTCAAGTGGATTCATATAGATCCAATTGTTATGCCAACAGGTATTGTCACTAATGGCCATGTTTCCCATGACTAGTCTATGCTAGATCCGTCTCTATTGCAACTTATAATAATAATAACATACCTGTTATACAGGTAAAAGCAAAACATCAGCATCAACAACAACAGCAACAACAACAATAACATCAAAAACAACAACAACAGCAACAGCAGCGGCAGAGCAGTAGCAACAACGGCAGCAACAGCAGCAGCAACAGCAACAGAAAGAGAGCAAGAGCAACACTAACAACAACAACAACAACAACAACAACAACAACACCATCAACAAGCAGTGTAGTGCACTACTTAGGAAAAAAGAACATCAATTATTTTTCAATTTATAATTGGAAACAACAATTAATATTCAAGGCTCGAGATTAACGCTGGACTGCAGGCTGGTGATTTTAGAATCTGGGCCAGTAAACTAATGACCAGACAAGTCCGGAGGGTCTTGTGTTTTATAAATTGAATAATACTACCACACGTGTAATAATTTGAACAAACAAAATTGTCGTTGAGTTGTTGACTTCAAATCTGAGAACTCTCTTTAATTCTGCTGAGCACTGAAGTATGCTTACCATTATGAGACAAATGAGATGAATCTTGTCTTAGTGCTTGTCTAAAACAAAACAGTTGTTAAACTGAAGCGGAATCGTTGTTATGATTTTGGTTATGTTAAAAAAATTCTGGTCCACTTAACATTTTGAGCTTTATATAAACAATATTGAAAGAATATTTCAAAGCATTCTCTCAGTAAACCATGTAAAAATGCAGGTTTCGGACGTGAGAAAAGCCGGCTGGTTTTTCTCAACTCTTGTGATTGGTCAGGGATGAGATTTGAGGACTGTCAAAATACCTGAAAGTACACACTTTATAGCTTGCACTCAGGTCTGGGTTCCCCCTTATTCTAGACCCAGAACCTCCCAGATGTTTGAAATTCAGGAAAACTATTCTTTCTCGCTTTGGAGACTGCTTTACTTCTTTCAAGAAGACACGGGGTTTGAGAAAATGCTGAAACCAGGAGAAATCCTGAGAAATCTATTAATACCTGACTAGTGTGCTTTAGTCATAGTCAGGAGACTAGACAGATATTTGTATTTTTGTTTATTTGGTTTAAAACACAATAAACACTGATCAACTGGGAGAAAAACACCCTAAAATAATCAGTTTACAAAGGTTTAGAAGTTGCATTTAAAAATTATTAACAGATAAAACATTCAAAACTCAAGTGTGAATTTAACAGGAAGTGTCAACATAACAAGAATTGGTTTAAGAAAAATCCATAAATGAAATGCACAAAGAAAGGAGCGCAAGAAATGGTAAGAGAGAGACTGAGGGTAAGGAAGAAGAGAGGGGAGGGGTGGGAAGGATTAAAAGGGTAGCTTGCAGGTAAGGGAAGAGAGGAGGGTAAGGGTCGAATGAAAAGGAATGGATAAGGAACAGGGATCCGTTAAAATGGAATGGTACAAGGAATACAAACAATATTGTTTGTTATCATTCTGCTTTCTTGACACAATTCCCTTTTTAGAAACACTATAGGCCTCAGGAGAAGTTGAAATCTAATACCTATTTTGTAACAATTCACTGGTAAGACAATCCAAACCAAAGCCTGACATGATCTCCATGAGTACCAGTTACTGTAACCCTTAGGACGTTCTTGTAAACCCCCGTGCCTTATCCGACAGAAATCTTGTTAGGTTTATAATTTGATTTACCCGTCCAGCCATCTCAAATTACAACGACAGGATTTGATTTTTAGCTGGTTTCCCAAAATAAATCATATCAGGCTAATGGCTAATTTCCACTCAGTGAATCAATATTACCCCCCTCACGCCAACTCCAGACCCCTGGACAACAAATTAATTATGGCCGCCATTCCGTTCAAACTCACTTCTAATAGAATATATCCTTTCCAATGTTTGGAGTACAGTTCGACTTGCAGTGAGATATGAAATGTTTCAATTAACACTGATAATCGTAGACAAAGTTAAGTGAACTGGGAATTATGCTCTTATTTAAAGACGACCACACCCAGGTTTCCTTTTTTTTATTTTCAAATTAAAGAGGCCGCATCATGGATAATTTCTTGGGAGATTTAAGCCTTATATAGGGTATAAGATGGGCCAAGAAGATGATGGAGTTCCTAGGCTTGGGCTGGTCACTGCCTTGGTGCCCCTTGAAATTTCCAAGTACAAAGTTAAACTTTCCTCATATACAGGTGCCCTGTAGAAGGGAAAAAACTGCTTTGCCCTCAGACTGTGTATCAAGCATCAGGCATGTTGTTCCTTAACAAGCCAATGACACTTTCATCCGACTTAATTTTTGTAACGTTTCTTTCTGTAGAAAAACATGAGCAGTGCTGCAGCCAAATTAAAAACTAATTTCATCTCTAATGATGCTATTGTGATCAGTCCTACAACTTCCAACGACTATGTGCGATCGCTACGGGAACAAATTACCAAATTATCAGTCATTACCATGGCAACCTATAATTAAGGCCGGATCTACATGATTATGGCATCGGTTTCTTTCAAACTAACATGGCAGGCTCATGGTCAGTGAAGTTGCCAAAGCTGTGTGCATAGTTGCCTCTGGCTTCCACCCACCCCCCCTTCCAAGTTCTTCATATGATCATGTAAATGTTGATAAGTTTGGACGATCTGCCTCTTTTCTATGCTTCGACATGGTGTGTCATGGCCGAGCGACAAGTACACTGGGCTCAAGCTCTGGTGTTTCTGATCAGCAGAGTGTGGGTTCGAGTCCCAGTCGAGGCACTTGTGTCCCTAAGCAAGACACTTAACCATTATTGCTTTGTCCTTTTAGGAAGGGACATAAAGCTGTAGGTCCCAATATGTTGTGTTATAATGCACAGAAAAAGAACCCACAGTTACACTTATTGGGAAGAGAAGGGGTTTGCCCCGGTGTTTCTTGCAGTGGCTGCTGAATGTGCCGCAGATGCAACAAAAACGAGTTTCATAATTCAAAACATAGCTATGCTTATCCTATTGAAAGACAAATACCGAGCACTTTGATGCACCCCTAGGGGTGTGATAAAGCTCTATATAAGAGCCCAGTATTATTATTTTGTTTAATAATCATTTCACATGAGCCCTTTTCCTGCTGCAGAGCTAATTTCCAGGAGACAATACAAAACCCCAGAAAACTTGAACCCAATCGCAACCCCGTCTTCGTTTTACACACTTTTATGTAAACATTGGGGAAAATATCATCACCATGGTCAAGTGGTTAGACTACAGGACTTGCAATCACAAGGTTGTGCATGGGTTAAAATCCGGCAAAGCTAACCACTGACTCATTTCACAATGACTTGAATAAGTATTGTCGTCTAGTTACTTAATCACAGTTTTTCTATTTGGGCAATTCATAATCATAGATGTTAAAGCAATTTGTGTACAGGTATGAGAGAGACTGTCCGTTGCCAGCTTGGTGTCATATACATACCCTTGTAGGCGCGTTCCTTTGTTGGAAAGATCATCTAAACAAACAAACACAAAATGAACTCTGTGGACTCCGGTTCGAGTCCCGCTTTGGATCGGAGCATTGCATGTGGATTATTTTTCCTGCCCTCTCCCCCCCCCCCCCCAAATCTAAAACTGAGATTTCTCTTCAACATCTTGTTCTTCAACATCTTCAGGCCTAAGGGTTACTAATGCAAGGCAATTTCGAGGGCTCCTAGGTTTCATATTACCAGAGAGATAAAATAAGAATAACCAATAATGGCACATATTCTGCCTCTCTAAGGTATTCAACAACTTTAAAGATTTCTCATACCACACATTTCAGTCTGAGCTATAAGGTTCCCCAAAATAGATCTGCGGTCTTCAGCAATAAGGATGTATCCAATTACACAATGAAATTGAAAATGTAGTCTGCGTTTGCACTCTTGAGAAGAAGAAAAGAAAAAGAAAAAAACACACACACACTTTAAACCACATCAAACTAACCAGTCACTTGGATAAGGTTCAAGTCATGTGATTAAATATACAGAAAATAAGTTGTGAAGTTTTACAAACTTTTGAATTACCAAGACAGCTGTGTTTGTTAACGAAGGAAGGTCCTTCAGTTCCGCTCCAGTCACGTGGGGAGTGGGTTCATTTTCTCGTGCAAAACTTTGTTAGCTTCTTAAAACGAAACCTTGGTAATCAAGCTACACTTAATAAGAGTGTTATAACAATCTTTCAAAACACTACCTCAAAATTTTCTAGGAAATTCTACAAAGGAGTGTTTTTGTAGATCTATGTTTTCATAACTACGATAGCCAAGTGAAGCCACATATCCCAGAAGGTTTTCAGTAAAAAGGATTTTTCTCTAATATAATATACCAGACATTTGATTGAAGTACATTTGTCTTAAATGTATGCTTTTATCACACCATTAGGCTTTTAGTTTGCTTGAGCTCACAAGGACAGCCTTCTTGCAATACATGTTTTCATTCTCATTTTGTACGTCCATGAGAGTAAAGGAGTGTTCAGTCCTAATATTTTTTTATTCTCGCAAAAAATTGTTAATGGCCCGACGTTTCGACCCTAGCAGAGTCTTCCCTTCTTGTAAGTGCAAGCCATGTTTTCCTAAGGGAACCTCTATCAGGGACGTGAACATTTTAGGGGGCACCAAGGCAATGACTTGGGGGCATCAGGGCAACTAATTGCCTCCATGAAGTAGCAGCCCTGAGTAGTGTCTTGACTCCTCGCTGAGTAAGACCTTGACTGTATGGATCAGGTATGGGGGGGGGGGGTGGTATTTATGGCCATGGGCCATTCTTGACCTCTTAATTAAGAAGATTGAAAGTGAATCAATAAACAAACCCACAGACTGGGAACACTATTACAACACCCAGCCTACTAAGACTGTACAATGGTAGCAACCAAGGACTACACTATACGATGGAGATGGAAAATTTCTACCTCCATGACTATACATTCCTATGGAGGTCACATGGGGTCAATGCACACATTTTTATAAACTGGCCAAATAATAAAATTGATTTGGAGACCTATAGCAGTAACTTCTGCTGAGCGCTCACATGTAATCAGCGGGTAAGAATTCATTTGATTTACAGACACATACAAATTTGTAATAAAATACAAATTAGGAAATAACAAGCACATAAAACATTGTACGTGCATTTCAGATGTAAGCACAAAAAAACTAAACAAACAAACCCTTATACAAAAAGGAAATCAGCTGATCAGCTGAAAAGCAGCATCCTGTAATTACGATGTGTCACGTTCCCACTTCTCAGTCTCAGAACTAACTCCCCAAAGGAGATTTGATTCACATGGTTTTGCTATTGGTGTTTTTAACCTACACAATTTATACTTCCTATATAGCTACACCACTGTGCCAATCTTCAAATCTTACACTTAGTAGCTGGATCAAAAGAATGAACCAATCTTCACCGGGAGTCAAAGAGCAAAGATCACACGTTTAACATCTCACTGTAAAACTGTCATAAAAATGTTAACGGCTGTTCTTGGAAAGGACCACACCTGATAAAAAAAAAGGTTATTTATTTGTGTATTTGTTTATGGAAGTTCAACCCAAACAAGGCTAAAAAAAGCCACTCTTTGTAAGGGGTTTAAAAAAGAAAAGAAAAAAAAAGATGAAAATAACTAAAGGGAGCTGAAGGTAGGAACTGGTGTTCCTCTTAAAACATTCTAGATTGTAGGAATAAGGGGAAACAAGCAATTCCAAAGAGATGCAGTAAGTGTGTTATAAAGCTGCTGAAATGGCTCTTTATTCTACATCTCAGCAAAGTGAGAGTGTGTGGGTGAGAAGAAGCAGAAAGCCTGGTTGGATCACGCTCAAACAATTACCTGATAGGAGGAACCAGGTCGGACAAACTTACTTGGGGCACATTTACCATGAAAATATCAGTGTAGGAAAGACAGAGGCCGGCAATAGACTTACGTTGGGAGAGAGGTCTGTAACATTGATCCCAGCTCTTCACCAACAATAATGCTTCTGCACTAATAAAGACACCACTGTAGGCTATATATAATTGCTTATCAAATAAATAAAAAAATCCCTAATTGCAACTATAATTGAATTTAAGTTGCACAGGTGGAAACTTAATAAAAAATGTGCCTTTTGGCCTCAAGTCCATATTGAGGTGGTGGTGGCGGTGGGGGGGGGGGGGGGGGGGGGGTCCCTTTGGATCATTCCTTCCACACACAAATAACCTGGGGCCTGTCACCTTGCTATATTGGGGACATTGACCTACATGTACAATGTGTTTAGGGTGGAGCTGTGGTCTGCTAAATAATTGTTTAAACACTGGACACAAAGGGACGCCATTTGCATTTTACTTCTTGCGAATTATACATGGTTAGGCGGTTACTTTGTAATATCAAAAATGAATGATATTTAATGTATTCTTTCCATAGACACCTTGCTCAGGCCGCAATCACCATGAGGTAAAAAAAAAATGGAAATGAGCATAGGTGTATGCGCCATGCACAACTCACTCAGCCAGTGATAAGTTTAATTCCTTTGGTCTCAGTGGAGGGCACTGTTTAAGCTTGGGATGGGATTATAATTGGCCCTACCGGCTTCAGTGTCTAGATTCGAATGGATGGAAATAAGATAGCAAAGCTCCATTGTTTCCAACGTTTATCATTGGCACATTCATGACAAGTACCTAAATGAACACCTAAGAAGTTCAACAGCCGATGTCTTTAATAATTATGGCTTTAAAAAAAAGTTTTTTCAGCCAATAAGTGAAGGCGAATATTTTTGGTAGTTCTGGTCAATATTTCTCGTAAAGACGACTAGCTAGGTGAAATGTTGAGAGCGAATCTTTACCAGCTCCGCTCATCAAAGCCAACCACATTTCTTCCAAAAAGATATTTTACATGAATGGACCCGACAGAATTACAAGAACTATATAATCCTATCACAGCCAAATACTTTCTTCCGAAAAGATATTTAACATGGTTGGACCTGTAAGAATTATAAGAAATATCTAATCATATATCAGCGAGCCAAATACTTTCTTCAAAAATGATATTTTACACGAATGGACAAGCAAGAATTGTAAGAAAAATCTAACCTCATGTAAAACCTCCAAACTTACATCAAGTTAAAGTGAAGTATCTTTAAGTTTACTGGACTAAATCTGCAATGTTCTTTGTCTGCCACATACATGTTAAAAGTTCATAACCTCGCGACTTGGGGGGGGGGGGGTACAGTACATTGTTCTATATTTAGACCAATGAGTAACACAATCACAATGGTTGGATAGTCTAAATTTCCAGTTAGTTGAAGGTCTGTGGTCAGGCAGATCTTTGGGCTGATAAGTCTCTAGATTATCAAAACCAGTAGGGGGGGGGCCTTGGAGGACACAAAACGCATTATCATAAATTTTAAAGAAAGTGCACTTGTGGTCTTTCTTGGTCTTTTCATTGTGGTTGTTAGTCATACATCTTTTGGAAAGGGTCTGCCCTCTTTCCAATAATTACTCCCCACTTTGCATTGTTGTTGGAGCATGGAGGAAGGCTCCATGGTTTGGGGTCAGTGTAGCTCTCTGTGCAACTTTAAAGGTGTTTGTCAATTGCATATTTCGACAGCAGAGGAAACACAAAAATGCCGGGAAAAATTGCTAAAAAATCTAGCAGGCACTGTCATGATATTTATTATTGTTTGCTTGTTTTCCCCAACCATTTTTTGTTGTTGAGGACTATGAACGTTATTAATTATTAATGAAGGTATACACACAGAATGTTGATAAGAACTACTTCAGGAGAGGGGGAAGGGCCATGTGTTAGCCAGAGGGATGTCTGGGTGTCTTTTGGACACCCTGTTTTAAATTTGGACACCCTGTTTAAATCTGTCATTTACATGTAAATGTATTGTAAGTGAAAAAAAAAATAAAACCAGTTTTTAAATTTCCAGCCAATTTAGCAAATCCTGGCTAAAACCTTGGGAGGGCTGGGTAGGGTCCCCCCAAAAAAGAGTGCTCTCTGTATGATTTACAAATATGTTTTCTGTGGACTATTCCTGAATGTCATTTGGAATCGGGTGCATCCAGTGGATTTGGGTTACTTCAAATCAAAAAGAAATTGTGCAATGAATATTTGCATATGACAGGAAACACAATAAAGTGTGTCACTTATCTGCCATCATGTAATCAGTTTTCCAATGGTTGTGTATTTTTGTAAGTGACTGAAACCACCCATAAGTGTTTCAACATGTGGATGGCTTGTACTGAAAGTAATTTGAGTTGATTAGAATTATTCATTGTTGAATTACTCTTAAACTTTCAAAAGATGGACGGAAAAGGCAGGTAACCTTTTCAGTATATTCTTTTAATGGAAATTTGAGGGTAATTTAAAAACATACTTTGTACCAAACATCAAATGAATCAACTCAAATTATTTTCAGTATTGAACCTGCATGTCCATTCGCAAGTTGAAACACCTTTGTGTGATTTTACGCACTTCAGAAAAGTTACAACCATGGGAAAATCTGCTCATGCGAAGGATGCAAAGTGGTCTCTTTATTGTGTTTCCTATCATGTGACAAGCAAATTTTGACCATTAAGCTGACCAACTGTTGGTTATTTTATTGAAAATGTCAGGCCTGCTACTTCAAGGAACTAGCAACGAAGGCAACTTTGCCCCTCGTCATTGCCTTGGTGCCCCTTGAAATGTTCCAATAGAAATTTAACAGTTCCTTTACCAAGGAGAATAGCCTCGGTGACCTTGCCCTTTCAGAAACGAAGCATCGTGCCTGAATTGTTGCTATTAAATTACCAAATTGGGCCTCAGAGTCACAGTTACAACAACAACAACAACAATTGTGTCAAGGGCTGGATTTACATTGGAGGCTTTTCTCGCTAGATTTAAAACATTTAATAGATGATAACTTTGCATCGGGGATCAAGAATATAATTTGTTTTTTACCCTTACACTGATGTGCACTTGAGGATTTTTTTCCACTAAACTTGAGAAAGTACTGAGTATACAGTGCTTAATACGCATCGGTGTAAGGGTAAAAAAAACCAAATTGTAGATTTAAAATATGTTAAAAAAATCCTTGTGGCACGGTTCTCAGCACTTTATGCATTTATAACATTAATGGCTCAGAAACACTGTTTAATCAATACTGACATTGGAAGCTACTGGTTCCTCTGAATATGTTCAAATAATACCGCAAGTCAATAAATAAAATCTCCCCACAATCTCAATCGACAAATACACAAAATATTCTTCGGTAACATTATTGGCTAGGCCGAATTTAATCAATAAAACTTTGATTACTTTTTTATAAACATTGTTAATGGCAATACCTTTCCCAACATCCAGAACCAGACCCCTTTCATTGGGTTAAAGTTTAAACTGGTGTGAAGTTTAACTTATTTGTAACTGCGGCGCATGCATGATGAAACAAAATGATAGCATTAATTTAGACTTAGTTTAAAGACAGTTTGGCAACAAAGAAAAAAAACCCCACAAAAATGTGATGATAGCACAAAATTAAACTTCAAAAAAATAAGTCCAAAAGTTTATCATTAACATAACCATAGAGACTGGTCAATTTCTGACTGATGAGGGCGCTACTGTGAATTAACACCACCAGAAATGACCAGAATTCCCTTTTCCACACATTATAAGCAAGGTTTAATTTCTACCTCCGTGGCATGGTATAAGTTACAGGCCAGAGAGTGTACTTTAGATAAGTGCCCACTCCGTTGCATAATAAAATGATTCATTGCTGAAACAGAAAGCTCACAATCTGTGTGCTTATAAAGGAACATGTGGCTAATTGATGTATTTAAACTAATTTCCTTCCTCCATATTTCCCCCAACATTTGGTTGCCAATAAACACACAATCCCAGGGCTAGTAATTTAAGCATTATGCCAGTAATCCCATAACCAAACAACTCTCTTGGTCTAATGTTCTTACAGACATACTTTTCAGCTTTTCAACTCCAAATCTCAAAGTTCAGCAAATTTGAAAAAAAACCACAAATATATTTTTAGGTAAAACTATTTCACTAAAAGTTCTGAACTACAAGCCTTTCTTTTCAAGTGCAGATTGTCTTTAATTAAGCGCCCTGTATACAACCAACCTGTTATATTTTAGTAAAACAATATAGGTTTTGTCAAAGATGTTCTGCATATTAATGTTTGTTAACTTTGAGCTTATTCTGGCAATCCATGTAAGGATTGCTTCAAAAGTCAGACACGTTCTGGCATAAAAGAATAATCCGAAGGCATAGGCCCACAATCCAGTGGAACACCAGACTGTTCTGCTGGACCATGACATTGTGCTGAACCTTGAGAACATTCCCTCATTAGAGAATAAGCGCGTTGCCATTTTGTATTCAAGCCATGCATACAAATATAATCCAGTGATGGTTTTATTACACTTTGTGGTCACGCTTTAGTGAAACGAATTATGTCCTGCAAAAGATTTCTTTACACACTCATAATTGGGCTTATTTTGGCAATCAAAATAAGCACTGCTGACTCTGAGACATCCAAATGGTATTTCCACGACTTTAAAACTATTTCAGATGAAAATTTGTCTTTAGAGGATTGGTTAGTCTGAACTTAATAATCAGTGAGCTATTAGTTTGAAACGGATACATTTTTGTTCTAAATTGTCAATCGTATACTTTGTCTTTTAATCATGCAGCCACAAGTGATAATTGTCAAAGACCATTATCGGCACTTTATGTGACCCAACATACATACATACAATAAACCTTTGAAAATTTAAGCTCAATCGGTCATCGGATTCACAGAAAAAAGGATTTTTTTTTTATGTTTTCACTTTTATAAAACATCAAATTTTGGTCTCGCAAGATCAAAACGAATCATTTTACTAATTTTTCAAAAACTAAAGCATTTCAGCCACACACATTTCAAGGGAAATTTTCCATCCTGACCATCTTTTATACCATGTAATTGTTATGTGTAAATCTGTGATTGTTTATTCTATCAATTTTACCAATGTTATGCACAACTTTTATCACTGTATTTAGCGATTATAAGTGAACATCATCTATACAAAGCAGTACTACTTGAAGTTGATTGAGACTTATGTCTTTATGGCAAAGCAGTTTGGGCCCCAAAGGCCTTTGTGTCATCACCTTTATACTTTGAGTATCATCGGCGACACCAAGCTGTCCGCTACCTCTTTCCCTTTTAGTGCCTCGACCAGTGCCAGGGCAAAATTGAAAGCGGTACCCGGCCCACGGCTGGTAATCAGTGTGCCGTCCTTAACGACACTGTCGTCAGAGTATTTGTAATTTCCTGGTTTTGGGAAGAGGAAGAATCAGATTCAAAAACAGCAAGAAAGAGCTGTCTTTAAAAAAACAAAAACAAAAACCAGCTCATTAACACAAGGCCACAAAGTCACTTGTGGTGAGGACTACAAGGAAAATATACCAATATGAAAGAGGAATCTGTTCACATTTTTATCTATCTTAAAGTAATCTCGTAGCTTTTTAATCTTGTGTTCTGTTTATTGGCTTTTATAATTAGTTTTATTGTACAAATCTTGTTTCTGATCAGCAGACGGTGGGTTCGAGTCCCGGTCATGGCACTTGTGTCCTTGAGCAAGGTACTTTACAATAATCGCTTTGTCGTTCAGATGGGACATTAAGCTGTAGGTCCCCTTTACTAGGATTGGTAGTGCATGTAAAAAGAACCCAAAACACTTCTCGTAAAAGAGTAGGGGACACCTGTGTTTCTTGTACACAGGTTTTCTCAGGCTTGCAAGCTACAGTGACTGAGTTCACTTATCGGGCAATAGAGTGGTAAATTTTCATTAAAGCGAAGTACATTACCTTTTCGTTGTTTTTTTTTTTTGAAGTGAAAGGTAAATCAAATGCTTTCCTTTTCGATGTACACACCATACTGTCATTATTATGTACATTTTTATCACCAAATTCGAGTGGTAATGTTCATACTCTGGAAACTTATGCACGTTCAGATCGGGTTTATTTTGACTAGGACAATTATGCAATGGTGATTTGTGACTCTCCAACTGCTGTCTTCTGAACTTTGAGGGTACTTTAAATACTAGAGAATAGGTATTGATATTAAATTTATCAACAGTGAGCTTTCGGATTTAAACGAACAGTTTTTCCTAATACTTAAACAACTAAGGGAAGAGCTCACCATCTGCTTCCATCTTCTCTCTGACTGCTGGGTGAGAGGTTAGCATTTTGCCTTTTGCAATGCCGTGACTCAACAGCGCTGTGGGAGCTGCAGATAAAAAAATTCAAACAATTAAGTTCTCACATTTTTGAGCGATGCCTTCCAAACTGAAATAGCAAGGTTGCTTAAATTTTACTGATGTGAATTTTTTTTTCATGCAGTTTGAATGCACCAAAAGGAATTGTGGTTAGCGTGACTGGTGTGGGATCTAGCTGAGAGGGAATTAAACTAACAGCAATTGATTTATTGATCAAGTTCTGATCATTAATTGATTTATTAATCAAGTAACTGTTTTTTTAAGAGTGTAAGTTTGCGTCCCAGCCAAGGCACTTGTGTCCTTGAGCAAGACATTTTACCATTATTGCTTCGTCCTTTGGATGGGACGCAGAGCCAAAGGTCCTATGAGTTGTGAACTGCAATTCAAAGAACCCAGTTCCACTTATCATCAAGTGAAGTGTTTCTGGCATGTTTTGCTGGTGGCCCTGCAGATTTTCGACGCAGCACCTAGCAAACCTTTACAAGGTGCGACCAAATGGGTCTCATACTTCAAACATAGCTCTGCGTACCAACTACGCACACAACTTTGCCAACTTCACTGACCATGAGCCTGCCATGTTAGTTTGAAAGAAACCGATGCCATAGTCATGTAGATCTGGCCTTAATTGTATGTTGCCACACTCAAATAATTCAACCATCATAGGAGTCCGATGCAATAGACCGCTCGGCCATGACACACCATTAAGCCACCTACCTGCACAGATAGCAGCAATTATCTTCCCCGCAGACTCATGTGCCTTCAGAATCTCACCTACTTTAGCTGACTGGTAGTAAAAAAAAAAATTAAACAATTAAAAAAAGCCCAATTATCAAATTAAACTTGGGTAATGCAAAACAAATTCATGAGTGAATAAAGCTGTGAATTGGTTACTGCCTCAAGCCTCAACATATTTCACCAATTATAAAACCAACCAATGTTGGCAAACATTGGGAAAACTCTGTATGGTCAAATTCAGAAAAGCATCTTTTACAAGTTTCATTTAAGATAATGTTGTCATTTTGTGAGAGATTCTTAAAATATGTGTCTGTAAAATATTACAGTAAACAAACAAAAAACTTTGCAGGGAATTTTTGTGTAACACCACACAAATCAATACTTCCCTTGTCATAATGAGGCCCTGTGGAAAGATAAAATGCCTTGACTCTGACAAGAATGAAGAAGGCTATCAGGCCCGGAAAGTTCAAAGACTTGCTGAACCTGGTCTTATTATACGGATGAATCTGCAGTACAGTGCACCCTCTACAGTTTGCCATTTTTCGCACTTCAGTGCATCATGGAAAACGAGTGACAGGTTTACTAGCCGAAGCTCCCACCTCAAAACCCCAAATTCGTGTGATTTGCAAAGCAGAAAGATTGTATTTGTCTGTGTCTTTGGCATAAAAGGGTACTTTCGTAAGGTTGGTGAATGGTTTTCAAATTCAAGACGGCCATTTTAATGTTTCAAGGTCGCAAACTGCCTGTGCAGTGCTGAGTTTTGGATGTGTTTGTTTCTAGCTGACCACTTTTTGGGAGGCCACTCCAGAGTAGACTTAGAGGGCGCACTTTATTGTGAACAGCCCATGTTGTTGTAAAAAGCTGACAGTCTGTAGCAATAGCTTGGGCAATCCCAATAAACTCACCTCAGCTAGATTCTTTGCTCCTTCACCTCCACCAGGAAGAATGACCACATCATACAGACCCTGAAACTCCAAAAGATTATGACAGTAAATATAAACACTTTAGATAACACAACACTTCCTTAAAATAATCAGTTGTTAGAAACCCAAAATATAAATCCTGTATTGTTATCATTAATCACTTTCAATCCATGGGTCTAAATATACTTAATTTGTCCCAACTGTAACTATTTTGGGAACAATTTTAGGTATTAATTTATCCTACAGAGGAAGCTGTACACACTAGCTGCAATGCTTGTTGTAGCTCTTGGTCATGGCCCCTTAGACATAAGAGCTACGACGGACCATGTGTTCAAATTTAGCATCAGTCTGTAAAGTTAAAAAAAACCGTTATTTCCAACATTTTAAATTGATCCCTCATTATCACACAAGTGGTTTATCATACTGGCAGATCAGCAACCCAATTTATGTTTAAAAAAATTAAAGAAAATGTGAAAAAAAGAGAGCAATTTTGAGTTGATTATAATAAATAAGTTTGTGATTTTAAGGTTTTCTTACCGACTTTGCTGCTTCTTCAAGACTTTTATCGGGGACAATGACAACATTACGACTGCAGGTGACAGGTGCTGTTCCCATAAGACCAGCTATAGTCACATCAATCTAAGGCGCAAAAATAGTTAAATCCTCATAGTTTATACTTGTTTATATGGGCAACACCAAAAGACAATCATCAATTAGGACGACTAGGAGATATGAACCAAACTCAAACTGACATAAGAAGCTAAGCCACAGTTGACAACCATGTAACCCGACTTGTGTGGTGGCCAAGCTTTCTGAATCCTTGGTTTGGCCACATATGATATTGATAAGAGGGGCTAACAACCATGTACAGTTGATCACGTGGTTGGTCACAACTTCATTTTAATCCGCCCACTTACACACCTTCCTCTCTATAGTCTATGCTTACAGTTTTTACACCGATCATAAATCTTGCTGAGATAAGTGTGATACTATAGTAAATAATACATTAATAGTAATTGTTTAGTAAGCATGGTAAGGTGGGGGGGGGGGGGGGACAATGAACATTTTAAAAATTGCTTCTACTTTTGCCATAATTAAAAAGGGCTGGGCGAGTACATTACAAAACACTTTTAACTTAACTGGTGTCAGGTGTTTATCCACTACCATATAGTAAACCATAATATTATAAGATTTGTACTTCTTTTAGTCATTCACCACATTGACGACCAGGCATGCCAGGTACTGGTGATGATGGCAGTGGCACTGGCAGACTATCCACTAAAAAAGTTAAACACACACTAACTTACTTTTCCTCGCCGCAAAACATCGGCTGGAATCACCGTCTCCATTTCTTCCGCCCCACTCGCCAGAATTAGCAATGCAGACATCTTTGTCTGTGAGAAGCTCGAAATAAATCGAAAATGTTGTACTCGTGCGGGGAGAAAACCCCAATTTCCTAGGCTTCTCTGCAAGAAACGAGTAGCGATCATCGAGCTATTTAGCACAACTCTGACACTTGACACGTGGGTAAGCGGAACACTTCCGCTATAGGTCAAAGGTTATATTTTGACGTTTTCAAACAAAAAACTATGAATATTCATAAGACAAAAGTTGACCGGTTCGAATCATTACTTTTTGTCTGGTTTTGAAGTCGTGAATGTCACACGGCCACATTTTATACACTAGAATGTTAAATAGATGCCAATTAGTACAATGATACAAAAGGGAAACACAAATTTCATGTTATTTTCTTTAAACCAAATTTATGGCGCCCAGAATGTAATCAGCAACAGAGGGCGCTCCGTTGTTTACCGTCGTTATCTCGTTCCTTGGAAACCACGCGCAGGCGCACATTCCCACTGAATAAAATACCACTCAATTATCTTTGAAAACAGGTGAATGCAGCCGCCGGTTCCTTCTTTTGTACATAAATTAACAGTTTTACACAAGATGGAATTTGTGCCAAGATACAGTATTATATTGAACGAATTCCAGCTGACCTTTTTGCAGGGAAACTATTGGTAATGCACATGTTTTTGTTGCCCAATTTGTGAACTTAATTTTCTACGGCTTCTTTCTGTGTGTGTGTTTTGTGTGTCCATAAAACAACACTTGGATTTGTTCAGTTGAATGATAGTTACGGAATTATACGGACAACATGGTGAAAGGATTTTTCAAGAGTGTTGAAGGAGTGCTTCAGCTTTCTCCTGGGGTGACGGTTATTGGCAGGGAGAATTGTGATCTTAATATAGAGGTAATTGTTATCACAAATTTTAATTAATCAAAGCTTAATAAATAAAAATATTACTATTATTATTATTAGTGATATTGATAAGGCAGTGCTGGGCACCGAACATAAGGCATGTAAGGTGGTGTTTTGTAAATTCAGTTTCAATATTTTACACCACATCCATTTGCAGACAACATATTTGCCATATTTATTTGCCAATGCCATGTATGATAATGATATTTTCGAAGAATATATAATTTGATATGTGTATTTTTAAATTAAAATAATATTAACTATATAATAGTTCATCTTAACCAAATTGTTTTGTATGAAAACATTAATCCTGTTTTGTAAGTATTGTCAAAAAGCTGTTGGAACCAAAACAATCCAGATATTCCCAAATCCAATTTAAAACTTAAGTAATATTGTAAATGTTTGCTAATCAATAACATATTTTTTCAGTGATAACATAATAGCATTTTTTATCAATTTGTAGAACCTTTTTAAAAGCTTTATTTAAGAGGTAAGGCCTAAATTAAAACACAGTAACACCTCAGCCCTTGCAGCCTCGTTTATACTCAGACTGTAAAAAGAGAAAGAAATTATGATAATTCTGTTGCTCGAGGAAACAAGTGTCCTTGACCAGCCTTGGATTCAAACCCACATTCTGATTTAACTCAGCCACCATGCCTTGAGTCTAGTGTACACCAGAAAATAATTCATTTCAAATAAACACCAAAAGGCATGTCATAATTAGGATATAATTTCCCCCAGTCTTCAACAGTTGAGCTTCAGCATGCTGTTATTGAGTATAGTGACAACGAATGTTGCTTCGTCCTACAAGATCTCAACACCGCTCATGGAACCTACGTAAACGACTGCCGTGTGCAGAATGCTGCAGTCCGGTTAGCCCCCGGTGATATCATACGATTTGGATATTCAGGAATTCCAATGGAGCTGGATGTTGAAGATGCTCCGATGGTAAGAAATGGACAAATAGACGTAATCAACCAACCCCCTTGAAGACCTCTAGCAAACATTTGGGAAAAATGGCTTTCTGCCTTAAAAGTGGTCTGCTGGCCAAATTCTATTCATTCAGTCATTTTATTTCCACATCAATGCAAAAAACTAAGAAGCAGAGGTACATTCTTTAAGTACCTAAACTAGTAGATAAGACTAAACAAAATGTGGAGGGTATTTGCAAGAAGCAAGCTTGTCGAGTGCAAACCCCCTCATTTATATTATTTGTGTCCAAGTTAAATCTACTCAAAGCGCAAATAACAAAAACAATCATTTTAAGTTAATAATTAGACCTAAGCAAGCAAACAAAATTAGTAACCCCAAAATAAACAAACAAAAACAAACAAAAATAAACACAAACAAAAAGCACAAATATCGCAAAGCGGTGAAGCTAGTAAATAAAGTTCAAGCACTGAATAATGTAATAAATAACAAAATAGTCTCAGTTAAATTCTATTTAAAGGTTGGGTCATACTTTGGCAAAAAGATTTGTGTCATTTTTTTACCAAAGCCTAATTGATGTAAAGATGGAAATGCTAGTAAGCATCCAGCAAAATTATTTTGAAATAAGAAAAGGTACGAATGTCAAAAAAAATTGAATCTTCAAATATCGCCTAAAGTTGACTTTTGGAGATTCAAATTTCTGTGGTGTCCCGTCTGTGAATGCTACAGCTAGAGATGCGATTGCCACTTAGACGTGCTTGATGAAATTGTTGGGACATTTTTCTCCTGTTTTTTGAACAAGTAGACACGGTATTCAACTGAAAATTTCACAGGTGACTTTTATTGTAAATTTCTTGATAAGTTGATAATTGACGTAATACTGCTTTAGGTTTTGTGCTTTTCACTCCCTAAGGGTGGTGGCCCCTACCCCAAATATTTTAGTATGAGGGGAATTTCTTTAATTTGCTGAAATTTTACTCCCAAAGTAAAAGACAAGGGACATGGTACTTCAATAGTTAAATCATGATTATTTCTGTTCTTTTCTTCAGGTATCATATCCACCTGTTCAGCAGCGACCGGCATGGGGCACACCCCTCAGAGTCATCAACGACCACATTCCTATCACTGGCACCACCCAACAGCAACTCCCCCACCTTGCCAATAACACTGACTCCGCCTACCCTGCCGGACTCAACCAATCACAGCTGCCTATGATATCTACAGCCCCGCCCACCACCATTCAATCCTCAACTTGGACCTCAACTGTTCAACCAACAGCAACTGTAGTTATTCCGAGACCTCCAAGGCCAAGGCCCTCTAGTGCCGGGAATCGGAGAGGAAGTGGAGGGAATACCGTCGCCAGTAACAGTCCATCAGGTAGCCCTGGCCCACCAAGAAGAGGTTTGTATTGGTGAACTGAATCACAAGTTAACAATTGAAAACGCATTTGAGACTTGCTAATTGATAGGAGATCACTAATTGATAGGAGATCACTAATTGATAGGAGATCAATTTTATGGTTCGACCAACTGACTGTCACGTAACCCCAAAATTTTGACTTTTGTGTATTACCTTTTTTTCTTCTGTAGTGACCAGTGGCTGGGTCAGTTCAGCTGGAGCAAGGACTGTTGTCACTTCTCAGCAAGTGGCTGGTAGTCCTGGTACCCGTGGCTCACCGGTCAACGAGATGATCGTTCTTCAAGAAAAAGTAAGGAGACAAATAATTCAAAATTTGTTCTCTCTCAATTCTTTCACTGGTAGCCACCAATTGTGCAACTTTACCCAATATTCATGAATTTTTTTAATTTGAATTTTTTTTTCAGGAGCAGCGTTTGTTACGCATGGGAGACGAGATCAATCGTCTCGCTGTCTTTGAGTCTGAATCCCAGCGTAAAGACGGCGTGATTGCCCAGCTACGAGATGAGATGGAGGCGGTGACTTCTGAACTCAACAGGCAGGTCAAACCAACTGCTGGGGGAGACGCAAGTCACACACTCGCCCTTCAGACGAGGGTGAAAGAACTGGAAGGAGATATTCATGTGAAACAACTTGAGATCAATGCACTAAAAGACCAGGTAAGAAAGTTATACTAATCTATAATATTGTATATACATTTTAAAAATTTGTTTATAGTTAAATTGTTTTGTGAGACTAGTCAAGGGAAGTTTTACTTTGCCACTTTTTTTCCAGACCTGATTATTTATTTTGCTTTTGGATGATTCTTTTTTTTTCTTGCAGATGACGAAAATGCGGCCCGAAAGTTCAGATCCAATGGACAACGTAGCAAACCTACGCAGCGTCATCGTTCAGAAAGATCGGGATCTCACCTCCCTGAAACAAGACTTGGATCGGTCCAAGAAAGAGAAAGCAACAGCCAACAGTTTAGTCACCACACTACAGAGGGACATGTCCAATCGGGACAATACCATTTGTAGGATGAGGGGTGAATCGGAGATTGTCAAGAGAGAGTTGAGGGAGAAAGAAGTCTCATTATCAGCAATGACAGCTAAGGTAACCTTTTAATTTACAAAACCTGAAATGCTTTGAAAAGGAAAAAGTCTCGAGTCATTCGGACTGTCTGACTGCCTTAATTGTATCTGATGTAATGTATCTGACAAGTTTCTGTATCCCAGCTTTAAATTATATTTAGTGGTATTATTTGTACATCCTTAGTTACCCAATTTTCTTTCGTTGTACAAGATGGTAATTTTTTGTTTCTCTCTTTCGAAAAAAAGAAGAAAAAAGTATTGACTATTTCTATCATCATTCCAGCACAAATGTACCACTAGTTCACTTCACTTTTAATTCTATGCGCTTTCCATCTTGCAGAGTTTCACATTTTTTTAAATGAAAGGGTTTTAATAATTTGTTTTTATCAATCTGCCTGTTTGGTGGGGTGAAGATCCCCAAAACATCCCTGCCAATTATTTTGCATCAATCTTATAATATTCAGTTACAGAAATTACGGGCAAATTATTTTGGGTTTTACCCCTACATCGATGTGTAATAAGGACAGTACTTCCAAGTCCTACAGACTGCTCGTGTGGGATTCAAACCCACAATCATTCTCATCAAGTTGCAATCTTTCAGTTCACACCTTAATATGCAAATCATTGTCATTTTACCACTACTCCAATTAGTTTGTACCAAGAAAATTATACTCTGTACTGCCCAGTGCTTTGAAAAAAGAAAAGAAAAAAACCCTAAAATTACAGGCTACTCATGTGGGATTCAAACCCATGACCAGAAGTCTTAACTGCTCGACCACCAAGCTTGCCCAGTGATGAGAGACCAGGGGTGGATTTTACAATGAGTTAAGACTAGTCTTATCTCGAGTTAGGACGAGTTACTCGTCCTAACTTTGGACTAGCCTTAAGTTTTTAACAACTCCTAGGACTAGTCCTAAGTTAAGACTATATTTGTGAAATTGACCCCAGTTCTCATATGATTTTAAGTTAAGGCACATTGATTGACTTTGTCAGTCTCACGCATTCTCAAACATTGGACCATTAAATTGCACAATGTTATTTTCTTTACAAGTCAAAACAATGAAAATGAAAATCAAATTGTTTATTTATTTATGTTTTTTATATGCTTGAGACTTGCACGGTCTATTTTTGATTTGTTGAAAAATCAATGCAGATTCATTTACAGTTGTAGCAATTGCATAATCATTTTATTTGTTGTTGAAATTAATGCATAATTCGTGTATAAGTGTAACTTTTGCTAGCTCACTTATATTTTTAACTTTTTCACGTTCATTCATATTCGTTTCAATTAATGCATATTCATCGCCATTCCCACTGCCAGTTTTCAAGGTTCAGAGAGAACAAAAAACACGATGAGGAAATGACCAGTCGCAACAAGGAATTGTTGAGCCTTAAAAATGTAAGTTGACCAAGTGTGCTGCACCGACCATTTAACACGGCTTGTTTTCTTGTTTACTAGTTGATGGAATCGGAGGTAAATAATAAACAACAGCAAGACGAAGTTGTCCGAAAGGGCCGTGAGGTAAAAAGAAATTTGGATGTAAGTTACATCATCTGGGGTGCCACACGGTTGGTAGCTGCTTTTTTTGTTAACCGATGCTTTGCGCTCTTGCTGTATGCTTTAATCATCCTAGGTGGAAATGACTTCATTTCACTTTCAAAACTCGCTAAAAAATTCCATATTTTTGAGATCAAAATCTTTCTTATCAGAGCTCAGTTTGCTGCCATGATTCCAAATCTTTTAAATAGATATTTAAGTTTTTCTAATTGAATGAAGTTTTAAGATTTGCCATTGAGAAATCGATTTTCTTTAAACCACAATATCAAATATTATTTCATGTTCCATCGATAAGTAAATGAATGTTTTGATGATCATTTGTAATCTGGTGGAAAAACCCAACAATGTCTCATTGATTTGTCAAAAGGAAACCACATCACGCCACTGATTATTAGATCAGTTTTCTTTGTTAAATCCGTAGAGCTAGGACATGAAGAATGCTGAGCTCAATTTCCATCTAATGTTCAGAGCTGTGTATTGAGAGAAATGCGACACGGAGGGATCAGTTTTCTGTGGTCACGTGGTTGGTCGACGCCATTTGCGGTCCAAATGTAGCGCATGCCCAATGTGCAGTCTCGTCTGGTACCCCGCTTTCGCACATGTTTTTTGGGGACTGATAATGGCTTCTAATCGCAAGTTGCTGCCACTCTCAATACACAGCTCTGGTCTGTATCTGCTGTGCTCCCCGCTATTTCAGCTGTTGACATAGAGTACCAATACCATGTGACATGCCTGTACATTACCAAATTAACCAGAGCAACCAATGGGAAAGCTCTGAAAATAGGAGACTTTATGGGACACTAGGTGGCAGCAGACTTACTAGGTAAATTTTCGGCCATTTTACGTAGTTCCGAGCGTGCGTATGTTTTTTAGAACAGTGGATCGACCCGATAAGTCTGACGCCCCCTAGTGTCCCAAAGAGTCACCCATTATCACGGAGGTGAGCTTGTTTTATCATAGAAGGAGAACCCAGAGAATCATGTGTGTAAATCTGTTCACATCTGCTCTGAGCTAATTTGTATGCAATGCCATATTAACTGTATGGTAGAAATCAGCTTTCCCATTGGTCTGCATCAAAGTCTCCAATTAGTTTTGAATCATCGCTGCCGATAGCTAACCAATTTTGCACTAACTCGCTTTGTATACCTGCATGCTTTTAGGAAACTGCTGTCTGCCAGTGTTGCTGAGCTTTATGTTACGTTTGTGAGGATGAAGCCATCCTCGGAAAGATATATGTTACCTTCAGACAGTCAACTCTCTCTAACCCCCAACCCCCTCCTATTGGCTCGCTTACAAAGAGTGTTAGCTTGTACATTCAAGGGTATAACATTTCTGGCGGAGAAGATGTTACACTTACAGAGCCCCCCCCCAAAAAAAATAATAATAAAAAAAATAATAAAAAACCAACAACAGCAAAAAACCATGACGAAATTGCTTTCTGTGAACGCTCACTAAAACAGGCCTTGCTCGTGATGTGAAACAAGAATGGTGGAACAAGGACTGCTTGTGCTACCACAACCGTACATCCAAGCGTAGTACCAGTGAAATTTAGACATTTAAATATGTTCCTTGTTCCACCACTGATGTCACATCATGAGCAAGGCTTGTTTTTGCAAAGAGTATTTTTGTAAACGAAATCAAATTGAAATATATGTATATTGGGATTATAAAGAGAATCGTAACAGTTATATTTTTCAGCCGATTCTTTATTTAATTGCAGACTTCTATGTGGCTTACGGAAAAGGTAGTATGGAACATGAGTAAGTTACTGGTTTGGCGTTTAATTTGACTGTATTTAATCCTATTGTCTTCTTTGTTGGTTGTGCATAATAGAAACTACGAGCCTCTGAGACCAAGGTGGGTGAGCTGACGCATGAGCTAGCTGCTCACAAAGAAGACATCCAGAAGATGAAGAAACACATCCAAGAAGAAAAAGAGGTCATTGTTATTAAATAATAGTAATACTAACAAAACTTGTAATGCGCACATTTCCACTCTTTGAGTGCTCAAGGAGCCAGCAAGATTACAATACAAGATACCTATACAATAACATGTACATGGAAAATGAAAATGAAAATGTAACTACAACCAGCGAGAAAATGCCCAAGACATCAAATGCGTTTTGAGTTGAGATTTGAAAGTACTTAAGGAGAGCGAGTCTGAGTTTATTGAAAAATTGGTCAGCCTAATTAGATTATGCTGAAAATTTTCAAGATGTAAGATTTACCTCTTCTACATAAAAAAATAACTGAAATCATACTCAGAAAATTTGTTGCTGATTCTTACTGTTCATAACAAACTTTGTTTTAAGATCTTGTACTGTTGTCATTGTGTTACTGATAACCTTTATTTCTTTGCAGTAAATACTTGCAAGCCTTGTATTCAGACTTGAATATGTATTTATTTAGTTTGTTCTCTCTGCCAGGATAGACCCATCAACTGTCAAAGAACTGTTCTGCCTGGTGGCCTTGGAAAAAAGTTGAATAGCCCAATTTAAACAGGGACAAATTCTTGTTAGAGAATTTTTCTTGAAACGAATTTTGACAGATGTTACTGTAAAAAATAAAACCTAAACTTTCGCATATGTCACAAACAATGCACAAAATACTTGTAGGCCTAACATACAAAATTGTTTGCGATAATGTCAGGGTCTCGTCGAATCGTTTGTAGTAAATTAACTACCACTAATCATTTGTGTATTTTTGGTGCAATAAATAAAATGAAAGCTTATAACTTTCTCGAATCTATCAAAATAGCTATTTGAAATTCAAATCTAACTTGGCTCAAATCTGCCAAAATCTTTGTTAAGAGAAGCAAATAAAACACATTCACATTTACATGTAAATAATTAATTGTTTGAATTTGTTTGATTTGAACAACTCCAGACGGAAGAGAAGTATAAGTCAGAGAGGGACCACGCCAAGACACAATTTCTTGAAATCCAGAGGCTAGAGAAGACGGCTAAGGCTGATATTGAGCAGATGCAGAAAAGGGTAAGAAAAAAGATCCCAATTTTTAATTTAGAGTAAGATTGAAAAGAATCTTACATTCTGTTTCAACATTTTAGAGACCACTCATTTATGGATAATTACCTCCATACATAGATCATGTGCACATAATACATATTTTTAAAAAACATTTCCATAGAATGTCTGGAAAAATATTACAAACAAGAAGTTTTTTTGTGGAAATGTAGACTCTGTGTTGAAAAAAGGAACATTAGAAAAATTTTACTTTGGGACATGGTCTTTACTTTGACCTTTTTGGTTGAGTGGAATTGACCATATTTTTGACCGCACGAGGGCACTCTCATCAGGGAATTGTCTGGCATTACAATTACAGTTCCATATTATTCATCAAAAAAATTTGGCGATTTGAGAGAAATCTTGCAAGTGTTTGTGACCAAAAAACTGACCACTTTCGTACAAGCTGATTGCGGGCCGTATGATCTTTGGCTAATAGGTGAACAAATTTGGACAGTGGAAAACGTATCTGCATTTTAGCTTAGGAAACTGTCTCTTTACACAATATGCACTACTTAGTCCTGAACCCCTGCAGCATTAATTTCCGATTGAACTTTTTCAAACAGACTCGCCTGTCTTCTGACACTGGCTAGAGCAGGCTAGTCAAAAATATTGAAATCGTTAGAAAACTCACTCCACAGCAGTGAAGTTAATAACGAGAAGATCCCTGGTCCACTAAGCGAAAGTAGTAGTTCAGGCTGATTTTCTACCCTCTGCCCAGGTAGTAGATAATAGGCAGGACAGTTCTTTTCAGAACTAAGTAGTATCCCGAATTCCCAAATCTACTCTGCGGCAGTAGAATAAATAGCAAGACAAGTTCTCAAAGGATAAAATCTACACATCAAATTAGAAACACATATGTTGTGAAAAATTCGCAATTTAACTGCGTCCAAGTTGGAGGTTTACAAAGTCCGTCGATTGAACTGTGGAACGAGTGTGGAATCACCCAACTTAAACATTGGCTCTCAACATTTCCCCCCTAGTTGGAGCGTTTCCGCACCCGCATCATGCAGACAACATTTTCCACCCCCGGGTTCAAGATGCCCGATCAAGACGCCGATGTCAGCGACGACACCATCGTCGAGACGATGAAGAAAGTGATCGATGACAGGACGGAGGTCAGGAATAAACTCAGGGATCTGAAGGAGATCAACAAGGGTCTGGAAGCTTACAAGAAAGATTCCAAGACACACGGGAAGACACTCAAGCAGCAGATGGTCTCGTTGGAGGTAAGGAGGAGACAATTCCTGAACCCAGTTTCATATAGAGCTGCTTTAAACACACACGAAATAGTCAAGACAGCAAAATGGTGCTTCTTAGCAGAATAGGGTCTCCAACCAAAACACAATGTCACGTGCACCATTTCTGACTGGTTCCCCTTCTAATTTTTACTGATTACATAAATTGTCAACAAAATTTTCTGCTTAAGCAGCTATATGAAATTGGGCCCACAGGCCTGCTTTGATCATGATGACACAGCCCCTTAAAATTTTAACTCAAAATGGTTTTTTCCCCTATAAAATGAAATCAATAAAAAGAACTGAGTAAAGTTGAGCGAGAACAAGGCATTCTGTTCATTGATGAAGATATTATTGGTTTAATTTTCAGAAACGTCTTCAAGACGGAGGTAGGACTTGCACCCATCTGCGCAACGAGATCAAACTCCTATCATCAGTCACTGTGGATGAGAGCCTACAGGGTGTTAAAGACACCGTTGCTATGATGCTGCAGGATGAGTTGTCATGGCAACAGGAGTATGAGAACGTATTGGCGAAGTGCGGCATAGATGTCAACACTCCTGGACAAGGTGAAACCTTTTTCTGAAATTTCACTTTTGTTAACTTTCATTTGTGTTTTACCCACACACAGAGCATATTATTTCAGAAACATTGTGGTACCCGCTGCTTAAGTATAGAATTTGAACTGCCTGTAGCTACCTGGCAAGCTCAATAGTGGTCTAGTGGTAATGACATCTTCTTTATGCTCCGTCTAGGTCTGGCTGCATACATCAACGACCTGAAATCCCAAAAGGAGGTTGCCCAGAAAGAAGCAGCCGAAGTCCAGTCAAAGTTCAACCGACTGGAGAAGACCTTGAAGAGCGATACGAGCCAAGAAGTTGGACGACTTAAGAGCGAGTATGAAACTAAACTGGCTGATGAGCTAGAGAAGACTCGACTTGAAGGTATAAGCAACAATTTCATTTCTTCATTCTCGTCTTTTGCCTCCTCTTTCTTAAAGTAGCCCCCCCAACAACCTTTAAAGATCACCTTTTATTCCCCCTTTACATACTGTATCTTGTTTGTTAGTGAGAGGTAATTCCACTGCAAGTCATGCCCACTACACACAACCTGGCTCCAGAAGCCAACAAGTTTCCATTTTACATTTCTGACGCTCTCGACCTCAGCCAATCCAAACGACAAGGTCTCCGCTTGGTTCCCAAGTTGGCCATCCCTCAAATTACCGGGAGTACAGGGGACCGTGCTCACTCTGTCGCGGGTCCCCAAACTTGGAATTCTCTACCTATCTCCATCCAGAAAACTCATCTCTTGTACAGTTTAAGGGACACTTAATAAAAACCCATCTGTCTAGATTTCTGATGTTTTGCTTACAGCGCTTTGAATCCTTTGGCAAAGGTGCTCTATAAATTCCTGTTATTATTAATATTATTAGAATGTTTTGAGCAATTTTAAAAAATTTCAAATCCTAGTCCTGATCAATCTGTGTCCCTGGACTAATTGCTTTCCTTTACCCAGGAGTATAATGAGTACTCGGGTATACATTTTTGATGTGAATGATTTAACAAACCATGCACCCATTTAGCTGCCGGTGCTGTATAATCCAAAGGAGATGAGGCTGTTCAAAATATTTCCCAAGCATAGGAAAGGTTAATTTTGATTATCATCTTATAACTTTTTTCCCCAGCCAATAAGAAGCTCCAGACGACACTTGATGAGGTACGCCAGGAGGAGCTGGTCAAGAGAGAGAATGCTCTGAAGACACAGACAGAGAGAGTCAAACAGCAAGAAGCCGTGATCCAGGAGCTCAGACAGGTACAGGATGTGTTCCAACCCAGTTTCCCGCCAAGAACAAGTTCGACAGAGCTACTTCACCCTTTGAGAGACCATGGGGCGGAAAGTGGCTTGAGTTAAAATGCCACAGAGGCTGCAAGTGGCATGTATCAAAATGCTCAGTGTCCGCGAGGTTTTGACCTTCCACTCAATCAAAAAGGTCATAGTAAAGCCCTTGTTCAGTACTGACATCGGAGAAAGGAAAGCCAGATTTCACTGAGGGAATGTATATTCCTTGACAATGCATGAATAAAATGCATTTAATACTTATTATTAAATGCACATAAAAGAACCCTGTATGCTTAGTGCTAAGGGAAGCATTTTGCCCAAGTATGTCCTGGCGTCCGCTCCATATGCCATTGCGTTTATGCCAATTGTGGTTTCTGCAACATACCGATACAGATACAAAGATGAAATTTAAGTAGTTTAAACACACCTTTCATTGTGTTTCACTATTCTGTTTAATATTTTAGGCGATGACAGAGAAAAGCTCAACAGAAGGAAAGCTGGAATCTCTTGAAAGGCAATATGAGGAGAGACTGAGGGAGTCTGCAGCGGCTGAGGTAAGTTTAGAAGGAGCAGGGAATTTGATCGAGGAGTGTTTGGTTCTCAAATACCCAGTGGCTGACTAGCCAGAGGAGTAGATTAGGAATTGCGAGACTACCTTAGTCAGATATAAAGAAGTTTTCCTGCTGTTTATCTGCTGTCACAGGGTAGGTTGGGAATTGGGAAACTACCGAGCTCAAATAAGAACTTGTCTTGCTGGAAATCTACTGCCTTAGGGTAGATTGGGAATTGGGAGGCTACCAAGTACAGATATTAAGAACTTGTCCTGCTGCTTATCCACTATTGCCACTAGGTTAGGAAAACTGGAAGACTTCCTAGCTCCTTTGTTCTGATAAGAACTTGTCTTGCTGTTTATCCACTACTGAGGAGTAGAAAGGGAAACGGGGGGACATCAACTTTCACTTAGTGAATTGGGGGACTTGTGGTAATAATATTTACTGTCGTGGAGTGAGATATATTGGTTCTAGTATTTCAAATAGCCTGCTCTATCGAAAACTGTTAGTCTAGCCTGGTTTTTATGGACTGGTTAAATTCATAACCAAAAGTATTTTACATTGGCTAATTAATTCATCCACAAAATTTGTTTTAGAACTGCTCTGTTTTATAACTCTTACAGAAGAGGCTGAGGGACGAGTTGACCTCGCTCAATGAGAAATATCAGTCTGAGGTCAGCGTCTTACAAGACAAGATGGTCACTACGGAGAAACAACACCTGACGGAGACGGGGGCGTTCAGGGAGCAGATAAAGCAACATGCTCTGACCATCGTGTCCTTGGAGGATAAGATCATCAAATCCGGGAAAGACTTGGCCAAGGGTCAAGCCAAGGTGGTTGAACTACAACAGAAACTCTCTGGTAAGATTAAGAAGGCTAGGCCTCTTGATATTAAGTACATCACCCTGAGACAATTTACTGGAAAACCAGTTTCAGGCGGTCTGTAGGAAAACAAAAATTATTATGCAAAATGAAACGATTTATGCACAAGTCACTTCTCAGATGGTGTCCGTTTCTCAAATGCTGCGGCCAGAGTTGTGATTGGTACCCACTATCACCTCGCTGAAGGCGGATGTATTTGACGTTCCTGTGAACACACTTTGACAAATATTTTGCTGATTTCTCAGCAAGTAGACACTGTATTTGAGCTGGAAACTTCACATGTGACTTTTATTGTATCCTTCTTTATATTTTTACCTTTAAATAAGCATTACCTTTACAAAAACCAATCTATGACCCTACCTTTTATGACGGCCGATTTGATTTACTTCTCGAATTTCTTTGTTACCTTCTAGAGCAAACCAAGAGGTCTCAGGAGACGTTGTTGAAGTTCCAGCAGCAAGCCAGTAAGCCACAGCTACCTCCTAAGCCAGTCATTGTCCAGCAACCTTCTGCAGATGTCAAAGGCATGGAGCAGCTCATTGTCCTACTCAAGTAAGCTCAACCTTCAACTTTTGTTCTCAAACTTTTATAAAATTCTTATTCCAAATAATTTTCAAATTCATAAAAAAAGTTAATTGCTCTTCTTGAAGTCAATAATCTCTTAAATATTTCCTTTTTTCTTTCAATGTTGCTTTATCATTGTATAAATGCTTCATAAATTAGAATAATACTTACGACGATCTCTGCCCTCATAAGGTGCCCATTTATCCCTGGGTGAAGAGAAGCAGCTAGAGTTGAGTTTCTTGCTCAAAGGGCACATGTGTCATGACCAGGATTCAAATCCACAGCCCAATCTATGACTTAACCATCACAACTCATCATACATGTACAGCGATACTAAATCTTGTTCTCCCTTTCCACAAATTTTAGGCGGGAAAACTCTGATATAAAGAAAGAGGTCCAAAACCAACAAGATGTTATCCTTGGTCTCCGGCGTGATCTGGCTGGTGCATCTGCCCGCCTCTCAGATATGACCGGAGAGCTGAATGAGCGACAGAAAGAGGAACTCGAAAACAACCGAGTGTTGATACGAGACCAAGAGGCCGAACTCACCACTCAGAGGCAACAGCTCGTCAAACTGTCAGAACTCGTAGACAAGAAGACGAGCGAGATTGAGAAGTTGGTCAAGGATCTCAGGTAAGAATAAGCATTTTCTGAGACACTTTTGTTGAAAGACTGCATCGCAGATTTTTTTTTCTCTTTTGAGTAAGTGGTATCTTAATGGACAGACTGTGTTTCTTCATTTGAATATGTGATATTTTAATGAGATGGAATGTGTTTCTTAATTTGAATATGTGATATATTTTAATGAGACGGAATGTGTTTCTTAATTTGAAAATATGATATATATCTCAATGAGACAGAATGTGTTTCTTCATTTGAATATGTGATATTTGCATAAAACAGACTTTCATTTTCTCTTTCGAGTATGTGATATTTTAATAAGAATGCACATCACAAACAATATTTCAAAAATCAATATTTCCCAACTATTTTGGAAATAGTAATTTAGTTGTACCCTTACACTGATGTGTGCTAAGGACTGTCTTGATCCTTGCATCGACGCTTCACATGGCCACTGTCTACTGATGGTCTGCCATTTTGGGAGACAAATTGCATGTAAAGACACAGTGATTGTCTAACTGCACGAAGATTGCCTAAAATCTTGAAACCCACTATTCCAGCAGGATTTTGTAAATTTTGTAGAAATGTCTCTTCTTTAACCAGATTATGTATAATGTATTTCTTCTTCCTTCATAATGATTTTTAATCTTAGTCAACTCCAGCCTTGTTCATGTTTTTATAAATGTGTATGAATGTCTGCTCTGGTTTTTTAAACCTGTTTTATGTACAGGTGTATCTTGTAATTCTTCTTCTTCATGATAACTTGTACTTTTGCAAGTTTGTATTTTTATCAGAGTAATACTGGGTTAATTTCTCATATCTGGTTGGTCCAGATTTTGGATTGTCTTTGTAATACTTAATTGTTAAATTGTAAAAATATCAGTATTGCCCAGTGATGCTGTCAATCTATATCCCTGAATAATGTCTGGGGCTAACATTTGAATGAAAAAGAAGTTCTCATTTTTTGTTTTTACTCCCAGCTTTGTTCGACTGTTACGGAAGTTTTGAAATGAATTTGAACATTTGTTTACGTTAACCGGTTTACTGATTAAGCCTAGAAATATTTGTGAAAAACTCGAACATCATTTTCCTTTTTTTTTCTGATCTCCACAGTGGCCAGAAGGAGCTGGTTTCCAAACACAAGCAAGAGGCGTTGATGCGTGGGGATGAGTTGGCAAATATTCAAGGGCAGCTTAATCATGAGCAAGAAAACAGTAAGCGCGCCCTGGAGCAGGTCCAACAAGAAGTAAGTAGGACTCAGTGGCCGCTGGATGCACTGCAGCACTCTGTAAACCCTTATTACGATCTCGTTATTCAAAGAATTAAAAAAAAAAACCTGTCTTGACAATGACTGTTTGAGTACCTTATTGATAGATAAGTGCACAATATACAAGGCTATCTATTGTGCTATTATTATTAATGCACATTGGGAAGTCTTACTTGGCTTGATCAAGTGCATAGTACTCTCATGAAACTTATCATGGTTCATCTTTGGTTGTTTTAGGGAATGATCACCAGCGAGATGTCGGCTTTTGGAGCTCAGTGTCGCGGGGAGAGACACTCACAAGTCATCGCGAGACAACGTGAGGCCCTCGCCGAGTTGAGGTCACGCATCAAAGGAATGGAATCAAACAGACCTCCACGTATGTACAAATCATTCTCTCCTTTTGGTGCCCAGATTTACTCTTAATAATTTTTCCATAAATATGTTGACTATACCATTAGAAATCCATTGCAGAGGGACCAATTTCTTAGAGCTGCTTAATTACAGAAAGTAGCTAAATACAACAAATTATGCTTACCATTATTACTGGTAGCCTGCTCATTTTTGGCTAGCAGAAATTAGTTCAGCAATATTTTCTGCTTAAGCAGCTCTGAAATTGGGCCCAGGTTAAGTGTGATGGCATGGAGTCAAAGACCGACCCTGCAGATGTTTCATTCCTCGATGCCTGTAAACTGATATTGAGGATGTCCTGCACCTAGCTTCCTACACGGTCAAATTTTTAAAAACTGGCACCCCTTGTTCATATGGCACTCACAACAAATTTGGTGGCACTCAAATTTTCTTGCACACACCTGCAATCGCGATGCATTAATATTCACCCAGTTAAGTGTGCGCTTGAATGAAGGAAGACTGTTCACAGAACTACATGTGTGTACTTAGTCTCGGTTCCAAGATGCTCCAGTTGTGTCATCACAAACACATGCAGTCATGAAAAACCTTGTCATCGCTAGAGAGACACTATCATTCCTGTAACCTCTATCACCCCACGAGCAGTTGCAGGAATGATAGCGCCCTCTGGAGGTGAGCGCTTTTGGGGTGGTAGCGATTGAAATAGTGGTTAGGTTTTCGTGGGTACATCTGTTTGTGACTGCACAAATGGAGCATCTTTGAACCGAAACTAGTGTGTACTGTGTAGATTCATCCTAAAACCCATTAATTTCCCGATATAAATATCACAAAAGATGGAAGTAACTATTTGAGATCATTTTGATGGATTGCTGTCCTCAGTACCTACCCAAGACCAGGCTCTTCAGCAGGTCATCCTCCTCAAGAAGGAGCTGGCTGAGATGAGAGCCAAGCAGGCCCAGATCATCGACCAAGGAGCCAACCCTGAAGCACTGCTTGACCGTGAGGTCGCAAAGGCACGCGGGCAAATTTCTACGGCGTCATCCGATGCTGCAATCGAGCGTAGTGCTCGGGTAGAAATGCAGCATAGCCTTGAAATCAGTGAACAGTCGGTGAGAATTTCAAGTTATCATTTTGTCATTATTTTTATCGTTCTTTCACCTCAAGGGTGAACCTAGTACGGTAGCTCAGATGTCTGAAGCCCAAAAAAGGACAAGATTTTTTTATTTATTATTTCTTACCCTCGAAATAAAGTTTTGTTCCTTAAAATATTATTTCATGCATACGATTTTGAGGAAACGAAATAAGATTTTTTAGGAAATAAAACTATATTTTGAGGGAACGAAAAAATGCATAATAAACCTTGTCCCTTTACAGACTCCATGGAGGAGGCTGCATGCCTTAAGAAAATGAAACAAATTTACAATACTGCTCTTGTATTTTGGGAATACCAATATTTTACAACCAATTTTTATCTGTCCTCAGTATCTCAAACTAGCCCAGTCCGTTGCCAATCTTCTGAATCTGGGTGAGGTCGCAGGTCAAGAGTCAATGGGTCACTTACCAAGAGACGAGCGAGAGAGACTCGACGGCGAGCGAGCCAACACCAGCGAGTTGATAGCGAGTCGTCTGCGCACACTGAACCAGAGACTGGACAGGAAAGACGAGTTACTCAAGGATTATGAGAAGGATTTAGAGAAGCTGCGATTGGCCGAGAAGCTGGCCAATCAGAAGGCTATGCAGGTGGAGACACTTGCCGTAAGTGACTACATTTACTGTCTTTTTCTGATATTAAATGTTGATTTCTGGTAACACCATGTGATAAAGATCTATTGGCTTTTCTTATTGACCTTTTGAATATGCATTTTATAATTTATATTTTGTTATGCTAGATGTCCCCCTGACAACCCCCCTTCCCCCCAAATTCCATTTTTTTGGTTATGTTTAAAAATGTGATTGACTGTTAGTAAGTTAAAAGGCATGTTTCTTCCTATTTTTGTTTGTTGTCTGTCCATCTGTTTGTTCATGTATCTTGATTGCTCCTGTGGCCTGCTGTTTTGGTCATTTTACTTTTTAATGTAAGATTGTTTATTCGGAGGACATATTATCTGGTCGTTTACCCGGAGGTCGCTGGTTCAAATCCGGCTCCAGTCAATTATTCTTTGTTTAACACTAAATTTCTTTTCTAATTTGATATGTTGATTCTTAACTGTTTGGTTTCCTCTCATCTTAGAACGATCTCCGTGGCCGATCTGAGGAGGCCCATTATTTACGTGAGACGTTGAAAAGAACCAGAGAAAGTTTGGACCAGGAGAGGCGATTAAATAGAGCCATCAAGAGTAAAAAGGTGTGTAGCTTCTTCTGCTTCATTCCTTCTCTTTCTGTTGATAAGAATTTTACTCTTTACTAAGTAATAAGCAATTTTCGATCCTCCACAAGCTGATCCTGACGGGGATTTTGAAGGGTTAGGGTGAAGATGAGTTGAGTGATTGAATGAATTTATATAACTTTTTTGGTAAGCTTAAGTTTCTTGACTTTGTCGTTGACAGACCTTCCATTTGGAAAATGACGAGAAAAACAACAAGCAGACGTGGCCAAAGCACAACTGCTACGAGGATGAGATGACCAAAATCAAGGTAATTTTTTCTTTTTCTTTCCAAAAAGAGAAATCTTTTATGATTTATGCTGCATCAAAAGTGAATAATTTATTTTTGATTGACGGTATTTGATAATTGGGAATTATGCGCTGTTTACTGTGGGTTCAAATCATGTGCACACAGAACTCAAAAGGGATTGAGGTGACAGTGATCTGTTGCTGACCTGGCACATGGCCAACATTTAACAAAGTAGCCCAATTGTTTTTGCCACCATCTTGTTTGTTGGTAATATGTTATCGTTTTGCTTGCACTTTCTTGTAACTTCAGTAAAGAAAAATGCTTGTGCCATTGTACATTTGTCGAATAAATTTTGATTTGTTTGTGTTAATTATGATGTAATAACAGGTATGGCATTCTTTCTACTTTAACTTGATTTACTTCGTTGTTTTGTTGCTTTTTTGCACTGAGAAAAATCAGCAAAATTGTTATCCACCTTTTTTTCCAGCACCTTGAAATAATGTTACGTCATAGATAGAGGGCGCTATACAAATTTTGTATTAGTATTATTGTTATAAAGGTTTCTAATGCCTATAACATAATATGCTCTTTGTAGGTCAGCCTTTGTATTCCACTATTCCACTTTTCTTTCCAAGGGCAAAATATAATTCCAGTTTTGTAGTACTTTGAATCCCTAATTCCTATCATTGTTGGTTTAATGCATTTAGTTGGTGACAATGAAAAAAAATACTATATATAAAATGAAATACACAAATTTAATGATTGCTCATTAATTGCCGCTGCCTGTAAATAATTTTTTTGATTTCTTTTCAGATGAATGGTCTGAATAATACTGGGTCTAAATATTTTGTAAATTGCTTAGCTGACCATCAGACAAGCTCTAGGCCTAATGTTTTTACAGAATGTGCGCATGCATGTTTTCTGTTTAAAGTTTACATTCCGTTTTGTATTATTTATGGAAATAAATTAGTGAATAAATCAACAAAATAAAATAATTTGTTTTTTGTAAATTATTTTGCAGAAGGATGGAAAGAAGAAGGCGCAGAAGGACAAAATGTTGAGGAAGAGCTACGAATTGGAAAGCTTAAAAGCAGTAAGTTTGAAATATCAGGATTGAAACGTACTTATCATATAAAGATATCATAGAGCTGACAACAAGCTTTCCTTTTTTTGTGCACCATAATGTGTTCACTGAAATTTAAAGGTTGGAAATACATCTAACTCTTCCAAAATGAAACTGATGTTCTTTCCTGTTAAGGTTTTCAAGTTGATTATCTTCGATGTATTCCAAAGTTCTTTTAAATGATGTGATTGTTCTGCGTCAGTTTCATTGTTTACTTCCTTTTTAATGTTTTAGGAACTGAGTGAGAAAGACCAGCAACTATGTGACACCACTGCTAAACTCATCAACCTAGAAAATGCTGTGGTAAGTTAAAGGGGCAAACTGCTTCAAACCGCTCAAAATGTTGCTTTCTGAAATGGCTCCATATTCTTTACAAGAGTTGTTCATGCACATGAAACATCTTCAGTGTCTTGGCAGTAGTGAGTAGCGATTAAAAAAAACACCATAAATTTGCCACTGGAAATACTAACCAGTGGAACATTCAGTTCCCCATTTTGTTGAGTCAGAAATTAGCAGACCGTGTTCTGTCATGAAATCACACAAAAACCACACATAAGGGATATTTATGTGAGTCATTATATTCTACTTTTGAAACATCTTTCCAATCATATTCATTTCAAAACACATGCTTGTATAACCCAGAGTGTCCAAACCGAAGGCAACATGACTCTCTAATAATGGCTATTTTGAGGGTGGGGGTGGGGGTGTAGTGAATATGTTTTGGGGATTTTCTTTGGGGGGAGGAAGCTTGAGGGAACAGGGAGGGGACGCAGCTCAATACTGCTTTTACTTTTTACGGAATCTTTTATACATTTTTAGAGATAAGTTAAAAGGTCATTTGCATTTTGTTGTGGGTAGTGTAATTGGTAATCACTTTTTTTCTCTTTTTGTACAGGCAATAAGTTGAGCTTAATATTGGACTGGACCATTTCGCCAGCAGGGGTGATTAAGTGTCGCACTCCAACTGTCGTCGTACCTTCTAGTATTCATTCGCTGGATTTTCTACATAGCTTGTAAATATTTATCTTTTTCTCTTTTAGGAAAGAAACTCCAAATGTATTCGCTCCAAACATTTATGAAATTAGTGTTTGTTTCTTCTGTCTGACTTTTTAGCCTTTAAATGTTTCAATGATGGATTTTAGATTTTAACTGAAACAAACATTGTGCGTAATGTGATGCACTATTGCATAGTAACTTTTATAACAAATAATGTTATTGTTTGTAATTAGGAAGAAGTTTTATTTGTCTAAATAATAGTCATGTAATTATGTAAAAAAAATAGAATAAATTGATGTATAGTCAGAACTATGATCTGCAAATTATTGTCTTTGTAATTGTAAGTGTACAAAAAATATAGTATTTTGCGATGTTATTATGTGGAAGAGTTCGATTCACTTTTAATATGATTTAGCATTTGGTTCAACAAATAAATAAATGATGATAAATATCTTTTTTGCCGCCAGTCTTAGTTCACAATTCTTCCCGTTATGAGGAACTTTCTTAACATGTTAACAAAAAAACCTTGTTTCCATATTTTTTCAAAGTAATCTACGCAAAAAGAAAAGAAAAAAAGCAGCACTGACACCACATCGAGTGTTATACAACAAGGGCACACTTTCGTATAGATGCTTAGAATATTGCTTAACAATTTGCTTGAATGAAAGCATTTAAAATATTGACTGGAATAGGAATTCAATTTATTCCTTCATTTTTGGAGAAAGGTCTTAATAAGACTTCAAAAAGTAAAAACTTAAAGGTAAAAAGCGAACAAAACGATCGTCTTTTAGAGGCTGATTGTTAATAATTTTGTTGGCAATGTTTTGTAAATAGAGGTCTGAGAAATGAACGGTAATATCCTTCTCGGATAGAAAAATTCAAAGTCAGATTTCCTTGAAGTGTAAAAATCTAGGCTTTATTGGAATACAAATGATGCTTTGGTGGTGGACAAATTGGCGGCTACGGCTACGGCTGGATCGCTGCGTCATCATGCGTTGAAGTCGAGGACGTTCTTAGCAACAGTCTTTAGTCGTAGCCGTAGCCATCAATTCGGATACGGCTTGTGCCCAAGTGTAAGGACCTGTCTGTAACACCGCCATAATTCATATTCCAGTGTAACCCTGCTGTTCTTTTTTTTTTAGAGAGAGTGAATATTCACCTCGTTAAAGGCAAAGTATACCTTTGGTTTTTGGAACCGTTTGATTGTTTTAATCCTATATAAATGTAGGTATATACAATAATACTAACCTGTGAAAATTTCACTTCAAAAGGGTCGCGTTCTTGAGATATCACCTAAAAACCGGAGCAAATATTTCCACGCAGGAAGAATATTCCCTATAGGAATACACGATCTGAAAAGCATTACGACCGTAACGCTTCGCAGATTCAAATTTTGGGGGATAAAAAGTGATACATTTTTCCATAACCGCAGTACTTGGAAGTGAAAAGTTTCTCAAAATGCATTATACTAATATTCAAAGCTGCTGTACTTCTTACCAAGTAAGTTTTTAATGCCATTAATTTTCAGAGTCATTACCAAACGTAGGCCTATACCCTCCCTTTAAGTGTATTTGTATTTTGTCTCTTTCTTTTTGGATTTTAAGAAATAGTCAATGAGTTTTGTGCAATTCTCATGTAAGCAAGTGCCTTTTTTGAAATGTTTGTTGTATACGGGCCTTTATCACAGTGCGATCACTAGTGTTGATTAAAGCCCTGATTGAATCTAATTTGATATACCATGCCCGATATGGGGCAGAGAACCCCCCCCCCCCCCAATGTTTCCATATTTTAACACACTATTTTCCTCTTGTACAAAAGCACCCCCCTAAAAATCCTCTGAAGAATTCCTAAGATTCCAAGCACACAATGAAGACACAATGAGGGGGGGGGGGGGTGCCACAATGCCCCATATCGAACACCAAATTTTATTTGAAAATTAGGAACCAGTCTATGAGGGAGGCGGACTATTCTCTTGGGCTCGGGCTCTGCTTATTCCACGCCCCGTGATTTCAGAGTCACCAAGAGCCTAAGCAGAGAGCCAAAGTTACCAAAGCCCCTGCTTTAGAAGGGGGAAAAAAACCTGTAAATGTTCCAAAGAACAACAGATGGTCGCACTGTATTAATTTGGTCTGGTTTGCTGAAGAAAATAAACTTATTGTTTTGATGACGCCAAACTAAACCAGTTTGTCTACGGCTGTTTCGTTTGTGAATTTTGGAAAGATAAAGTTGGCATACGGGTATTCTTTGAAAATAGCCGCGAGAGGTTTCACGTGTTTTTCGAGGACAAACAGTGAAAAAGGACTGCATCGCATCTTTGGGGGAAAATCCAATGTTGTGTTTACACTTTCCAACTGGAAAATAATGAAAACAAAGTATTAGCAATTCATTAATACCCTTTTTTTTTATTAACGGAAGGCCAGCCTTTCATGGTAATTATCGGAAACGAAACCCATAAGTAATCTTATTTTAAAATGTCACTTCTTCCAATAAAAAGTAAAGAAATATTATTCAGCATGTACCAGTCCATCATCCTATCGATGACATCAACGAGAGGGTGCGTTCAAACATTCCAAAATGTTCAGCGCAGTTCAATTTCAGCCGGGTGGCTTCCACTCCCTTCCGCATAAAATCTTTACCGTGCTGGGCTGGCCTCGAAGACCGGTAATTACTACCATTTTTGTATCAACTAGGGCAATTCCATGGTGAGTCGCATTACACTTTTATGTGCCATTTCTTTAACTTGGTGGTATTAGTTTTATGTGGATCAGTCTTTCTGTTAAGTTTATACACTGATTTATACTTGACACCCAATGCTATGAAGTAATGTCATTGGAAATGTTGGAAGGCTTTGTACTGTGAACATTATGACATTGTAAAAATCGGTCAGTCGCATTACGCAAAAAGGACATGGCAAATAATCCACTTATCACAATTCAAAAGTTTCCTCAAACCAAAACACTTTTAAAAGTTTTATTACATGCAAAACATAACATCCACACAGAAGTCTCAAATAGGGTATTTACATTTGGTAAGCAACTTAAAGTATTCTTTGTGTGTAGTCGCATAACGGTCAGTCGCATTACAGTTGTCCGTCAATCAAGCCATGCCTAAATGAAGCCACATGTGTGTTCTTGTTTGACGAAAATGGAATTATTCTTTGTAAACATCTTAAACAAATGCACATGAGTTCATAATGAGTTGATAAAATAACATTTAAACTGACTTAATCACAGGTTATCTTTCAAAAATCCTATTGACAAGGCCAAAATGTGTATTCTACACAAAGCTCAGAACAGTTTTGGCAACTTAAGTTTCCAAATATATGGTTGCAATTTGATATCTTAGAGGCATCACATTTTGGTGTATAACTCGAACATGAAATTCTGAATAAATTGCTGCTTACAGGATGACTCAAAACAGGTTTCAAAACTTTGAACAGGTTTTAAACATAACCCTAAAATTCCAAGTTATTGGGAATGAATTTAAAAGTGGTGTGTGAATTTGAAGTGACCACGGTTGTTGGCTATCATAGGTTCTTCAATGCTGCAAACTATTTGCTGTTTCAAGTAAAAAGTGCTATCATCCTTTGGATTTGGCCATTTCCAGTTTTGACCTGCTCGATGCATGACAGACACACGGAAATCTCCTTGATCACCTATCTCCTTGACTTTGCCTGGATATAGGCCTACTTCACCATCATATTTCACAACACACCACTGACCGATGTTTAGGCCTACACGTTCATCAGCAGTATTGTCCACATCCTGCTCACTTGCTTTTTCATTACTGCCTGTGTGCTCTGCCTCTACTTGTGTGTGCACATATCCATCAGCAGTTGGGCCTATAAGAGATGCTATAACTTTGCCATCTTCAACCTGGATGAAATACTTCTGTGCAATGTCTTTGATTTGTTCAGCTGTTTCTAAGGTCGCATTTAGGTTGAGATTTTTAATTCTTTCTTTGATGTCGCCTGATGTAAGTTCATGTACCTTCACCTTGGGCATGGTGGATGCGGCACTTGCAAATACAAACAAGTGAAACCAGAAGTGTTGAGTACTAATAGTTTTGTGACGAGCACAAAACATGTGGTTACAACAGCGTGCTTTGTAGAGGTGCATTGTGGGTAGAATTATAAAACAATGCTGCCCTTTATCCATTCATTAGTGACATCTGCAGCTGCCCATATCTCTGCTGCCTTCTATTTAGTCATAACTAAAATCTCCAGCTTTGCTGATCTCTCAGCATCCTCCTCTTGAAAACAGATTTGGTTAGTCGCATTACAGTAGTCTGGTCAGTCGCATTATCGGTTAGTCGCATTACAATTTTGTTGGCGCGTTATTAAGTTATGCCGAATATAGCTTTGTATTCTTTACTCATTTCAGACTTGGTATTAAGGGTAGAAGGATAGTTTGAAATGCCATTAAAATAATCAGTGGATTTTTGTTATAATTAAAAAAACTTCATCTCTCGGTTAGTCGCATTACACCACATTTAAGCGTCAACAAGTGCACCCACGTACAGCTTGAATGGAAGATGCGACTTAAAATTTATTTTGGATTCTGAAAGATGGGACCTGATACTAATCAAACATTTGAAACTTTTGTGTTGGAGGAATTTCTTTGGGGGAAATATACAAGATTGAAGAAATCTCCTTGGTGTGCTCACTTCTAATGGCTCTAACAGCAGCTTGGGAAAACGTCTCTGCTTTTGCACAATATGATACAGAATCCTTGAAAAAAGTTGATTTCAGTTTACTTACACATTTTAGCTATAACTTAGAAGTGGAAAGAAAGTTGTGACATAGATTAACATAGATTTTATTTTTTGGTGTCATGTCCATGTTTGCTTGGAATTGCCCACTATCTACATGATATTTGAACTTACTGCCCCTCTAATTTATTTAGGCACTCATATGTAGCTTTCTGCAGGGTGAAAAATCGCGGGTCATTCCCTATTCCAGACAGGGAGTGATAACTTGAAACGTAACCAATGCCAAGTTTACGTTGTGGATCAGCATGTCCTTGATTTCCACCAGACCCGGGATGTCCAAACAGTTCCACCCCCTGGAAAAAGAAACGATGACGTCATCAGCACGATTTTTTCCCTCCATTTAATTTTAATATATATATATATATTTGCAATTCAACTTTTCTTTTCTGTATATAACCTCAAATCATAAGGGACACAAATTACTATGTATTTCATTTTAAAACGTAAACTTACCAGTACGTCATTCTTCGTTATGAAGTATCCGAGGTTGAAGGAAACCTTCAGTCCAATAGTCCTGTCAAAGGAAGGCGCTTTTGACTCGCCTATAAATTTACTGATGACGTCTTCTGAGAGCAAGCTTTGACCTTCAAAAGTCTGGCCCCCGTTTGCTAAAATGCCAAACAGCTTCGCAACTGCACGGGCGGTTCCCACACCTAAGACTGATGGCTGCTCGAGAGCAAGTACCTCCGCTCGCCGGTAGTTTTCCATCTATGTAAAATTATCAAATGAATGTTGAATGATGTAATACGGTATCACTGAAACAGATGATGGTGACATTATAACTTTACAAATTTGAGTTAGCAAATCAAAACATGTTTTCGTGAAGCGAAAGACGGCACCGTAATTTTGTTGCACATGGCACTGAAATAAGGCACAGGGAAGCGGTCGTTCTCGTTAACGACAACAGAGATAATGCCCACAACTTTAACAGGCATTTCTTTCAAACTTGACCGTTTGTATTGTTGTTGTTGTTGTTGATGTTTTTTTGGTTTTTTTAACTGTTGTTGCAATATGATGAGTACATTAAGGCCTATTAATGAAATTACATATGCCAGTTAAGGTAAAAAGTAGGCCCCTATAAGCTGTAGTGATTTTTAAAAAATATTTTGTAAAAAATTTCAACATTTTTTTTGTACTGTTGAAACTCCCATTCATGTAATTTTATAGTTACCACTGATAGTGGATATCTTTCAATTATACTGAAGATGTCTTTCGTTTTTCCGCTGATCATTGATATCAACATTTCTCTGTTCAGTGGATCGACGAGACCTTTCACACGTGTCGACAATTTACCACTGATGTCACCAGTAAGACGACCCACTCGGTAGAACGATTCGAAAGGTGTTCCGATGAGGAAGTCGATACCTGTTGAGAATCAAGAGAAAAAAAATGTAACTCTCAGGAAAGCTATTGTTACTCATGTCCAATAGACAGGCACTGGTCTTACATGCCCAATGATTTCATTGGATACAAGCTTTCCATATTTGTGCTATGATTGGTCCGAGGTGATGTAGATTGTTAGCTTGCACTTTCGGTAGTCTGCATGCGCAGCGTCTGCATAATGTTTGTACATGCTTGTATATAATGTTGTTGTATTCTCCATGTAAAATAAATGCGAGGTCAAAGGTACATCTGGCAGGATCCGGGCGGGCACTCATGGTATAGGTATCTGGCGTTATTCACGAGTTATTCTCGAAGTAAGATGCCGTTCAGGCACTGTTCCCCATGGCATTGCCCGTTTACAAAACAGCCAGACTGTCCACTTGCAAGCACAATTTGTGCACAGCGCATGGAGGAACATACAACCTTACACTTTTAAGGAAATTGCAGCATACTCTTTCGGGTCAGAATTGACCAAGATCAGGGCTCCGTAGGGTCTGATCCACTTATGGGTCAGTTTGACCAGGAATCTGTGTCAAAATGACGCAGAAATAGGTCATAAAGTCAAAATCCTACTTGTTAAAAACCAGTTTTTCCCGTGTCAGCCTAACCCCAGAAATGGGCCAGGTATCCTGGGACCCAACCTCGTTCCCAGTGTGTGTCGAGCAGTACCAGGTTGACCGCTATGGTTGGAAATAAAGTAAACCATGGGCACGAGGTTGCCTGGGACCTGAATTCCGGGTATCCTCTGACCCGGGAGATTTTAGAGTGCAGCTTACGACTTTTAACGTGGCGAAAGGGACAGTGTTAGCTGTTACTTTAACATAGTTTTTTTTTTTAATGCTTAGAGTTACCGTACAGAGTTTAAAATTTTCTTCTATATCCACCACACTTCTTCCCTGGAATATCTGTTTACAACGCCACAATGTCTTTATTATGAACAAGGCTTAATTTTTGTTCTTCGGCTTTACACTGAAGCGGAACACCTCCCTTGCTGAAAGAATTTGGAATTGTAAGAAGAAAGAAATTTCAATCTGTCTGTTTACCTGGTTTTGTTAACCCAAATTTTTGTGACATGAACACATTTTTTATTAAAAACATTAAAAAAAAAATTTTTGTTGTCATTGAAATGAAAGTTCAAGGCAACTATAAATTCTCAGTGTGCTAAAACAACACACACTTCTTATTACCGAATGGTTCAGCGATTTCTTCCTTGAAGAACTGCCCCAGTGTTCTGTGCTTGGGATCAGCTCGTCTTAGTAACTGGCTAGCATAGAGTCCGAACGTCAGGGCGTGGTAACCATGGGCGGTGCCTGGTTCCCAAACGGGAGGACTCTCTGCTAATACCTGACTCAATGCTTCTTGGTCTCCCATAATTTCCTCTGTGATGACTCTACTGGTGTACGAAAGCCCACCCTAAACATGATAGGAAAATTGCGAATTGAAATTTGCCATATGGCATGACAGATTTATCAATTTAAAAAAAACCTACTCCAATTGTGTTGTGTAATGCACGTAAAAGAACCCAGTACACTTATCGAAAAGAGAAGGGGTTCACCCCGGTGTTCCTGGTTTGATTGGCTGCATATTGCGCCACAGCACCTTGTAAACCATTATCTGTTGCTATGTAAAGGAGTACTTCTAACGAAGCCCCACATACCTTGCAGGAATTCAATGTTGAAGCGCCTTGAGCGTCACTGAGTGACGGATATGAGCGCTATATAAGAAGCCATTATTATTAATGTCACCCGCATGGTTTTGAACGGTATCTGCACTCTGTTAACGTGCATTTTGACGTCTTATTGTAAATGCAAACACAAGGGCACACACACAACCTTATACGGATAGGGTTTGTGGGGTCCTGACATTGTTGTTCTATTATTCCCTTTTCTAAAGAATTCTCTTGTGGGGTCCCGGTTGAACAAAGAATTCCCCTGTGGAGTCCATTGTCCCATTGTTGAAAAGACCCCACAAGGACCGCACACAACCCGTTTTCAATAGGTCGATCAGCACATTTTGCAAACCGAAGTTTGTAAAAAACATGATTTGACTAAAGTTGCCCCTTTCCTCTCTTTTGGTCCCACAGTGGATCAACCGATGCTATTGTACCTCGTGATTAAGGAGCATGCGCACTGTGATGTTCTCTTTGCCTTCCTGGGCAAATTCTGGCCAATAAGAAGCGACGGTTCTGTCGTAGTCAAGGTGTCCTCTGTCCACAAGGAGAGCCATGCATGTTGCAGTGACCCCTGAATGACAAGAAAATACAAAATTAATCGAGGAAAATTAAACATGTTTGATATTTGTATTTAAAGAAATATAGCCTAAGCAGTATAACATTAAGAAATGTTCAAAATGATTAAAATGTGGCTGCTATTTAAGTTATTCTACCTATAATTTTGTTAAAGGACAAATTTACCCAAATGTCCAAATATCTGTCTCATGACATACCAGAGATGAGATTTGATAAATGAGAAAATTCCTCAAAAATGCCTGGGCTTCCAAGATGTAACCGTTCCGTAGGTTTACAGACATAATACCAGAATTAATACAAACTACAGGGTTCGACACAGTGTAGACCAGTACCAGTGTAGACCACATTTATTTCTCCTTTTTTGTGACTGATTTACTTCTCTCAAGGAATTTTTGATGCTCAAAGAGATTTTGAGAAAAATCCTGAGAAAAATCCTAAAAAAAATTCCCTCGCCTGATAAACTCTGACCATAGAACCTTGCTCTATGGGCTAATGCTTTGACTCAGCGCTTACGGAAGCAGGGAAGTCCGCGCTTATGTCAAGCGTATTTTACGGGTGGGGCAGGGAATGTTTGCTTGTGAGCGTGCGTACTCCATGTAACTAGGCATTATTCGCTTACACAGCTAGTGCAGAAATGTCGCGTGCACAGCGAGCAGAGAATGGTGATCGCAAGCGCAGAATTCGGCCGTAAAAAGAGCCATGGTGGGAATTGGGCCCTGGGCCCAATTTCATAAAGCTGTTTGGCAGAAAATACTGCTTAGCAATTGTCTATGCTAAGCAAAAAATTAGCAAGCAAACTATTCTGTGTTGCGTATCTACAGTTAGGGAATTTGTCAACGGGAGTCAACGTTTTGACGGCCTTAGCTCTGATGCACCCCACTCCAGACGTGCAATTAATACCCACATAATCAACATCGATCCCAGCTGGGAACGAGCCAACCACTGTGGTTCCGTTTATCAAATCTGGTGTTTATTTAGTACATAATTATTTTCCTTGAAAGCTTGGCACTATAGATTCACTGTGTTGGATCAGATAGCTAGCGGCATTTATTCGCTGTTTGCAAATGTCCAACGAAGCTATGAACAAAGACAATGCAAGTTCATACAAAAATATCTCAATAATCCTATCACTAATCTATTCATCATAGATTGACCATGGAGCTGGATCGATGAATGGTTATGTGCATTTATACGATGACAAGGCAAAACTCAACATTTTGTAACGAGTAGTTGAAGTCAATATCTGTCATCGAAGACTACTCAAACCTTGAATAATGCAATTCACAGGCCTCTTCTTTACCTTTGGTTGTTGAGAAAACGACGGCCATTGTGTCCTCCATCCATGGTCGGAGTGCTTCACTGTCTGCATAACCTCCCCATATATCCACGACCTTTGACCCCTTGTAGTACACTGAGAAAGCTGAACCCCCGATCGGGTACTCCACACCCTTTGCAAAATTCTCTCTAACAAAAAATGAATTTGAAAATAACAGTCTCAGAAATTACACAACCATGAATTCAAGTAGGTTCGATATTGGCTGTCGTTTTAGTTACTTTGGCTATAGAGGCTACGGCTTTAAATGTAACCTACACTGTCATGACTGTTGTTTTAAGGAATGGATATTTTTTACCTTTCTACGCAAACCAACCTGCAAACGGAACGTTTAATTACTTAGTGAAAACTTCACTTGACGAAAAACTTGTTATGTTTCGTTGGAGATCTTGTGAATGTTGCTTGATCATCTTGATGGATATCCTCCTAGAAAGCTGACTGCTTGTCTCAAGGAATGGTATATGCATGATTGCATGTTAATAATCTACGTGCTTATTTTGATTTCAATTTGGCAATCGAAATAGGCAACATAATGATGATATTTTCTCGACTTTAGAAACAACAAAATACTTTAATATTGAGCGTTGTATACCGATAAAGCTGGAGCACGGGTTCGAATCCTGGCGCGGTGGTTCCCGAAATTAGCACGGGTAGAGCCTTAGTCCACAGATTGGGTAGGTACAGCACGACGACCGCCGTCACACACACAAGTACAGCACTCTTCATGAACGCCATTTTTGATCAGCAACTACAGTTCAATTGCTGCAAGATCTGCGGAAAGAATACTCTGCCTACTGGTCAACAGCCATCATTGGTTTGTGTCTTGTGGCTGTCGTACTAGGTCTGCAAGGCATTTTGTGTAGGAATCCTACATCCTACACAACTGGTACTCTTTATGTCACTGTGTTAAGCCAATGTAAATAACTGAATACCAGCGCACGCAAGCATGTGCAGTAAGTGCCACACCCACGTGTGCAGTGTAGTTGTTCCGTCCCTCGATCTCACCACAGCATGCTATCAGTCGTGTGTTTTTAAGGGGTGGTGCCGTGAGAGAAGTAGCGAATCTGTCCAAACAAAATTAATCATTGGAGCATTTTCGTTTGTTTTTATTTTCTTGAAAAAGGGTAGTAAAACGGCGAATCGTCTGCATTCACAGATTTGCGTGAATAACATGATGAACAACCTTTCCCCAGGGTTAAAATGAATGCTGCGCTAGACATGCTAGAGTCTTAGACCTGTCTGTATGTAGACGATACATTTTGGTGGAATGCTTTCTTGGTAAGATAGTTGTTTTGTTTCACTGTTGTTACAACAGGTCACTGTAAATGTTTGACGTTTTTCATATCACATTTTAAAGTCAAAGACTTGTCCTCTAAAATAAAATGTTCACCCATTTTCTGTCATGTCTTTTAGTTTTAATAAATGGATTTTAACGTTAAAGTGTCGGAATTACACGTATTTAGCTTTGACTAACAAATTCAGCACCAAGCAATCACCTCCTGTCCTGTTCCCTGGAGGAAGGGTCAAGTCAAAGTGGTTAGGTAACGTACAGTACTAACTACATGTACATCATCCATGCACTACGGACGTACTTTGTACATGTTCTACAGTTTTTTTACACAGTACACAATAAAAATGAGGGATGTTTTGAAATTGAATCCTTTCAGTTTTTTTCTCTAAAAAATAGTCTATGTAGTATCACTTGTTTTGATTTATATAGCGTGCAAACATGGAAGAAATTCACATGGAATATCACATGAAAAGAGGGTAGCATCATGAACATGGAGTGGCAGTTTTGAACGCTAAGCCTGTGGTCCTTTGTCGGTGTCCTTTTGCCTGTGGTTCCTGTGATTGTGAAGTCCGACTAACACAGAGAAGAATTGCAATATTATTTTTTCAATTGCCTTTATTTTTGTATCCAACTGCAGGTAATTACGTAGAAATCCACCATCAAGCAGTACTGGGCTACCATGAAATAATGCAACTACATCGTCAGTCCCATTGGTGGTACACAAGAGTATCATACCAGTTACCAGTAAAGGTTCTACAGTTTTTTCGTGATTATTCTGATTATTCAAATCTTATGTTAAACCCACATTTACAATGCTTCTCGGTAAATTTATGTCTTCAAAATCAAACAACATTATTTCAGGCATATTTTCATGTACTTAATTGTGTCATTGTAGCATTGCAAAAACTAGTTGCAATGATCGTAACCCTCCATCCTCCCGACGGGTAACTGTTTTGATGCCAATTTTTGCCTGTAAAGTATACTTTTGTATAAATATAAGCACAGGTTTTAAAATTTAAGATTTCTTTAGTTAATGTGATTATTGGCATTGAGAGAAATTTCAGCAAACTTTTTCGTTTTCTAAGATTTCCAAATGAATTTTTTTGCAATGAATTCGTAACTTTAAAAATGTTAGGCAACAACGGAACCTTGTAACACCTACATCTATTTACAATTATGTAACAGGTAAATCAAAATTCGGGGAACTGTTTTGATGCCAATATTGCCTGTAAAATATACTTTTGTATATATATAAGCTCAGCCCTTGGGCTAGCTCGGTGGTCTAGTGCCACTAGACCACCGAGCTGTAGTGGTAAGACATCTGGGTTCGAATCCCACCCGAGTGATTGCCTGTGGACTTTTTTACAGAGATGGGGAGAGCACTGAGTATACAGTGCTTAATACAAATTGGTGTAAGGGGAAAAAAAGAAAAAAGTCTTTATTCCTGATGCAAATGTTAACATCTATTAAATCGTTGCAGTACCCGCTGCTAAGGATTCGAACCCGCCTCTAGCCATCGGGCTAGCTTGGTGGTCTAGTGGTAAGACATCTGCTCTGGCATTGCAAAGGTCGTGGGTTCGAATCACGACTGAGATTGCCTGTGTTATTTTTTTTTCAGAGCTCAGGAGAGCACTGAGTATATACAGCGCTTAATACACATCGGTGTAAGGGAAAAAAAACAAATACAAGTTTTAAAGGTTATTTTGTAAATAAAAATGTATTTTACTGTGTGAACTGATGAAATAAAATAAAAACTCAAGTAAAATGTCAAATGTATTTTTGCTTCTGTTTCTGTGTCACTTTTAGACTGTTTAACGATCCTACAACCATTGTGATGTTTCCCTTGAAATTGTCAATCCAAGTGATGAATATGTATTGTATTAGTGGTCCAAAGTTGTGGGGCATTTAACCCCTTGATTAAAAATAAAAGTTTTAACAATTGTTGACACTAGACTGCACTGGAACCATGGGGGATCACCTCGGGCGTCGTGGTTTTAACCATATCACTCGAAGCAGTCAATATTTGTGTACTATATGGTGCACCACACTAAATAGGTCAACAAAGCATGCGCCAAACTGATTATCATAATTTTAGCCCTTGAAATATGTTTCTGTTCTGTGTTTAAACTTATGAGAAAAATTCATAAATAAATAAATAAAGGCTTTAAAGTTGGTCCTATTTGGCTGGGGTAGTGAATAAGTGCTAGCTTCCTGAAAACTGGCAGCAAATCGGTTTGGGTAAAAGCACATTTTCGGGGGTGTTTTTTCCGGGGTAATTGGCAAAAAATATAGTTCTAAATGGCTTGAGCTGACCTGCCAGAAGTTAAAAATAAATCAGAAGTTGTCCGAAAATATTTTTGATTGGTTTTTAAGAGGCTGACAGACTTTTAATACATTTTTAGTATTTCTGAATATTTAGCGATTAGCATTGGTTGGTATGGGAGTTTATCTTAGTGTGGTGCACCCAATGGACATTTTTGTAAATCTGCTGCCACCTAGAGTTCCAAAGTCTCCCATTAAAAGACCGGCGAAAACAAATTTTCAAAATGTGACCAACCTAAAATAAAACATTGTGTTTCCTAGCTGCGTGGGCAGATTCGCCGGTTTGCAAAAACACCGACGATATGTGGTAAAATTGTGTTTTTCGTTCCTTCAACATCTTCCTCCATATATATTTTGTTGTTCACAATGTGTGCCAATTCTGTTTGTGCAGTTTTATCATTTTGTTAAGGCACTAATAGGCGTACATGGAATTTTGTTGCGGAATTGTTTTTCATTTATATATCATTTCTTTCTTTCTTTCTTTCTTTCTTTCTTTCTTTCTTTCTTTCTTTCTTTCTTTCTTTCTTTCTTTCTTTCTTTCTTTCTTTTTGTAGGATATTATCTTAACATTAAGGGAGTTTGGTATTTTAACTTGGGAAATAAATATATAAATTTGATTCCTAACTCATATGAAAGTTTAAAGCAAAAAAATATTGCTAATCATTAATTATCAAACCACAAACTGCTCAAGCTCACTCTCTGCTTGTTTATCACGGCTTTAAGTTGAATTTACTGTAAGCACCATCGCTCCCCAGAACCACCCCGTCCGTGGTCCTTATGTCCCATGACACGAAATCAGTCATCATTGATATGATTAATAATCACAAAAACATTTTAATGGATCAATTTGTTAGTAGGGTGATTGTGAAACAAACCACCGGTCGGCAGTAACTTTTGGTTAACTCGTTCAGTTACCAGTCGTGATGCGCAAAGTTGCTATAATCAACGCAGAATGACAACGGGTTTGAAATCACTCTGTTATGCAGAGTCAACATACTGCCATAAGGAAATTGGAAGAAATCATATTTTGAGGGAACCAGTGATAATTTTGAGGAGGAAAAGTATTTTAAGGGTAACCCCCAACTTTTCTTTTTACTCGTCCATATCCACCCCACCTGTCCCCTTATATTATAGGATCTCAATATTGAAACGCACCATATTTATAAACATTGTATCTATATAGTAAAAAAAGGAAAAGGTAACAAGTCTATGACACTTCCCCGACTATTTAACAAGATTTACAATTATTTGTTTCTTCCCTTTTCCTCATGTTGGGGGGGGGGGGTTAACCCTTTTACGATTTCAACTGAATAAAAATCAAACTTATCCACAGCACGATATTAAAAAAAAAGAAGGAAAAACTACTTCATCGTCTTCTCTTCAGAGGATGGTTTCTTAAAAATCAATGTATATCTATGACCTGGTTAATACCATCATTTGGTAAACCAATTATTGTTAATATATTAATCATGCATCACTTAGGACTCAGTAACAAAACTACTTTATAAGTGTAGGATTATATAGAGTTGTGTAGAACCCGTGTAGGACAATTTTGTACAGTGTATAATGGTGTAGGACTTTTGAATCACCTACCCCCATAAAAATATGCGTGTAGGATTTTCGGAATAGTTGTGTAGAACCCGTGTAGGACAAATTTGTACAGTGTATAATGGTGTAGGACTTTTGAATCTCCTAACCCTACCCCCATAAAAATCCCACTTGGTAGTGCTGCACTGTACACGGTATATGCGTGTAGGATTTGTGAATAGTTGTGTAGAACTCATGTATGAGAATTTTGTACAGTGTATTCGGGCATTACTCTTGCAGTCAGTATAGGGCATGAAGTGTACGCAATGTACGTATGCCACATGAGCATCCGCGATGTGTTGCATTCGGTTTGTACACTGTTCAATGGTGTAGGATGTAGGAGTCCTACACGACACATGCCTTGTTTTTTTTCCGCAGATCTTGCTGGGTATACTACAGTTTATACTACAGTTAGTTATCGATAATGAAAGACCAGGCACGTCTGCTCAATACTGGGGGAATCTGCTGTTTGGTTCAGTATGTTCGATTAATACTGACGTGTATGATAAAACAAAACCTAGTCCTTTGTACATACACGTGAGTCACGTTTATCACCCGATACTCCAAATGTGTGTCAGTAGCTAACGGCAAAAAGGAAGAATCTCACTCGATTGATACCGACACAGGTTATAATCTCGTCTCCCCTCCCAGGTTACAGGACTGCGTCAGCAAGTACCGACAGTCTTGTAATCTGGAAGGCCCAACAATTATTTGTTGACGTTCTCTGTCGATCGGTGGCGCTTTCCATCATGGCCGCTTCGTGAAACAACGACTTCTTCTGGGTTGGGGAGGCAGTTTTTGCCAAAATGTGTCCCTTCCTTCTGAATCAATAATGGTGGAATCACATCGAATACACCCATTTCGTATTCGGGTGCTTTGGTAGAGCTTCTGCCGATCAATGATTATTGGTAAGTTCATTAACTAAGTAAAAAATGCTAATTTTGTGAATGATTGATGTTATTTTTTTTTATGAGATGAATCTTGAGTTGAGTCTGCGTGTCTGGAAATACGGGTACCGGTCAACTCGGTCCGAAGCCAACTCGGTCCGAGTCAACTCGGTCCGAAGTCAACTCGGTCCGAAGTCAACTCGGTCCGAATCCAACTCGGTCCGAAGTCAACTCGGTCCAAAGTCAACTCGGTTTGAATGAAGTATAGCCACTAGTATTCCTACACTACTAGTGTCGAAGGTGCGGGTTACGTGAATTTTGACACAAATAAATCTCTCTGGCATGATGTGGTATGATGACATCAAGTTCAAGTGCAAATCATTTATTATCCATATTAATTATTATTTTCATTTTAAAAAAGACAGAAAAATCGAAGAGATCCATTTGTAAGAAATAAAAACTAGCTAGGCTCCCCCGAAAATGACAAAGTATTCTTGATCTCATAAAAACATAATATAGAGGCACGCGTTCTTTAGAACAAACAATACAATTTACCAAAAAGGAATATAAGATTATTTGGTGAACGTTTATGGTTATACTTATAATATAAAGTTGTTTTCTAATGCATTTTTGCCAATCATTTGTTATTCAACATGTCACTACCCAATTCAAACTTATTTTTCGTATATTATTGTCGGACCGAGTTAACTTCGGACCGAGTTGACTTCGGACCGAGTTGACTTCGGACCGAGTTGACTTCGGACCGAGTTGACTTGGACCGAGTTGACTTCGGACCGAGTTGACTCTGAAGCGGAAATACTAGCCCTCCCCTAGATGCCTAGTATTATTACGTGACATGAACATTCATTATTGGGGGTGTACACACGTTCGCTTTGCCTTTTTCGTAATGGCAACATGGGCCCATTTTGGAATCAATAGAATTTTATAAATATAAAATAGGAAATTCGGTTATTTTTTTTTATTGGACCTCGATCATGTGTCGATATAGAATAAAGATACTTTGGCTGTGTAGGCATTCAAGGTTGACTTTTTGAGTAATTTGTAAATGTAGCAGTCATAAATACTTTTATAGTTGATGTGAAAACTAGCACTGAAATAGTAGGAGCAGTACAAGGTATGACTTAGTTAAGTAGTGGTCGGATGTTATTCCATTTGATCTTGGCTGGTAGCATGATCAGTGAGGCCAATACACTCAGATGTCCATTATCAAAAGAAAAGGGCTGTTAAAACGTTATTCTACCATAGTGCTACATTATTGTACATTATTAGTGTTTACTTAGCGCCTAGCTTTTACAATAACAACACCAGTTGCCTAACACTGTCTTTCCTGTGAAACTCAACTTGCTGAAAACTAAACTACCAACAACTGCAAAACCTTCTGACAATACAATTGCAAGCATAGGCCTAAAGCATGATGCAAGGAACCTAGCAAATTGCTCCTTTCATCAAGCCTCTGAATGAGCAAATTGCTCCTTTCATCAAGCCTATGAATGAGCAAGGAACACGAAGTTGCTCCGTTCATTCTCAATTTTTACAAATTTAATATCAATTCAGGCGAGCACTTGTTGGACAGTTTCTAACGCCCTCGGCCTTAACTTTACTGTGGTGTTTCAGAAATTTTGAGTGACTAGTACTGAATGAGTTGTCGGCAAGTTGTCAGTATTTGCTACAGTACTAGTTAAGGGTGGCATGGGTGGCCGATCTGAGGAGGCCCATTATTTACGTGAGTCGTTGAAAAGAACCAGAGAAAGTTTGGACCAGGAGAGGCGATTAAATAGAGCCATCAAGAGTAAAAAGGTGTGTAGCTTCTTCTGCTTCATTCCTTCTCTTTCTGTCGATAAGAATTTTACTCTTTACTAAGTAATAAGCAATTTTCGATCCTCCGCAAGCTGATCCTGATTCCTGACGGGGATTTTGAAGGGTTAGGGTGAAGATGAGTTGAGTGATTGAAAGAATTTATATAACTTTTTTGGTAAACTTAAGTTTCTTGACTTTGTCGTTGACAGACCTTCCATTTGGAGAATGATGAGAAAAACAACAAGCAGACGTGGCCAAAGCACAACTGCTACGAGGATGAGATGACCAAAATCAAGGTAATTTTTCTTTTTCTTTCCAAAAAGATAAATCTTTTATGCTGCATCAAAAGTGAATCATTTAACTTTGATTGACAATGTTTTACAATTGGGAACTATGCACTGTTTACTGTGGGTTCGAATCTACACAAATCTCAAAAGGGATTGAGGTAACAGTGATCTGTTGCTGACCTGGCACAAGGCCAACATTTAACAAAGTAGTCCAATTGTTTTTGCCACCATCTTGTTTGTTGGTAATATGTTATCGTTTTGCTTGCACTTTCTTGTAACTTCAGTAAAGAAAAATGCTTGTGCCATTGTACATTCGTCGAATAATTTTTGATTTGTTTGTGTTAATTATGATGTAATAACAGGCATGGCTTTTTTTCTACTTAAATCTGATTTCCTTCTTTTTGTTGTTGTTGCTTTTTTCACTTTTTTTGTCAGTGTGCAAATCTCTTTTTATTGTGCTCTTGATTACATCCACTGTATACTTTGATTATCTGAGTACATGTATCTTGCTTTTCGTACATTTTCTAATGCCTATACCATAATATGCTCATTGTAGGTCAGCCCTTGTACTCAAATAATTTGTCCTACTTTTTTCCAAGGGAAAAATATAATTCACGTTTTGTAGTACTTTTAATCCCTCATTCCTGTCATTGTTGGTTTAATGCTTTAAGTTGGCGACAATGAAACACAATACAATATAAAAAATGAAATACACCAATTTTATGATTGCCCATTAATTGCTGCTGCCTGTAAATAGTTTTTTATATGTCTTTTCAGATTATTGGATTTAATAATAATGGGTCTAAATATTTTGTAAATTGTTTATGATTTAGCTGACCATCAGACAAGGTTTTATAGGCCTAATGTTTTTACAGAATGTGTGCATGCATGTTTTCTGTTTAAAGTTTACATTCCGTTTTGTATTATTTATGGAAATAAATTAGCGAATAAATCAATAAAATAAAATAATTTGTTTATTCTAACATTTTTTGTAAATTATTTTGCAGAAGGATGGAAAGAAGAAGGCGCAGAAGGACAAAATGTTGAGGAAGAGCTACGAATTGGAAAGCTTAAAAGTAGTAAGTTTGAAATATCAGGATTGAAACGTACTTATCATATAAAGATATCATACAGGATTGGTAGAGCTGACAACATGCTTTCCTTTTTTTGTGCACCATAATGTGTTCACTGAAATTTAAAGGTTGGAAATACATCTAACTCTTCCAAAATGAAACTGATGTTCTTTCCTGTTAAGGTTTTCAAGTTGATTATCTTCAATGTATTCAAAAGTTCTTTTAAATGATGTGATTGTTCGGCTTCAGTTTCATTGTTTACTTACGATTTTAATCTTTTAGGAACTGAGTGAGAAAGACCAGCAACTATGTGACACCACTGCTAAACTCATCAACCTAGAAAATGCTGTGGTAAGTTAAAGGGGCAAACTGCTTCAAACCGCTCAAAATGTTGCTTTCTGAAATGGCTCCACATTCTTTACAAGAGTTGTTCATGCACATGAAACATCTTCAGTGTCTTGGCAGTAGTGAGTAGCGATTAAAAAAAACCCCATAAATTTGCCGCTGGACATACAACCAATGGAACATTCAGTTCCCCATTTTGTTGAGTCAGAAATTAGCAGACCGTGTTCTGTCATGAAATCACACAAAAACCACACATAAGGGATATTTATGTGAGTCATTATATTCTACTTTTGAAACATCTTTCCAATCATATTCATTTCAAAACACATGCTTGTATAACCCAGAGTGTCCAAACCGAAGGCAACATGACTCTCTAATAATGGCTATTTTGAGGGTGGGGGTGGGGGTGTAGTGAATATGTTTTGGGGATTTTCTTTGGGGGGAGGAAGCTTGAGGGAACAGGGAGGGGACGCAGCTCAATACTCTTTTTACTTTTTACGGAATATTTTATAAAATTTTAGAGATAAGTTAAAAGGTCATTTGAATTTGTTTGTGGGTAGTCTCATTGTTATTTACTTGTTTTCTTTTTGTACAGGCAATAAGTTGAGCTTAATATTGGACTGGACCATTTCGCCAGCAGGGGTGATTAAGTATCGCACTCCAACTGTCGTCGTACCTTCTAGTATTCATTCGCTGGATTTTCTACATAGCTTGTAAATATTTATCATTTTCTCTTTTAGGAAAGAAACTCCAAAAGTATTCGCTCCAAACATTTATGAAATTAGTGTTTGTTTCTTCTGTCTGACTTTTTAGCCTCTAAATGTTTCAGTGATGGATTTTAGATTTTAACTGAAACAAACATTGTGCGTAATGTGATGCACTATTGCATAGTAACTTTTATAACAAATAATGTTATTTTTTGTAATTAGGAAAAAGTTTTATTTGTCTAAATAATAGTCATGTAATTATGTAAAAAAAAAAAGGATTAATTGAAATATAGTCAGAACTATGATCTGCAAATTATTGTCTTTGTAATTGTAAGTGTACAAAAAATAGTATTTTGCGATGTTATTATGTGGAAGAGTTCGATTCACTTTTAATATGATTTAGCATTCGGTTCAACAAATAAATAAATGATGATAAATATCTTTTGTGCCGCCAGTCTATATTCACAATTCTTCCCGTTATGAGGAACTTTCTTAACATGTTAACAAAAAAACCTTGTTTCCATATTTTTTCAAAGTAATCTACGCAAAAAGAAAAGAAAAAAAGCAGCACTGACACCACATCGAGTGTTATACAACAAGGGCACACTTTCGTATAGATGCTTAGAATATTGCTTAACAATTTGCTTGAATGAAAGCATTTAAAATATTGACTGGAATAGGAATTCAATTTATTCCTTCATTTTTGGAGAAAGGTCTTAATAAGACTTTAAAAAGTAAAAAGCGAACAAAACGATCGTCTTTTAGAGGCTGATTGTAAATAATTTTGTTGGCAATGTTTTGTAAATAGAGGTCTGAGAAATGAACGTTAATATCCTCGGGTAGAAAAATTCAAAGTCAGATTTTCTCAAAGTGTAAACATCTATAGGCTTTATTGGAATAAAAATGATGCTTTGGTGGTGGACGAATTGGCGGCTAAGGCTACGGCTGGATCGCTGCGTCATCATGCGTTGAAGTCGAGGACGTTCTTAGAAACATTCTTTAGTCGTAGCCGTAGCCATCAATTCGGATACGGCTTGTGCCCAAGTGTAAGGACCTGTCTGTAACACCGCCATAATTCATATTCCAGTGTAACCCTGCTGTTCTTTTCTTTTTTAGAGAGGGTGAATATTCACCTCGTTAAAGGCAAAGTATACCATTGGCTTTTGGAACCGTTTGATTGTTTTAATCCTATATAAATGTAGGTATATACAATAAAACTAACCTGTGAAAATTTCACTTCCAAAAGGTGTGCATGGTCGCGTTTTTGAGATACCACCGAAAGACCGGAGCAAATATTTCCACGCAGGAAGAATATTCCCTATAGGAATACACGATCTGAAAAGCGTTACGACCGTAACGCTTCTCAGATTCAATTTTTTGTGATATATTTTTCCATAACCGGAAAATAACTGGAAAATAATGAAAACAAAGTATATTAGCAATCCTTTAATACCTTCTTCTTCTTTTTTATTAACGGAAGGCCAGCCTTTCATGGTTATTATCGGAAACGAAACCCATACGTAATCTTATTTTAAAATGTCACTTCTTCCAATAAAAAGTAAAGAAATATTATTCAGCATGTACCAGTCCATCATCCTATCGATGACATCAAAGAGAGGGTGCGTTCAAACATTCCAAAATGTTCAGCGCAGTTCAATTTCAGCCGGGTGGCTTCCACTCCCTTCCGCATAAAATCTTTACCGTGCTGGGCTGGCCTCGAAGACCGGTAATTACTACCATTTTTGTATCAACTATCTAATGATATTTGAACTTACTGCCCCTCTAATTTATTTAGGCACTCGTATGTAGCTTTCTGCAGGGTGAAAAATCGCGGGTCATTCCCTATTCCAAACGGGGAGTGATAACTTGAAACGTAACCAATGCCAAGTTTACGTTGTGGATCAGCACGTCCTTGATTTCCACCAGACCCGGGATGTCCAAACTGTTCCACCCCCTGGAAAAATAAATTATGATGTCATCAGCACGATTTTTTTCCCTTCATTTAATTAATTATTTTTCTTTTTGCAATTCAATTTTTCTTTTCTGTACCTAAAATCATAAGGGACACGAATTACTATGTATTTCATTTTTAAACGTAAACTTACCAGTACGTCATTCTTCGTTATGTCGTATCCGAGGTTGAAGGAAATCTTCAGTCCAATAGTCCTGTCAAAGGACGGCGCTTTTGACTCGCCTATAAATTTACTGATGACGTCTTCTGAGAGCAACCTTTGACCTTTCAAAGTCTGGCCCCCGTTTGCTAAAATGCCGTACAGCTTCGCAACTGCACGGGCGGTTCCCACACCTGAGGCTGATGGCTGCTCGAGAGCAAGTACCTCCGCTCGCCGGTAGTTTTCCATCTATGTAAAATTATCAAATGAATGTCGAATGATGTAATACGGTATCACTGAAACAGACGATGGTGACATTATAACTTTACAAATTTGAGTTAGCAAATCAAAACATGTTTTCGTGAAGCGAAAGACGGCACCGAAATAAGGCACAGGTAAACGGTCGTTCTCGTTAACGACAACGGAGATAATGCCCACAACTTTAACAGGCATTTCTTTCAAACTGGGTGAAAGCCAATCCTTGACCGTTTGTATTGTTGTTGTTGTTGTTGATGTTTTTTTTTGGTTTTTTTAACTGTTGTTGCAATATGATGAGTACATTAAGGCCTATTAATGAAATTCCATATGCCAGTTAAGGTAAAAAGTATATAGGCCCCTATAAGCTGTAGTGATTTAAAAAAATATTTTGTAAAAAATTTCAACATTTTTTTTTGTACTGTTGAAACTCCCATTTATGTAATTTTATAGTTACCACTGATAGTGGATATCTTTCAAGTATATTGAAGATGTCTTTCGTTTTTCGGCTGATCATTGATAGCAACATTTCTCTGTTCAGTGGATCGACGAGACCTTTCACAAGTGTCGACCATATACCACTGATGTCACCAGTAAGACGACCCACTCGGTAGAACGATTCGAAAGGTGTTCCGATGAGGAAGTCGATACCTGTTGAGAATCAAGAGAAAAAAATGTAACTCACAGGAAAGCTATTGTTACTCATGTCACATAGACAGGCACTGGTCTTACATGCCCAATGATTTCATTGGATACAAGCTTTCCATATCTGTGTTATGACTGGTCCGAGGTGATGTAGATTGTTAGCTTGCACTTTCGGTAGTCTGCATGCGCAGCGTCTGCATAATGTTTGTACATGCATGTATATAATGTTGTTGTATTCTCCATGTGAAATAAATGCGAGGTCAAAGGTACATCTGGCAGGATCCGGGCGGGCACTCATGGTATAGGTATCTGGCGTTATTCTCGAAGTATGACGCCGTTCAGGCACTGTTCCCCATGGCATTGCCCGTTTACAAAACAGCCAGACTGTCTACTTGCAAGCACAATTTGTGCACAGCGCATGGAGGAAAATACAACCTTACACTTTTAAGGAAATTGCAGCATACTCTTTCGGGTCAGAATTGACCAAGATCAGGGCTCCGTAGGGTCTGATCCACTTATGGGTCAGTTTGACCAGGAATCTGTGTCAAAATGACGCAGAAATAGGTCATAAAGTCAACATCCTACTTGTTAAAAAACATTTTTTTCCCGTGTCAGCCTAACCCCAGAAATGGGCCAGGTATCCTGGGACCCAACCTCGTTCCCAGTGTGTGTCGAGCAGTACCAGGTTGACCGCTATGGTTGGAAATAAAGTAAACCATGGGCACGAGGTTGCCTGGGACCCGAATTCCGGGTATCCTCTGACCCGGGAGATTTTAGAGTGCAGCTTACGACTTTTAACGTGGCGAAAGGGACAGTGTTAGCTGTTACTTTAACATAGTTTTTTTTTTAATGCTTAGAGTTACCGTACAGAGTGTAAAATTTTCTTCTATATCCACCGCACTTCTTCCCTGGAATATCTGTTTACAACGTCACAATGTCTTTATTATGAACAAGGCTTAACTTTTGTTCTTCGGCTTTACACTAAAGCGGAACACCTCCCTTGCTGAAGGAATTTGGAATTGTAAGTTGTAAGAAGAAAGAAATTTCAATCTGTCTGTTTTCCTGGTTTTGTTAACCCAAATTTTTGTCATATTGTCCGCGTTTTATGTTTACTGCTCACATTGTAACTTCTCTAAGTTACCGATTGTAAGTGACATGAACACATTTTTTATTAAAAACATTTAAAAAAAGGTTTTATTGTCATTGAAATGAAAGTTCAAGGCAACTATAAATTCTCAGTGTGCTAAAACAACACACACATCTTATTACCGAATGGTTCAGCGATTTCTTCCTTGAAGAACTGCCCCAACGTTCTGTGCTTGGGATCAGCTCGTCGTAGTAACTGGCTAGCGTAGAGCCCGAACGTCAGGGCGTGGTAACCGTGGGCGGTGCCTGGTTCCCAAACGGGAGGACTCTCTGCTAATACCTGACTCAAGGCTTCTTGGTCTCCCATAATTTCCTCTGTGATGACTCTACTGGTGTACGAAAGCCCACTCTAAACATGATAGGAAAATTGCGAATTGAAATTTGCCCAATGGCATGACAGGTTTATCAATTAAAAAAACACCTACTCTGTTCATTCAATATCACCCGCACGGTTTTGAACGGTATCTGCACTCTGCTAACGTGCATTTTGACGTCTTATGGTAAATGCAAACACAAGTGCACACACACAACCTTATACGGATCGGGTTTGTGGGGTCCTGCAATTATTGTTCCATGGAATTCTCTTGTGGGGTCCCGGTTGAACAAAGAATTCCCCTGTGGGGTCCATTGTTCCATTTTGTTGAAAAGACCCCACAAGGACGCTCCAGGAAGCCCATGGTGTGTAACTGCTTTGGGGGACCGTACACAGCCCGTTTTCAACAGGTTGATCAGCACATTTTGCAAACCTAAGTTTGTAAAACATGATTTGACTAAAGTTGCCCCTGCCCCCTCTTTTGGTCCCACAGTGGATCAACCGAGGCTATTGTACCTCGTGATTAAGGAGCATGCGCACTGTGATGTTCTCTTTGCCTTCCTGGGCAAATTCTGGCCAATAAGATGCGACGGTTCTGTCGTAGTCAAGGTGTCCTCTGTCCACAAGGAGAGCCATGCATGTTGCAGCGACCCCTGAATGGCAAGAAAATACAAAATTAATCGAGGAAAATTAAACATGTTTGATATTTGTATTTACAAAAGTAAAGCCTAAGCAGTATGACAAGAAATGTTCAAAATGTTCAAAATGCGGCTGCTATTTTGCTAAGTTATTTTACCTTTAATTTTTTCAAACGACAAATTTGCCCAAACGTCCAAATATCTGTCTCATGACATACCAGAGATGAGATAAATGAGAAAAGACCAAAGACAAACGAGAAAAGTCCTCAAAAAATGGTATAAGCTAGACCCTAAACTTCCCGGATGTAACAATTCCGTAGGTTTGCAGACTCTGTACATAATACCAGAATTAATACAAACTACAAGGTTCGACACAGTGTAGACCAGTACCAGTGTAGACTATTATTTATTTCTCCTTTTTGGTGACTGATTTACTTCTCTCAAGGAATTTTTGATGCTCAAAGAGATTTTGAGAAAATCCTGAAAAATTCTCTCGCCTGACAGACTCTGACCATAGGACCTTGCTCTATGGGCTAATGCTTTGACTCAGCGCTTACGGAAGCAGGGAAGTCCATCGCGCTTATGTCAAGCGTATTTTACGGGTGGGGCAGGGAATGTTTGCTTGTGAGCGTGCGTACTCCATGTAACTAGGCATTATTCGCTTACACAGCTAGTGCAGAAATGTCGCGTGCACAGCGAGCAGAGAATGGTGATCGCAAGCGCAGAATTCGGCCGTAAAAAGAGCCATGGTGGGAATTGGGCCCTGGGCCCAATTTCATAAAGCTGTTTGGCAGAAAATACTGCTTAGCAATTGTCTATGCTAAGCAAAAAATTAGCAAGCAAACTATTCTGTGTTGCGTATCTACAGTTAGGGAATTTGTCAACGGGAGTCAATGTTTTGACGGCCTTAGCTCTGATGCACCCCACTCCAGACGTCCAATTAATACCCACATAATCAACATCGATCCCAGCTGGGAACGAGCCAACCACTGTGGTTCCGTTTATCAAATCTGGTGTTTATTTATTACATAATTATTTTCCTTAAAGGTTGGCACTATATAGATTCACTGTGTTTGATCAGATAGCTAGCGGCATTTATTCGCTGTTTGCAAATGTCCAACGAAGCTATGAACAAAGACAATGCAAGTTGATACAAAAATATCTCAATAATCCTATCACTAATCTATTCATCATAGATTGACCATGGAGCTGGATCGATGAATGGTTATTTGCATTTATACGACGACAAGGCAAAACTCAACATTTTGTAACGAGTAGTTGAAGTCAATATCTGTCATCGAAGACTACTCAAACCTTGAATAATGAAATTCACAGGCCTCTTCTTTACCTTTGGTTGTTGAGAAAACGACGGCCATTGTTTCCTCCATCCATGGTCGGAGTGCTTCACTGTCTGCATAGCCTCCCCATATATCCACGACCTTTGACCCCTTGTAGTACACTGAGAAAGCTGAACCCCCGATCGGGTACTCCACACCCTTTGCAAAATTCTCTCTAACAAAAAATGTATTTGAAAAAAAAAAATCTCAGAAATTACACAACCATGAATTCAAGTAGGTTCGAAATATTGGCTGTCGTTTTAGTTACTTTGGCTATAGAGGCTACGGCTTTAAATGTAACCTACACTGTTGTTTTAAGGAATGGATATTTTTTACCTTTCTACGCAAACCAACCTGCAAACGGAACGTTTAATTACTTAGTGAAAACTTCACTTGACGAAAAACTTGTTATGTTTCGTTGGAGATCTTGTGAATGTTGCTTGATCCTAGAAAGCTGACTGCTTGTCTCAAGGAATTGTATATGCATGATCGCATGTTCATAATCTACGTGCTTATTTTAATTTCAATTTGGCAATCGAAATAGGCAACATAATGATGATATTTTCTCGACTTTAGAAACAACAAAATACTTTAAATATTGAGTGTTGTATACCGATAAAGCTGGAGCACGGGTTCGAACCCTGGCGCGGTGGTTCCCGAAATTAGCACGGGTAGAGCCTTAGTCCACAGGTTGGGTAGGTACAGCACAACGACCGCCGTCACACACACGAGTACAGCACTCTTCATGAACGCCATTTTTGATCAGCAACTACAGTTAGTTATCGATAATGAAAGACCAGGCACGTCTGCTCAATACTGGGGGAATCTGCTGTTTGGTTCAGTATGTTCGATTAATACTGACGTGTATGATAAAAAAAAAAACTAGTCCTTTTTACAAACACGTGAGTCACGTTTATGTACAAAGGACTAGTCCTTTGTTGTACATACACGTGAGTATTAATAGAACTTACTAGTCAACTAGCAGCAAGTCAGCTTTGTAAACTCAGCTCCTTTGCTGTGTGAAGTCCATACAGTGACGTAACAAGAGGGGGAACCCTCATGCCCCCCCCCATGGGATCGGAGTATTAATGTTCAAATACTGTTGCGATACATTAAACACACAGTAACCAGAGTCCAACAGTTTTGGTGTTGAGTTAATGATGGTGTTGGACTGAGGACTGCCCATCAGCACTATAAAACTGGTTATGCTTGACATGACAGGCACACCACCATAAACTCAAGCCCAACAGTTTTTGTGTTGAGTTTGTGTTGGTCTTTTCCTACCTCCATGGTTGGACTGAGGACTACACTAGTAAACTGGGCGTGCTTATCAGGATGGCTCAGGCAAACCACCATGATGTGAGTCCAACAGTTTAGGATAATGGCAGACCAGGCTTAATATTGGACGACCTTGCACCACGGTTCATTAAGTTTGCATGAATGTACAAATAATCCAGATGTTTGTGTGATACAAATATCCCCTCTCCAGTAATTCGTGTTGGGATATCGGGGAATAAAGTTGAACCAAAATGAACGTCGCTAATCAAGACTACAATAAGTCCAATGTTTTGTAAACCCTCCAAGTCAACATTGAACCCATAAGCCTCGCGTACACGTTGTCCACTCCATACATTCTAGCAAATAGGGTTTGTGATAGTAAACCCGATTCCGCTTCTAAGTAGCAATCCACGAGAGGTCTTGTTTTAACGGCACCACAAATCACACTGCGTGCCTATACCCTGCTTTTTGTAAATTTTAAAAGTCATAATAACCCAAACCAATACACAGTGACAGGCATAAAATGCATGAGTAGACAACCATACTGTTAAAACAAAATTTGAATAAAAATCCTATGCATGTAGAATGCGCGTCAACACTAGTACACTCACTCGTGGCCAACAAATGATCTGATATCCACGTTTGAGCCAGTCATTTTTGAACTCAACGCTGGTTGTGTCCAACGGGCGAAGGAGTCAGAACTTCTCCCGTGGATATCGCCAACTTGAAGAGCGGAGGCTTTTCGTAAATAAATCAACACAATAAATACACAACAAAAATCAAACCATTTCCTATAGAGATCCTTGCACCAGCTCTGACAACAGACAATCAATAATGGCAATTTCCTTTGTATTTTTAGACAACATTGTTTCCATGTCGACGTACTGAAGAATTACATTGATTAACAACATACATCATTGTACTTATTATGAAACAGAAGTGATAATTCAAAACAGCAGTGAATAATGAGTATAAATTATCATATGGGATAGATATCCCCACGTCACCTATCTATTTCGGCCCACAAGGCTTCGGTGTACTCTCAGTTTGCTTTTTTTTTGCCACGTTTCTTAGATTGATTTTTTTTTAAATCTCTCTTTCTACAGCCACATTCCTTTGAAGAGAATTGTTTCTCAAAATGTTATACATTTATTAATAGCTGCAGTGCTTCTTACCAAGTAAGGTCATTAATTATTTGGAGTAATTACCAAAATTATACCCTCCCTGTAATGCATTTGAGCTCAGATTATGAGCTGTTTGTTTGACATTTCCCAAATAGGTGGGGTGAAAATGACTAATGTGGGACTACTTAGTTCTGCTTGTTGGAACTAGGTAGTCTCCCGAATTCCGATATCTACTCCGTGGCAGTAGAATAAAAAGCAAGACCTAGTTCCCAAAGAACAAATCTATACACAGCAAGTAAATATACACATGGCCGGTGTTACCGCAAACCAGATATACACTGTTACCTCACCATACAATGCCCCAAGAATTAAAAACAAACAAACCCAAAACCCAACACGATAGGTAAAAGAAAACTAAACAGACACAAATTCTAGTTAGTTCTTAAAACTGTTAGTCTTATTAGTGTACGAAATGAAAGTCTTTTTCCAAAAGCTATAATGAAACCTAAAAACGTATTTTAATAAGTCACTCATGCCAACCAAAAGTAAGAAAATACAAATTCTAAAAGAGGGGTGTGCGGCTAGACATTCCCAGAAGTTGAGGGCAGTTCAATTTCGGTGTGGCCTTTATAGGTCTCCCTTTTGCGTCAAATTGTGTTACCGGGCTGTTCGTCTAAGACGTTTTTAACCTACTTTCCCTCTAATTTTTTTACGCACTCGTATGTGGCCTTCTGCAGGGTCAAAAACCGCGGGTCATTTCCTATTCCAAACGGGGAGTGATAACTTGAAACGTAACCCAAGCCGAGCTTACGTTGTGGATCAGCACATCCTTGATTTCCACCTGACCCGGGATGTCCAAACTGTTCCACCCCCTGAAAAAAAGAAGAAATGATGACATCATCAGATTACATAAGTGTGAACAGTTCAACCCTTATTCTAAATGTATCCAATACAATTGCGAGGGAGACAGATATGTGTTAATGTTTCAGTACCGTTAACTTACATCAGTCTTCGTTATGTGGTAGCCGAGGTTGATGGCAGTCTTTATTCCTGAGGTTCTGTCCAAAGATGGCGCTTTCGACTCGCCTATAAATGTACTGATAAGGTCTTCTGAGAGTAGCTTTTGACCTTCCAAAGTCTGGCCTCCGTTTGCTAAAATGCCGTACAGCTTCGCAACTCCACGGGCGGTTCCCACACCTGTGGCTGATGGCTGCTCGAGAGCAAGCACCTCCGCTCGCCGGTAGTTTTCCATCTATATAAAAGGCATTAAAAGTTGAACAATGAAAATGTATACGGTACCGCCAAAACAAACGATGGTGACATCAACTTCACAGACTTGAGTTATCAAATCAAAGAATTTCTCCTGAAGCGAAAGAGAGCACTTTAAGTTTACTGCATAGGGCCCTGGGATCAGGCACAGGGATTGAGGCGCCATTACGGTATATCTTCTGTGCCAAGTCGGCATATTTGTTTTGACATGTTTGAAATGTTTAAGTAGAATTATAATGGTTACCACGTGTAAAGAAAATCTTTCAAATGAAGTGAAGAGGTCGTTGTTTGTTCCTCTGATCATTGCATACAAGACTTCTCTATTCAGTGGATCGCCGAGACCTTTGAGTAGTACTGCCACAAGACCACTGATGTCACCAGTAAGCCGTCCCACTCGGTAGAACGATTCCAAGGGTGTTCCGATGAGGAAGTCGATACCTGTTGAGATTTAAGAAAATTCAAGCAACGAAAGGGTACATTTTACATAACTACAAAACAGCACTTCCTGCGGTCACTTTTGTCCACTTGTCAAGGGAAGAAAACAAAACCAACATTTTAAGAGAGATTGTAGCTTACATTGTTTTTTGTTAATTAACTATAGAGAAGAGGGCACATCTCACAATTGTTGATTTGTTGTTTTGAAAAAAACATTTGTATTTTTTATTTATTTATAGTTATTTACTGTTATTCCATATGAACATGCGCTAAATCCATGAATAGTTATGCGTAAATTCAATATGCGCCAAATTCCATGTCAGTATGCGCTAAAGTCCGCAAATTCCATATGACTATATTTAAATGCGCATTATCTTTCATAAGAAGTGTCCAAGGTTGTTGAATGTGCATTACAAAAATTCAATATGACATTATTACATGGACTTGTCTCTCATCCTAACTAATGTGGAAACAACAAAACCCGCCAAAACCCAACTAATGTAGAAAAGAAAAACAAAAAAACAAACCATTGGTGCTAAACCTTTGCAGTTATGCCACTAGTTTGTTTCATTGTGCTAAACCCACATTACCGTAGGGTTCAGCGATTTCTTCCTTGAAGAACTTCCCCAGTGTTCTGTGCTTGGGATCAGCTCGTCTTAGTAACTGGCTAGCGTAGAGTCCGAACGTCAGGGCGTGGTAACCGTGGGTGGTGCCTGGCTCCCAAACGGGAGGACTCTCTGCTAATACCTGACTCAATGCTTCTTGGTCTCCCAGAATTTCTTCTGTGATGACTCTACTGGTGTACGGAAGCCCACCCTAAAAATAATATGACTTTTTGTTTACAAATTGAAATAGCTGAAAGAGGACCAGACGTACCGGTATTATATTGATCAATTTTATAGTTAAACGTTCTCTTCTGTCAATTCAGTGTCACCACACGGTTTTGAAAGATACATGCACTGCGCTGACGTGCATGTTGACGTCCTGCCTGTGGTGAATGCATACACACACAAGATCAGTGCTATTACTGTTTGCGGGCCTTGCAAGTTAGTATGGGTTTATACAATCGATTTGACTCAAATTTCCTCTTTTTCTGCCCCCCCCCCCATGATCCAACCCAAAATAATGCAGACATACCTCGTGATTAAGAAGCATGCGCACTGTGATGTTCTCTTTGCCTTCCTGGGCAAATTCTGGCCAATAAGATGCGACTGTACTGTCGTAATCGAGTTGTCCTCTTTCCACAAGGAGAGCCATGCATGTTGCAGCGACCCCTGAATGACAAGAAAACCGTCCAATCGAAAAAAATATTAGTTGATACACTAAGAGTTTGTAAAAAGCAGTGCATTTTATACGAGTAACAATAGTAATTCTTCAGTCACTGAAACAAGTGGTCATCGATTGCGAAACCATAATGTATGCATGTAGTGTGGGTGACGCTCATTGGCGTAGTATCGTTTTACGTAACAAAGTAAAATTAGTGCATTTACCAATGAGAATCATTTGTTTAGACGGTTTCTTGTACCCCTGTCTGTGCTCATCAATGCCGACATAATCAACCTCGATCTCAGCCAGACGAGAATAAGTAGACTACGTATACTGTGACTCCATTTGAAATTCAACAGTTCAACATCCAACACGTTATTTTCAAATAATGAGAACTGGGCACTGAATTTACTGATGCAAAGTTTGAGGAGCTAAATTTCTGGGTTAATTTGGGATCATAAAATGGCATTTTCTCCAACTATACCTCACTAATCCCATTGTCGCGTCATAGCTTGCGGAACCGATTGCAAACATGATGCCATACCTTTAACATTTTGTAACGAGTATTTGAAGTCAATATCAGTCATTGAAGACTATATACTTTAAACCTTGAATAATGAAATTCGCAGGCCTCTTCTTCACCTTTGGTTGTTGAGAAAACGACGGCCATTGTGTCCTCCATCCATGGTCGGAGTGCTTCACTGTCTGCATAACCTCCCCATATATCCACAACCTTTGACCCCTTGTAGTACACTGAGAAAGCTGAACCCCCGATCGGGTACTCCACACCCTTTGCAAAGTTCTCTCTGAAAACAGTGAATTTAAAAACTGAGCCTTAGAAATTACCAAATTAGACAATGATTATATAAATGTTCGAAATACTGGCCGAGTACTCTTTTTAGTTGTTTTGACCACGGCCTTAGGTCATTGTTCGTGGCGCGTCCTGGCCGAGCAGCCAAGCGCACTGACCTCAAATTATGATGGTTTCTGGTTCGAGTCTCGGTCACAACACTTGTGTACTTCAGCGAGACCACTTAACCAAATATTGCTTCGACTTTCGGATGGGACGTAAAGCCCCGTGTGAGTGTGTGTGTTATGCACGTAAAAGAGGCAAGGGCACTGACGTTTAAGACAAGGGTTTGCCCCGGTGTTTTCTGGTATGGTTGGCTGCAGATTGTGCCACAGCACCTTGTAAACCGTTATATATTGCTATGTAAATAAATGGGTCTAATATTTCAAACACAGCTCCACATTCTATGTCGAAAACACTCATTCATAGGTGCAAAAGGGTGTTTAAAAAACTGCGTATTATTGTTGCTGTTTTTGAGGAAGATTCCAGCAAGTTTACTTAACTACACAACACACAAGCAATATGTGAATGGGCACGTTCTTTTTATATTATAATATGGATCTTATTATATTATATCATCTGAGATTTTGTGAACGTTCATAATCCAACGTGCCTATACTATACTGATTTCTGCAATCAAAATAGCCACTGTAGTAATGTGGTTGTTTTCTCATCGACCAACATACATTTTGAAAAAAACACACACAAAACCCATAATGGGTGTTGTTACCGATAAAGCTGGAGCACGGGTTCAAATCCTGGCGCGGTGGTTCCCGAAATTAGCACGGGTAGAGCCTTAGTCCACAGGTTGGGTAGGTACAGCACGACGACCGCCGTCACACACACGAGTACAGCACTCTTAATGAACGCCATTTTTGATCAGCAACTACAGTTAGTTATCGATAATATTATGACATCCCCAGTTATGCCGTCTGCTCACTACCGAAGAACTTGATGAAAGAACTTGACCTGTATGTATTGTGATTATAGCAGTGAGTTCAGCGCTTTGTAAACCTTGTACTGCCGCACAATGCATGCGTTAAAGGGAGGGGGGGGGGTGGTTTCATGGTCATAGCCGAGATTTGTGTATTTTAAGAGAGTTGCGACAAATGGGACTTTGGTGCGTAGACTAGACCTTCAAATCACAACGGTCGATCATGATGTGTGTGACGACCAGCTCGCGCGCGACTGCAGTGAGTGGGTTAAAGTTCACGTGTGGGGTTTTCAGTCCATGCTTTATGGTTAGAGCTCATGTACATGTACAGTCAGCCACAGGCATGCTGCTTTGAACATGACGACAGTCCCCCCTTCATAAGTCAATGTGCCTCCTACGACCCAAAGCCTCATGTACACTTTGCCCTACACAACAGTCTTGCAATTAGGGCCAATGAGAAACGTTATTCCACTTCAGAACCATGAGAGGTCAGTGCAAGGGGCAGGTACGACATAAATCACACTGCGTACCTGACCTGCTTTTCGAGATTGCTTTTGTATACAGTCATAACAACCCAATCATAAGATGCACGAGCAGTCAACCACTCTGTCATTTTTGTAGTATGCTTAATAATTATTGTATATTGTATGGCGCGTCAACAATAGTACACTTGCCGGGTGAGTCGAAACGATTATCTCAAATACACCTTTAACCAAATAATTTTGCGACATCCCGTTTATGAACTCTTCGCTGGTTGCGGAAGGAGCTCAAGAAGTTTCAGAGCTTCACCCACGGATTTTGCCAGCCTGAAGAGCTGAGGCTTTTCCGTATTTTGTACCCTCAACACTATGTCAGCTGTCATGCCAGAAAATCAATAATTTAATGGCAATTGTTTATTGTGTTCGAGAAAACATTAATTCCATGGCAGTATACTGGGAAAAAACATTGATTATTAGCAGCATACAATATTGAAGCTAGTGTAAGCCCTGAATCCAGCTGTCATTACCAGTATTCAATACCAGCATTTACTTTATTAATTTATTTTATTATAGCTTCCAGAAACACAGCCTCCTTCCAACCTTAGCCCCATTAACTCAATGAATCTCCATTTATCTACCTTCCTCCCATATCCTTTCCCCCATGCACGCGGGCCCATAAATCACCCCTGTGGTAAGCACACCTGACCCCATGGTCCATGCACTGACCACCACCATGATCTGCTCAGTGACCAAGCTTTTCCAAGCCCCTTTGACATAATGTAATGTCCTTAGTTTCTACACCTCTCTACTCTTTGTTCTCTGGGTAGCCAGTCCAGGATTTAAATAAAATATCTGCTACAAGAACGGTTCCGTTGTCCTCTTTCTGCCTTCACTTATCAGCCCCTGTGGCACACAATTAGTATAAATTGATGTTTGATGTTTATATACTTATTTTTGTATGCAATCCCCTTGTAATATTGAGTGTATTTTTGTTAATGCAACTTTTAATTGATGTTTTTAATGTTTCATGCGATGCATTTGGTGTGCTCCCTTTTATTCACCCAACTCAACCTTTGGGTTGCCATGTGATTTTGAATAAAACTTTATTGAGTGAATGAATGACTTAATTTCGCAACCAAACGGTAACGCCGACCGGTACAAATGAGTTGAACAGTCAAATTTCGTTTTTTATTACGGGAAAGCTCCATTAAAGTAAGAGTAAAAACGAAACAACATTTTCCTCCGGCAATTCACACCTGTTGTCCTCATGTAACTTGTTCAATCAGTGGACTTAATTGGATCACGCACAAACCAGTTGGGCTGCTGACTGCCCCAGGCAGATTAACTGCTCTTCCATTAAGTTTAATGACCCTAAGAATTTCATGTAAGACACACCCATCAATGGAAAGGGTGTTTAGTTTTTGTGGCGAAACTCGGAAATCCTTTAATGGAGTTTTCCCGTACTGTCAAGAGTATTTGTAACAAATTCCAACCGTGTTTCGCTTCCATTTGCAACTGCTTTACAAATCCGGCAATGGCAACGTATCCATTCCCTTCCTCCTGGTTAACAATGGCTCCCAAGTACGAGTATTTGCCTCTTTTCATCTGATGTCTATCAACCTTTATTTTAATTTTTATTCTAAATACTTCACTTGTCATATTGTTAACATGAACGGTGTTGACCCCCTGTTGCACGCACGTCAACGAGGGGGCGACTGTGCCACACCTCGTCTCTTTAGGAGTCAAAAGGTGAGCTCGTAAAACCCCGCGTAGCCTATTTGCAGTACGCTTTCCCAATATGGCGCAACCAGGATAACCTTTTTCGAAAACACGGCTGTGGGTTAAAGGCTTCACTTAAGTATAGACCTTATGCATTGACGTCATCCAGCCACCATCTTAGAGATGAAATGGTGACGAAACAATCGAAACGCACAGATTTGCACGAGCGGCGCACAGGATTGGCCAATGAACAACTTCGCTCGGCCCCAGCGGCCTATCCAGGACCGCTGGGATGGGCTAATCAGCTTGCACAGATTCTTGTTCAGGAAGTACTTCATGCATGTAGTGCTTGCAGCGTGAGTGTAATGCATGATGGGACTGAGCATTAACCAATGAGCGTGCTTGATACGTTTGCCCATCCCAGCGCCTTTGGTTTTAAGGCAAGGCGCTTGGGACGAGCAAAATGAACAACCTCCTTTTGACCTCTAGGCGAGGGCGCCCTACTGAAATGACGTCATGTGCATAAGGTCTATTCTGAAACGTGCACTTTTTGTGCAGCACACTGCAAAAAGGCCGACGAGCCAAAGCCCCGGACTTAATTGTTGAAATGGCCATTGAAGAAAAACAAGACGGAGCGGACAAACGCAGACGGAGACGGAATATATCCGATCAAAGATGCATAACATAAAGTTAAATGTGATTCATAAAAAGCTAAGTTCAATACAAAAAAAAAATAAATAAATAATAATAATAACTAAATGAATAAATAAATGAAACAACCTTTGACAACTGACACGTAACAAAAGCTTCTGACTTTTATTGAAACTGCTTGCCTGCTTTAACGAGAATTAGTCAAACACCTACCGAATAAAAGCTTTGTAACTTTTATTTGTACCGTGCATGGCATCTTTTTGTGCAACTAAAAACAAAACAAGATATAGCATAATTATTACTTTTCGAGAGCCCTCCTAAAATTTATTTTTAGAAATTAATTTTTTAAAATTATTCTTCGAACTTCTGGGTCAGGCCGACCCGTAATCTGGTTAAAATGAGGCCTTTGGCTCGGATGCTGCGCCAGTTTGACCTAATTTCAAGTCAGTTTGACACAGATTTCTGGTCAGTTTGACACAGATTTCTGGTCATACTGACCCAGAAATGGTTGAAGCCAGAGCTGTGTTTTGCAGAGAGTTGCGACATAGAGAGACCAGTTTTCTTTAGTCACGTGTGGTTGCTGGACGAGATTTTCGGTCCAAATGCAGCACAACCAAATGGGCAGACTTGTCTGACACCCTGTATTCGCCCCCTGCGGTTTTGTTGACGCAAAATGGCTTCTAATCGCAAGTTGTCACAACTTTGACAACATAAGGGTCTGGTGCCAGCCCCGGCAACCTGGATGTTTTTCTAGAGTTCAGCCCAAGTTTATTATTGTGATGTAATGGTTAACAAATCACGGTCTGTTTCTAAATAATCATCAAGAGTTTCAGTCCATTCTCCATCCTTTAGATGCATCTATTTTGCCTCCAGTTTCTTGACACACTCGTAGGTTGCTTTTTCAAGAGTCAGGAAACGTTCGTCGTCCCCCATGCTGAAAGGAGTTGGATAACTTGTTATATATGCCATACCGAGCCCCCATTTTGGATCGGCACGCCCCTGTGCACCACCCGATCCAGGATGACCAAATTGTTGCGCCCCCTGGAAAGCCAATCGTACAAAAAAATAAATAAAAAATAACAAATCATGTCAAAATATTAAGGTTTTTTAAATCTATGAACTTTTTGAAACTTAAAAAATCTAGCATAATTTATGATATTGATTTTAATTAATATCAAAGCACCTACGTTATTATGCTTTTGTTACTGTACATAAACAAAACAAAAATGCAACACAACACAACACGTACATTTTTTGGACATAAATAAAATATTGATCTTTAGGTTTGTTTACCAAAAGTTACGTTACTTTGGTTTTGTGACTGAAACATATATCTTCAAAAAGTAAAAAAAATAAAAATAAAATAAAAACGCAAAGAAGAAAAAAAAGACGTAGAAAAATAAAACAAACTAGACCCAACAAACAAACAAACAAACAAACAAACAAACAAACAAACAAAGATCTCACCACCACAACAAACCATTGATGAACACATCTTTTTAAAAAGAGATAACCTTTTCGAATGCAGCAGTTTTTAATCTTTTTTGTTTTATTAACCATCTTTGCTTAGAAGCTTACCTCAGTGATCATGTATCCAAGATTAAAGATCATCTCAAGACCAATAGTTCTGTCCATTGTGGCAACTGTGTCTGCCTCGCCTATAAACTTATTGATCAAGCCTTCCGAGAGAAACCTCCGACCATCTTTGGTTACTCCTCCGTTTGCCATCAGCCCGTATACCTTAGCGATGGCCCGTGCCGTCCCGATGCCGGATGCTGACGGCTGCTCGAGGGCCAGCACTTCTGGATTCAAAAAGTGTTCTGCCTGGTTCCGGCGAAACACAAAGTATAAGTTCGGTTTGGTTTGGTTGTGAATTGAGATTGGGTAGAAAGAACTATCCAGACAAAAATGTATAGCTTTGAGTGTTGGTTTGTATGAATTGACACCTGATGTTATGAGGGAGGGTTTATACTCGAACTGTTAAAATACATCCAATTGAAAAAACGAATAGAACAACTATACAATAGTGCCATATTGGATCAAGTTGCTGTCGGTTATATAACGATCCAACGCAACCATCCGAACAACAGAAGAGTCTTGAACCAATTCTAAATAGACCTTTCTCACAAAAGTGGTCAATTTCATGGAGCTGATTATGCAGAAGATTATGCTTAACAATTTTCTGCTTAGCAAAAAAACCTATAGCAGGATACCAGTCACAGATTGTGTATGTGACATGGTATTTTGGCTGGTAACCTTAGTCTGGTAAGCGCATTTGAGCTGTTTGTCAACTGCTTAAGCAATTCGGTGAAATAGGGCCCTTGTCGTCGTCTTCATCTCTTCAAACAAGAGCTTATAATGGTGTAACAAAAAGCTTCAAATACTATTTAAAATTAGACCATGACTGTGTATGTGACATGGTATTTGGTCTGGTAACCTTTATTCTGGTAAGCATAATTTTGCGGTGGCTTAGCTGTTGTTTGTATTTCTTGAAAGCGGGCCCTGGTTCATACTGGAGAACCACAAGTTCTTCAAGCAAGAGCTTATAACGGTACACTGTTACAAAAAGCTTCAAATCCTCTTTAATCTCCATGGGCCATGGCTTAAAGAGCGCGACTGACTCTGTGGGATAAGGTGGGATCGAACGGGATTAGATAATTTCTTCTTTGCGAAAACACACCTACTAATAAAGGTAACTTTTATCAACTGTTGGCTCCGGCGGATCTTCCCTCGTGGATTCGACCGTTTTCATTATTATACCAAATATACCAATTCATTTGATAAGGTTGGTTACCTGTGTCATTGATTCTATCTTGATAACTTCCATGAAGTCTGTTTTCCCTGTAACCATGGCCCAAATAACTTGTCTGTTCAAGGGGCTGGTCAACCCTTTTAGGAGGGTCTGCCATAGACCTGTTACCCCCGGAGCTCTGGCTAGGCGGTGGTAGAGTTCCAAGGGCAAGCCTATGTGGAAATCTACATCTGAAAAATAAGGAAAGATATAGATATAGGTAATAACAATGCGAGAATTTATTTCATTTGCCTTGCACTTAGGAGAAAACAGTGAATACATTATGTGTGAAGACTTAGCGCTCACTTATAGATTTGAATTGGGGATAAAGAATACTAATTCATTGTTGTTTTCCTCAGCAGATGTGTGATGAGCACTGTATATTCAGGGCTTTTCCCAGTCCTGTTGGAAACAAAGTCTACAGAATATACTTCTCATAGGGGATTCGAACCCTGACCCCGCGATCTAACGCAGATGCCCTTACCCCTATTAGACCCCCTGAGCATGCCTAAAAGTAGTATCGGATACCGTAAACAAGATAAAATGTTGTTGATTTATAAGCATATAATCACCAAAAGCTTGGGCAATTTCCTCTTTGAAGAACTGCCCGAGTGTCCTGTGTTTGGGATCAGCTCGTCGTAGTAGCTGGCTGACGTAGAGACCAAACGTCATTCCGTGGTACCCGTGGGTACTACCTGGTTCCCACTTCGGATGTTCCTTAGCTAACAGCTGCCCCAATGCATCCTGGTCCGCGAGTTGCTCAAAGCTGATTGGTCCCTCTGTGTATGACAATCCTGCCTGGAATATTAATGCACGACAATGAAAAAGAGAGACAGACGCCTCACCTTGCCAAAACTAGACACGTATCGGAGAAACAATGTAATGACACCAAAAGTGAAAACATCCGAGTCATCAACCTCGATACCAGTGTCTTGATCAATCTTCTATTCAGAGTCACTTACCTTTTAGTCCTAAATAATAATATGTTCTTTAAAAGATTCTCCTCCCATCTACAGGATGACCAAATAAACTCAGTTTAAAGGGCCCGTTATGGTTTGGCACGGACGCTAGTTCCCAACCATCGGCATATCTCATATCTTTAATAACAAGGTGTGAGCTCAAGGCCAATTTAACAAAGAAATTTTCAGACCCCCCCCCCTCACAGATAACATAATTGGGAGGCTTTCAAAAGGTCGGGTCTTGTACAGAAGGAGTGCCTTTATAAAACAAGATTGACCATCAGCACTCGCAACAGATCGTACACTCGGATAGACAGAGAACGGAACAGGCCAAACAAACAAACAAACAAACACCCCAACAAACAAACAAGTAAACAAAGCAAATGCGACCAATGAACTAGGATGTTTTCTTTCTCTAAACTCTCAGAGATAGAGAATTATATCATAAAAAGAGAAGGGGCTACTCTTCATTATAGGGTAATTATTTTTATGTGGAAGTTCTTATAACGGATTGTTTTTTCTTTCGTGGCCAGACGCGCAACAAAATCATACTATACCTCATGCTTTAGGAGCATGCGCACTGTGATGTTCTCTTTTCCGTTCTGAGCAAATTCGGGCCAATACGATGCGACGGTCCTGTCGTAGTCCAGATGACCTCTATCCACCAGGAGAGCCATGCACGTGGCGGCCATTCCTGGATTATACAGTATTACGAAAGTGACAAGTTTAAATAAAGGGCGCCCTCACGGAATCATGCACGTAGACCCCCCGGGAGATCAGTTCTTAGGAAACTGATGGGGTTACCCTGGTAATGAGACGAAATAAACAGATATAAACGCACCAATCCAGACTCTTTTATAAATCTAACTTGAATATCACAAAGAAAGTAATTTCGAGTTGTTGTTGTTGTTGTTGTTGCTGTTGTTTTTGTTGTTGTTGTTGTTGTTGGAATCTGGAGATGAGCAGAGCATATTATTCAAAATGTCGACAGTCAGTCCGGTTCCACCCCTTTTCTCCTAAAATATAAATTGTATGCACACGATTGCTGCCCGTACTGTCTTTCTTATGGTACTTCTTACGCAATGCAAAGCTTCAATTTTTACTTTAATAAACTTAGTAGAGAGCGAAAAATATGAACACATTTTTAGAACTGTACCCATTTAGCCCTATCTCCATTAGCAGGCCAAAAGTGCACCACGACAAAAGCCCAAACATCATAAAGTCATGTACATTTTATTTATCACCAAGATAAAAATATTCTCAAAGCTATAGAACGTAATTTGTGTTCACCTTTTGTTGACGAGTACACAACGGCCATTGTATCTTCCCGCCATGGCCGGAGAGCTTCGGTGTCAGCGTAGCCTCCCCAGAGGTCAATGACCTTTGACCCTTTGTAGTAAACAGAGAACGCGCTGCCCCCTGTTGGGGACTCCACTCCCTTGGCAAAATTATCACTGAGAGAAAAAAATGTAAAGAGAAAAAGGGGGCACTGCCGCCGTTAAGACGACCTCTGTGAAGCACAGTGGCGTAACTAGACATTTTCATTTGGGGGGGGGGGGCCAGTGGGGGCAAAGATTAAATTTGGGGGTGCCAAAGCAGTGCAAGATTATCATTAAATATGTTAACTGATTTATATATTATAAGAACATACTTTTCTGTGATTTCATATGGGGGGGCAAGAGGGGGGGGGGGCAAGGGTTCTGAGCGGGGGGGGGGGGGCGCAGGCCCCCCCCCTGCCCCCCTCTGGTGACGCCACTGGTGAAGCATCTAGTCGCTGTTGACATCCACCCAAAGTTGTCTGAGAGTGTGGATTGCCACGCACGAATTGACTGCCGCTTCGGCAATGGCTAATGGCTACTCAGGCCGCTGCCATTAGCCATAGCTGTATCCGAAGTTTCTTGATTCAGACACGGTGTGGAGGGAGATTCTGCCCCCCCCATACGGCAAATTGTGTACAAACTTCTTCCAATATAGTTTCCTCTTTTGGATCAGCCTCCTTCAGCCCATGCTAACTTCCCATTATGGGGGCCATAATCTCCGAGGGACCGATTTTCCCATAACACGGGCAACAATAGGCCTACATCTAAATACGAAGGACCACTTACAGCATTACGACCCTTTCAGCACAAGTTTCTTAAAGTAAAACAAAAACCCCCAGATAGGTTGTCACGAGAACGTAATAATATTCGCAAGGGTTTGTGTTTTACTTTCTTTGGTTTAATTTCTTAGTACCGTAAGCGAATATCGGCGCTTACGTCAGCAAAAAAACCCACAAATATTGAAGGCCAATGTAATTGCGTATTATACAACAAGTTAGCCATGCATTTTCTTCAGTGTTTCACTTTATAAGAGTGTTTCATTTTACAGCCCGATATCTCATAATTTTTTTGCTGTTAGCTTTGTAAGCGCAGAATTCCGTGATAAAGACGAACCATGTTTGGCCATGTCTCTGAAATCATTGGCGGTTTACTACAGCGAACTGAGCCGAGGCAAATCAAATCATGTTACCGAACAAACAAGAACAACCCAATCAAAATCTCCTAAAACATGAATTGGATTTTGGAGATTGAATAGTTGGAGAAACACGGTGGCTCTGGAAAGATCCGTTGATAGTGTGAAACAAAAGGCTATAAAGACCTGAAAACCTTAAGCACTGGTTCGAATCCTGGCCGAACTGTTCCCGCTGTACGTATAGGCAGTGTTTTGGTCCATAGGCTCGGTACATACACAACCAGAACTGCCGTTAAACACACTAACAGTGCAGTCTTCATGAACGCCATTTTTACACTTCCGATGTATATGTAATAATCAGATATAATGTGGTGAACGTTTCACGCTACAATAGCCACTGTATTTACCGTACGGGGACACAAAAGCATCACGTCGGTTCAGTTCCAATGAGAGGGCAAAGAGCAGGAAATCTGAGTAAACAAACAATCAAACTATAGACTGGTCCCCCTGTCCTTATCCATCAGTGTTTAAATGAATTACCGTTTAAATCTACAGACACCTGTCCTGAAAACCTGTTTCATTGCATGGTTAAGTATTCGCACTGACGTCGGTTGTTTATTGTGCAATGGTGCAAAGTAAATCACGGCATGTACCCACCACCAGCCACCCACAAATTAGTGAAATAACCCCGGTGCGTTAATTAGCCATGAACTCATGCCACGTATGTAAAGGCTAACTATTGTGATTAATACCCTATCTATTATAACGTTAATAGAGCATGATTCGCGTAAAGACTTTCAATCATAAACAAAGCATTTTCGGATAGTTTTATTTTATTATAATTATACAAACTCCGTTTGTTAGAATCCTCCTGTGTAAACTTGGCATAAATCATAGTCTTGATTGATTGTTTTGGCGACGCTATCTTTTGGTATTAGCCACCGGTAGAGGGCGCTACATTGACTGTTTTGGAGGCTGACTCGGGAGGACTGGGCAAGTCTATAAATCTTGATCGAAACAGCAATCGTTTTGCTGATGTTTGTGTGATACAGATATCTCTTCTCCACTAGTTCGTGTTGCAGACAGTAATTCGTGTTGCAAATATCGGCGAGTACGTTTAACAAAATAAACGTCGCTTATCTAGACTAGGCATAATATCATGGACCATTCGATGCAACAGAACAGTATCACTGCATTATCTGCATTATCGTACGGAGCGCCCTGTGTACCAACATCCTTTGAGCTGTGTTGTAGCAAGCAGAGGGTATTTAGCACCAACAACATGATCAATAGGAAACGAGAAGAAATGTTCAGTTTAAGATGCGGAAGGTAGCAGTGGGAAAAACCCACGCTACCAGGGACTGAAAATCCGATCCACATGCAAGGCTCCGGTCTGAGGTGGGAATCGAACCGGGGTCCACAGAGGTGAAAGGTAGGAAAGGAAACCACTAGGGCCAACCTACCTGATCCCAATTGACTTCTTTCAATACAATGTTTTAACCGAAACTACTAACAGAAACTATAACACATTCAAAGTTGGGTAATAAAAGTACTCCATGGTACAACACACGGTTACTTCCGTCAATGACACTAGTAATGGGGCAACTGAATGACCAAGGACGAGGAGAGCTTGAACTCGAGGTCTCTCTTACACGCCTCCTCCTTTCCAGGGCCCAATCATATCTAGGTGGCAACTGTTTGGCCAAGGACGAGGAGAGCTTGAACTCGAGGTCTCTCTTACACGCCTCCTCCTTCCCAGGGCCAAATCATAACTAGGTCGCAACTGTTGGCCAAGGACGATGAGAGCTTGAACTCGAGGTCTCTCTTACACGCCTCCTCCTTCCCAGGCCAAATCATATCTAGGTCGCAACTGTTTGGCCAAGGACAAGGAGAGCTTGAACTCGAGGTCTCTCTTACACGCCTCCTCCTTCCCAGGGCCAAATCATATCTAGGTGGCAACTGTTTGGCCAAGGACGAGGAGAGCTTGAACTCGAGGTCTCTCTTACACGCCTCCTCCTTCCCAGGGCCAAATCATATCTAGGTCGCAACTGTTGGCCAAGGACGATGAGAGCTTGAACTCGAGGTCTCTCTTACACGCCTCCTCCTTCCCAGGCCAAATCATATCTAGGTCGCAACTGTTTGGCCAAGGACAAGGAGAGCTTGAACTCGAGGTCTCTCTTACACGCCTCCTCCTTCCCAGGGCCAAATCATAATTATATAGGTACCCAGAGTTAGTCCAGTACAGAAATATCAACATCTCACAAACACACCACACCACACCCCTTGCATTAATATTAATGACATTACGCAGTGGTTTATATTCGGGGAATAACAGTGTGTGGAGCTGGTCTTCACTGCGTTGTCCCGGGTTGGTGACTGGCCGCAGCGAGGTCCATTATAAACAGCGCTCAGCCACCAACCAAGCAGTGAAGACCCGTTATTTTGACATGTTCTACTCATATTCAAGGGCCACTCGTTAGGCTGTTCAACTTTTGCATGGCACCTAATCTCTTACACATACTTAACTATTTAGGAAAATTTTCAAGAACCAGACCACGCACATCAAATATTAAAAGCACCATAAATAGAAATACTTTGATTGGTGTTTAGCTGTATGCTTTTCATTATGTTCGTTTGTGTGTACCAGCTACCTTCAATTGATACATTTCTACGCCTATGTATGAGCGTGCACGCGACACCATCTGTCCTTGCCAAAAAACCACACAAACAATAGGCAATTGGTTTTGTTATGCCAGATACAGTGGAAAATTACATATCTTTTGTCCGTCTGGGTTATTTGGTGCCAGAGTCATTGAAATATATGTTTTCAAGATGGCTGCGGAGGCCATCTTGGATTTAGAGGCCAAGATGATCTCTAAAATTCACAGTGACCATCCCAGTGGATTTGTCATGCCAGATATAGTAGAAATTGACATCTCTTTTGTCCATCTAGTCCATCTGGTACCAGACCTATTACAAATTAGGTTTTCAAGATGGCGTCGGCGGCCATTTTGAATATTTCCCTATTTTTAATGGTTCCTAAAGTCAAATCCATCAAGAAAAAAAGGTAGCCCCCCCCAAAAAAAAAAAAAAATGGTCACGGAATCCAATGATATGACTCTACTAACAAGCACATTGTGTATTATTAGGTTTGCGGTAACATCATGTGCATATCTACTAGTACTAGCTGTGTAGATTTGTTTTTAGGGAACTAGGTCTTACTTTTGATTCCGCTGCCGCGGAGTAGACTTTGGAATTTGGGAGACTACCTCGGGAGACTTAAAAGAACTGTCCAGCCTATTAGCTTCTACCTGGGCGGAAGGTAGGAAATCGGCCGGGACTTCTACTTTCGCTCGGATCGAGGGGACTTCTCGTTAGTAACTTCACTGCCTCGGAGGGAGTTCTTGAATAGTCTCAACGTTTCGAATAGTTGGCTATAGTCATCGTGCACATTGTGCATAACAAATATGCTTGTTTAGGGGCCATTTATTCGCTAGTTCACAGAGCCGGTCTTTATATCATTATAATGCTTAGTTATGTTAATACACCCCCACGTGACTAGTCTTCGACCAATCGGAGTGCGTAGATATTCTGAGACATTTATTAATATCGGATTGCGTTTGTGACGATTAATAGTGGTGGATTTCTCATTTTCGTCAGAAATACGGGGGTTCCCGTTACACGTTCACTCGTAATTGCGAAATCAGGGTTGGGAAAAGCCAACTCATTGCAGGAAATTTCAGCAGACCAGAGCTGTATTTCAACTTGAAAGGATCCCTAAACTAACCAACCAACCAACTCGCAATGGCTAGGTCGGGGAGATTCTCAGCAGAGCCTTGGTGTCTGGATCAAAGCCGTCTCGAGACATGGTATAACGAGAATATCCAACATGGGACGGAGAATTTCGACAGTGACTGCAAGAAGGCCATCGACGAGGTTGTCCGATCGGTGCAGAAGATCTGTTCATCAGGCGGTCTCAGTTTCAACGTTGACAGAATTGTTAAGGTGTGTACCTCATAATTACAGTCATACTCTTATCAGCGGGCAAACAATGTTGAACGGAATCCTGTGGTTCCATAAACCCTTTCACACCATCCGCTGAGCAGTTTCCTGGGCAAATGAAACCCCTTAACATTCCTGGGGGTTTGTAACCCCGCCACCAGTGTTTGTTTCACATGTTATGCGATTTTAATTGTGGAAAAACTAATGCTCGGTAACCTATCTTAAGTTATATTAAAGAGGAAGAGCAATGAAAAACTCAGTTTTTGTGATGTACTAATTTTCCAATTGATAGTGTCCTCTAACCTCACGTGAAAATGGTGTAAACTGCCATTGTATTCAAACCCTTACAGAGTGAAAAGTTTGTCAATATCCAAAACATCTGATGAAATCATCCTGAGAAAAAAAGGGTCTCTACTTTGTTTTACGGGGATGATTTGGTTCATAACTGACTTTCAATAATATTCAATCAAAACGGCATTGAATTTGACCTTTTGACTGACGGACAATTTTTCCTTGGAATGTAAAGATCATTAGCAATTGAAATCCAGTGACGTCATGATTCAAATTTCGCTCTGAAAAAGTTAGTTATGAACCAAAAATGTAGACACCCATTTTTCTCAGAATGATGTCATCAAGGATCAAATTCACCCGGCAATTTCCCGAGAAATGTGTTGAGCGTGAATACTTTGTGTCACAAGAGGGCTCAGTAATTATGTTAATATAAACGAAACGTAGCAAAAACGCAATATTTGGGGGCGTTGCCCTACGTCATATACCATAAGGAAGTTTTTAGTGACAATTCTCTTGTAAGTAAATTCTTGCATGGTAAATGAAGTGATTTGCATAAGAGCTCGTCGTAGAGAGCCGTCAGCGATAGCTGAAACTGAAACAGCCTTGGGGAGACTCCCATGGTCTATGGGGGATCCGATAACCGATGGGCATTAGGGGAAGTACACCTCAGCTCGGATTGTAACAATTGGCTCAGGACGCCATCCGATTGAAAGCGGATCCAGTGAATGTAATATTGCAATCTTAATTTCGTTATTTGATCTAGTACTTTCTTTGTTAAATTTTTTGAGTGTATAAATAGCACGTTTACGTAAATAAACTAGGAAGCGTAAGAGAGCATTCGCTAAGAAACCAGCGTTCATTTGTAAGTTTGTGGTGTCAAGTGAGGGAACAAATATTCTCAAAATTATATTTTGGACTTAGGGGGAACCCGGCAGTGTGACACTATGTAAATGTCAGCAATATTGATTTATTTCTGCAGGGTGGATCTCTTGGTAAAGGGACCATGGTGAAGGACCTTTCTGATGTCGACCTGATCGCCTTCATCAATCCACCAGACCTGGCCCCCATCGTCAGAATCGGACCGATGGAATACAAGCGGAAGCTGGCCGTCGTCATCCGGGATCTTCACTCAGCGTTGGCGATACTGTCGAGACAGTCGGTTGTGTCTGATGTAAACAGCAATGAATTCCTGGTTTACTTCCACATCAACGTGAACCGTAGACGTCTCAAGGTCGATTTTTTGCCCACTTCTGACAACTGTGCGGGACACGGTCGAAGTAAGTAGGTTACAGTCATTTGTCAAGTTACGTCATTTTGTCAAGAAATATTTTCGAGCCTTAAATTTATTTATTAGTCCAGAAAGGATGAGAAAAGATGGTGACTGATTTAGAAATGTATTATGTGTAATTTGATTCTGCGTTATATAGGCCTATTGTTTAAGTATGTAAATTGTTTGTATTTTAAAGGTTTTTTTTTTTTTTTTAAATATATTATTATTGTAACTGTTGATATAGGCCTAATTCAGTGTCTGATATGTTTTGTACTTATTACTTTTAAAACTAATGACAATGAAAACTTACTTGGTTAGAAGCTTTCGATATAGTAATATAGCATTTTGAGAATCATTTCACTTCCAAGTATGGAGGTTATGTAGAAAGATATCAGTTTTTATCCTCCAAAATTTCAATCTGAGAAACGTTACTGTCAGATATACGTTTCTCAGATTGTGTATTCCAATAACGGATTATTCTTCCTGTGTGGCTCCGGATTTTCAGCGATTTCTAAAAAACGTTACCAGCTTTTGAAATGAAATTTTCACGGGCTAGTTTTATTGTGTATATCTACATCGTAGGATCACAACAATCGAACGATTCCAAAAATCAAAGGTAAACGTTCCCTAAACGAATTATGGCATCGTTGTTGTCCTTTGTACCTCTAAACACCCTCGGCTGTCACTAATATAGCAATGTTAATTAGCTTAGCTAATTTCAGTAAAAAATTAATTCAATTTCATAAACACGCGTCCAAATCACGCATTTCCAGCATATCAAGTCAAACTAGGGTTTCTTTTTCGCTACTAATGCATCCAATTTCGTTTTCGTGGACACATGATTTCGTTTTTCTCATTCAGATTCGTTTCAGTCCTTTTTTAAAAGCTCATTTATAGGCATTCAAAACTTTGTGACCATTCTCAAGTTGGCTTTTAAAGAAATCGAATGTGTCTTGCGGCCAAAAGAAATTGAATGATGTTATTTGACCAGTGAATGCTAAACTGGTGAAACTGAATTTCTCCGTTTGACTTTTGAACATCGATTCAACGGAGCATACATTTTTAAACGAAATAGAATGAGCTGGGTGTTAAAATTAATTGATTTGTTTGTCAAAATTGGCCGGAGGAAACCTGCATTATTAGGCCTAAGTATTTCAGTATACTTAACAGCATACTTTCCTCCCCCTCCTCTACCAGCCCATTCAGACATGTTCCGTGCCATGCTGCAGCTTCACGACAACAGGGACAGGGAGTTCTACTCCGCTTCACTTGCCGAACATCAGCTCAGCTTCGTCGGTAACCAGCCCGGGTACGTGAAGGAGCTCGTCCGCCTCGTAAAGTACTGGGCAAGTGACTACCTCCCCGAGAAACTCCAGAAATCCTACCGATTGGAGTTGATCACCATTCACCTGTGGGAGGAAGCTGGGAAACCCGTTCATTTCAGCAAAGCCCAGGGGTTGAAGAACGTTCTTCAGGTCTTGACCAGGTTGACGGCACTGCGTGTTACTAGCTGGGCTGGATACAATCTGTATGACGCTACACTGGCACAAACAGCAGTTAAACAGCTTGGTATGCAAAAGTAAGTGAAGTGAATCGTAACAGCCACGCCATTGGCTAAATCTTCCAACTTGCCCATTACAATAACACTATTGCACAAATTTAAAAAGCCCGTAAATAGGGAAATCTGTCCTCCGGAGATTCTGTCACCCCCCTCCCATTGGAAAATTAACACGGGCTGAAGGAGTATAATTCAACAGAGGGCGCTATCAGAATAAATTTTACAAAGTTACATTTTGTACTATTCATGTGATTTTGGCAGCATTGAAATGCATGTAAAATGCATCTGCATCGGAAATCAAAACCAGACCATGGAAGACTATACAAGTTAGCTGCACATCTCCACAATTAAGTTTGCGATTCTTTTTCCATCACGTGTTTAAATAATGCAGGCCTACATGAAAACCAAAAGTTCCCAAAGTGATCAAATACACGCGACACTTGCCGTCGGCGGATGACGTCACTGCAATATTTAGTTACGGAAACGCAGTGTGCATTTTTTCTCTCAGAATTTTGGTTTCCGATCACTGACTTTTGAAGCAAGAAAGAGGGCGTGGCAGTTTGTATAGGTTGAGGCCTAGATGTACCTTGATGGAATTAGTTCCTTCAGATGGTAATTTTTACAATCAAAACAGTTATTAAACTTCCACCATTGTTTCTATGTTTTTCCCCCCAGTCCTATCGTGTTAGACCCAGCCAATCCGACGAACAATGTCTGTCAGCTGTACCAGCAAGGGACCAACATGAGCGACATTGCTTCAGCCGCTGGGCAGACCCTCCGGACTGACCTCCTGGCGAACGTCACGGTCCGTCAAGGGTGGAGAGGATAGGGCGACCCCAAGAGTTTGATGCTTGACGTGTCACAGTACATTGACGTTGATTCTGTATAGTATTCTCAACCGACAGTTTACAGTGTTATTACCTAAGAATGTAGACCTTCTTTGCAAAACGTCAAAATTCTATCCCGAATGCACAAAACATACTAAGTTACTAGTCAATTCAAAATGACATTTTGCGCAAGTATAAAAAAAGATACTGAAAAAAAAGGATCACTGAGACAATCAAAATGTAATAGAACTATAATGAATAATAGGGAGACCGCCCAAATAGGGCTGGATAGCTCAGTTGGTAGAGCGCTGGTACGTTAATCCGGAGGTCATTGGTTCAAGTCCCGCTCCAGTCAATGGTTCTTCGTTCAAACCCAAATTAGAACTATAATGCATAAGAACCAGACCGATAAATGTGTGCACTTTCAGAAGGCAAAGTAGGCTTGTGTTGATGTGCCCACATTTACAAACATTAAATATACTCAAATCAATGGGATATAATCTAAGAGCAAACAAATTAAGAAAAATAAGTCAATAAATAAAACTAAGACGAACGACCACACACTACGCTCACCCACGCGTGGTTGTCGACCAAGTATTGCAGACGACGTCTCATTCTTCATCCAATGTCTGGCGTTAGTTTGTTTGCTTACATTATTTTAGCGACTAGTACCCCAGTGGGTTTACTTTGAATGCACAAAAACGAACTGAGGGCGTCCTCGGTAGACGACCTCCAGAAACCAGCATCTCTCTTTACCCGAGATTCAAATAGCGATAAAGACTTCTGTGTCGCTTTCTACTTGGCAATTATATCCAGTATTGCTTCGTCCTTGATACGATGGGACGTGTAGCAGTAGGTCCCGTGTGTTGTGTTCTGCACGTAAAAGAGAACCATGTTACGCTTATCGTTGTGTTGTGCACGTAAGAGAACCCTGTTACGCTTATCGTTGTGTTATGCACGTAAGAGAACCCTGTTACGCTTATCGTTGTGTTGTGCACGTAAGAGAACCACGTTACGCTTATCTTTGTGTTATGCACGTAAGAGAACCCTGTTACGCTTATCGTTAATAAGCGAGGGGTTTCGCCCCGGTGTTTTCTGGTATGGTTGGCCGCAGACTGCGCCAAAGCACTCGGTAAACCATTACATGATGCTATGTTAACAAATAAAATAAAATAAAACATAACAATAACAAAATGATCCGCATACCTTTCTAGAAAACACAAAACATCTTTCGTAATATTTGATTTCGTTATATTGATTTTGCTTAGGAGCTCCTCGCAGATGGAGTTATCGGTCAAAATGTGGTCTCCAAAGTAGCTTGCATATGTTTAAAAAAGAAGAATTGGCCTATCTGCAGATTTATGAGCACTTTACACTTTAAATACCCTTTCGATTATTACAGGTTATGCTTTTGCGATAAGTGACCTCGAACCTATTTATGAATTTATATTAAGACCTATCGAGGCTAGTTTTCTTTTTCGTTTGTGAGCAATGCATTTCGACTTCTGTACGTTCATGAGCGTTCATACGAGTAAGCTGACAAAAGCTCTTTACTGAGCCGGTTCATTGTATAAAAGTAGACTGGTTCCCTGTCTTATAATACAGGCACTGGTCTTACAGACCCAACGATTTCAATGGATAACTGGCAGTGACGTAAGCTTTCACTTTCTGTGTTATGATTGGTCTGCTCCAATGTGACGTAGTTTGCTACACCAGCAATAAAGTGTACTTTCGTCTGCTGCTGCGTGCGCATTATGTTTGTATGTAATGTTGCGTACACGTGTGTACAATGTACCATTCTCCGTCCGTGTGAATGGGATGCCAGGTCAAAACGCGTGTCGTATGAATTAATTCTCATAAGAACGTCTGCCTTCACATAGACAAACCCGTATGCGTGCTATAATAGTAAGCAATGACCTGTATTTGTTAGTATATGTATGGTTTAGTTAGATACATGGATTAGTTAGTTGTGTAAATGGTTTAATTAGTATTTTTGTAAACCTATGAAGCTATAGTAATCATAGTTTAAAAAGGAATAATTGAGCAAGGTAGTAAGCGCGGTTTAATGGGTACATACAGACGGCATTTTAAAAAGAATTTAAGAACGTTCAAGGGACATTAGGTTTCTTTGCGAGTTTGTGTTTCAGATCAATAGAGTTGGTTGATTCGATCGATTTGGCCCGAATCTGTTCATTTATTTGATGCGGTTAATTTGGCTGATATAGATATTTCGAATTTGTAGGAAAGTGTCATCATCCACATTGTTTACGTTTTCAGTGTTTTCGTTTTTCTTTTAGCGATTATTTTGTCTAGTTCTTGTGCATTTTAGCGTGTAACTTTATTGAATTTTGTGGAGCAAAATAAAGTAATAAAATCAATAATTCTGTCGTTATTAAGTATACTTTGACATTGTTATACCAAGATTATTTGTAGAACATTTTGGTTTCTTAATTTTGGAATGACACGTGATCAATAAGAGTGCATGTTGGGGATTCAAGATGGCCGCTAAAGCTGATGGCAGTCATTTTGACTCAGTTTTGTCCGTAAGATTGCGTGACAAATAGTGCCCTCAACGATGACATCATCGGAATTTAAAAAGAACAATTTTTGTTCCTTGTGTTTCAACAATTTGTCAATTTTAAGAACACCTGGTGGAAAGTAAGGGGGAAAGAATGTTAAAAGATAAATTCTTCAAAACGTTGTATGCTGAGTGAATTTTCACCAATCCACTCGACCGTGCTTTGGGAAATATCAAAGGTCAAAAAAGCCCGGTCCCGGTCGAACGTTCAACAAATCCCCTGCTGTTTTAATAGTTAATGATTGTTGATCTTCAGTGACGCTCTTTTAGATAATGCCAACAGGGCAGACTGGTCGATTTCCCATCGGGGAAATTCCCTGCGTATCATCCGGGCACTTTCAACGCCTTTGCCTGGTACGCCGTGTTTAACTTCCCTGTGAGGGGCAGCGGACACCGAGGAAAACGAAATGTGTTTTATTCCACGTTTGGTGATTCAAGGGGCCAGGTTGTAGGGCCTATTTCGTCTGACTATGGTTTGTCAAGTTCGCCTCGCCATGGTATGATCAACATGACTTAGCTGCCGTTTTGTTGCAGGATTTTGACTGAGACAATATTGTTCAACATGACTCCTCTTTGACTTGTGTAAGTAGAACCTTGCTCGAGGAATAGTTTGGTATAATTAGTATAGTAGTTGGCTACCTTGGGCATCCGGGCATAATGTTTATACTCATGGACTGCACAAAATTGAACAAGGACTCAATAATGGACCGATTATTATTGTCTCACTGCACCACTGGACTCGATTTTACAAAGAGCTATAAGAATTCATTAGGTCCCTTTACCTCTATCTGTTGGCATCACGAGTGCTAAGAACTCATGAACAAAGTTGTCTTCCCTTATTCTACTGGAATAAAGGTTTGGGTATTAAATACTTCTGAATAATTTTTCTGTGGATTTTGATTGCAAACACTGCATTAAACGTAAAAAAAAGGATTGTTTAAAACATTATTGCGCTCTCATTCTACGACAACAGGAAGTGACTGAGTAACAATGGCGTCATGGGGCGGAGGATTGGTCTCATGGCGTTCGACAGGCTGGAAGATTATTGCAGTTGCCGTGGGCACCTATGCTGTCGTAAAGATAACACGGAAAAGAGCAAGTGAGATAATGCCTGTAATGCCAAGAGGATACAGTGGTGGCTTGCATGGAGGTGTAGGAGGAGGTCAAGTAGTTGGACACAGTTTAAAGACTGTTGCAGTAGTTGGTGCAGTTGCCCTACTAGGCACCTATGCTGTTTACGAGATGTTTGTCATGCTGTTTGCACCGAAAAGAGCAAAGGAGGAAGAGAAAGAGCCTCCAGCACCAAGAATATACAGTGGTGGCTCGCTTGGAGAAGTAGGAGGTAGACGATATTTCTAACTTCATGATCCTTAGAGAAAGAACAAACGCAATTCAAAACATTAATGAGGACTCGAAGCAGCTCCTGAAGCTATCTTTATTATCATAATATTGAGTTATGAACCAAATGTTTTGCCTTTTCGTGGGGGGGGGGGATGATTTCTGTAGGTGTGAAATGCCAACCGACGGAGCTGCCTTTTCTTATAGTAATTTGGGCCTTTTTGTCCCAATGTATTTGTAGTACAAAACAGGCGGCGGGAATGCATGGTATGGCTTAAAACGCCAGAACACTTATCAAATGCGTTGTTTTCTGTCTTTGTTTTCTTCTTCGTATTATTTTTGTTTTTGGGGTAAATTTTTTCAACAGAGGGCGGAAACAACATGGGAGGTCTCTTTCTCCTGGAGGAGAAAGAGCCCTGGTGTTTGTCTGCGGGTCAACTAGAGACTTGGTATAATAAGAACATACAATGTGGAACGGACGCCTTCGCCATTGACTGCCGATCAGCAGTCGACAGAGTAGTCAGACATGTTCACAGGCATTGCTCCTCCAACATTCTTGACTTCGATGTTGATAAAGTTGTCAAGGTAAGTAAAATGTTTAAATCGAATCCTAGTTGACAGTCTATATGTTTGGTGTTTTAGCTATCACCAGTTTGTAGGCTGGATAGGCCTATATAAGTGCTCCGGTGATCAGCTGTTTTGTGTCATTAGTGGTGTGTCGTGGCCGAGCGGACAAGAGGACAGAACACTCAAGCTCTGGTGTTTCTGTTCAGCGGAGTGTGGGTTCGAGTCCCGGTCGTGACACCTTGTGTCCTTAAGCAAGGCACTTTACCATTATTACTTTGTCCTTGGGATTGGACGTAAAGCCGTAGGGTTCCGTGTGTTGTGAAATGAACGTAAAAGAACCCAGTGCATTTATCATAAAGAGATGGGGTTCGCCCTGGTTTGATTGGCTGCATAGCCGTTGTAAACGGTTACATGGTGCTATGTAAAGGAATAGGTCTCATACTTCAACACGTAGCTCCATATACCTTTCAGTAAAAAAATACTAAGAGCTGTGAGACACCCATTGGGTGCATTATAATAAAGCGCTATATTAGAACTGCGTTTTTAGTATTAGTAACATTCGCAGGGTGGATCACTCGGAAAATGCACTACGGTAAAATATCTCTCTGACGTGGATCTGGTTGCACTCGTCAACAAACCATATCTAAAACCTATAACAGAAATTGGGAAAGATGCATATAAGGACAATATTGAAGGAATAAACTTCAATATAGCCTCAACTTTGGAACGATGATTAGCTGTTTTGTGTCCTGATTCGCAGGGTGGATCGCTCGGAAAAGGCACTATGGTAAAAGATCTCTCGGACGTGGATCTGGTTGCATTCGTCAACGAACCATATCTAAAACCAATCGCGGAGATTGGAAAAGCAGAATACAAGAGAACTCTGTCAAGAATCATTTCCAAAATGAAGTCATCTTTGCAAAATGAGCCGAACGTCAAAATCATACGATCCGATGATTACTTGGTGAACTTCAAGATAAAAGTCGGCAGACGATGGATTGACGTCGACCTTCTTCCCACAGCGAAAAACGCTTTATCTTTTCAGACGTGTAAGTAAACGAGAACATAACAAGACAAACTTTCCCTTTAATATGTGACAACCAGCGAAATGGCCTATCCAATTTATAACTTCATAATTATTTCGTTTTGTAAACGTTGGTATTTAAACCCTTCATCCTGACAATACAACGATCAAATCAATTATTCCACAATATTGTTTAGTGTGCATGTTTACAGTTTCAATACCGGTTAATTAAAGGTAGGCCTGTCGAGTGGATTGTTATAAGAAAGATCCAATCAAAGCCACATGTGAAAGTTTCAGCTGAGTACGGCGTCTACTTGTTGAAAAAGCAAACAAGAAAAACAGTCTCGGTGTTTCACAAGAACGTCGAATCCATCCACGTTTAGCGAGGTGACAGAGGGTACCGGCCGCATCTTTGGCCGCAGCATTCGTGAACGGACACCAACCCTCGGAAATCTGAGAAACGATTAATCTCAGATTCAAATGTTTTTGTTCAGACAAATTATTTCACAGGATACTAACCATCTTTATAACAAGTAAGCTCTTGGACAGAAATTACAATTTTTGTTACTGAAAATATTACCCTATCTATAAAGCTGTCATCTTCAGAAAACAGACGTCCACTAAATGTCAGTCCTTGGTTCTGGTTCTTATTTCTTCCAGCGTATCGCGACCTTTTCCTGTCTATGCTAGACGTCGGGCATGACACACGGCAGTTTTATTCGGCAGCATTTGTTCAGCATCAAGTGCAGTTTGTTAAGGAACAACCCGGCTACGTGAAGGAGTTGATACGCCTGGTGAAGTATTGGGCGTCTAAATTCCTCCCTAAAAGTCTCCAGAAGTCCTATCCTCTGGAGTTGATCACCATCTATCTGTGGGAGAAGCAGGGGAAGCCCGGACGTCGACTGAGTAAAGCCCAGGGTCTGAAGAGCGTCTTGAAGGTTTTGACCAATCTGGACAGGCTGCGCGTTTCCTGGCCGGATGTTGATTTCGACGAAACCATTATCACGAGACTCGGCATGCAAAGGTGAACTAAAAGAGTTGTGCATTAAAATAAGACTGATCTGAAAAGGCACAGGTCATGAAGGTTGCTGACTTTTCTACGTGACGTCATAAACAGGGAAACAGCACGACTGATACAGTCTAGTACCCAGAATCATCATGCACGCCACGCATGGCATCTGATTCTGCATTCTGCCTTCATTGTTAATATTATTTATGAAGGACGAGACAAACTAATTGCGAGACTAATGACCATAATATTTTATTTACTAACTTACCTGCCCCCTCCCACCTCTCAACAGACCAATCGTTTTGGACCCGGCAAATCCAACGAACAACGTTTGCTACATGTATCAGTGGGGAGATAACAAGGAGGTAAGCAAGATGTTTTTAGCATCGTACTCGGGGCTGATAAATAAGCCTGAACGACGAAGTATTTATAGTAGACTTGTGGTGGCATTGGCCTATAGAGACGGTGGTATCCCACATTTCTATCTGACTTGAGTCTTAACATTACACTGCGGATTCTGCTGTAGGACTCATGCAGTGTTTTCAATTCTAACCATGCAGGTAATAAGGACAGCTGCCAAAAGAACCCTCCGAACTGCCCTCCTCAGAAACGTCCCTGCGTGGCCATAGCTAGGATAGGGCGCCCTCAGCAGAAGCAAAGAGGCCGGCATTTTCAAACAGCTGAACGTTGCACAGTGAAGAATAACCATGGCCTGTATTATAAACGTGCCAACATAACTGTCCACTGTGGTGATTTGAAATGCTTTGTGTTCTGCACATAGCCAACCATTTTGATTCATGCTTCATTCAAGTTGGTGTGTTTTGAAGGTAAAAAGGAAAGAAAGATTGACGACGAAAACCCACATAAAAAAACAAGCAGAAAAAAAGAAAATAAAATAACTAAGAATATGATGGGGGTTAATTCACTTCGGCTATAGTAAGGGTTCAATAGGAGTTTTAGTATATTCCATTTGGATTTTGTTATGTCTTTGAATTTAATATCGAATTTGTACAAATTAATTGGGATTTGAATATTGATTTAATAACACAAAACAATGGTTGAAAAGATATTCGGAAAAATTTAACGCACTGTTAGTAGTTCAATACAAAGTCATGTAAACGGCTAGAATGCAATAGGTTGCCGAAAATTGTGTTGTCAGATTTTTAGTTGTTTTTCTTTTTACAGAAAATCATTTCATATTTGTGACGAAATAACTTGGGATGCCCTAGGCATTATCATCAAACAAAGAGTATTCATTTTGAAGAAGATTAACTGAAAATAAATTACAGTCATTTAAAGGTTAACCGAAGTAAAAAAAAAAAAAACCTGCAAGACAAGCCCACTATCTCCCAAAAGGGTGTTAACAAGAGATGTTGAATGTTTTATCAATATACCTTATGCACATGACGTCATTCCAGTAGGGCGCCCTCGCCTAGAGGTCAAAAGGAGGTTGTTCATTGGCCAATCCTGTGCGCCGCGCGCACAAATCTGTGCGTTTCGATTGTTTCGTCGCCGTTTTACCTCTAAGATGGCGGTTGAATGACGTCAATGCATAAAGTCCTTTGTTAGGTCTACTTACTACGTTGGCTTCTGATAGCAGCTGTTATACATAATAATGTTTGCTTGGAAGAATCAATCTATAAGCATAAAAGTATGTGCATGCTTTTTTTATGATTAAAAATAAAAGGATTTCTTTGTTTGCACTGTTCCTAACTAAATCAATAAACTTAATATGTTATTCATATCATAACCTTTGACCTCCGCTGTGTTATTTAAGGCGGTTCAAATTACACTTGACCATGGATAATATTGCCGGGCTCCACACAGTGAGCGGGTGTGTTACAGCACACATAAAGAAAACATAAGTTGGACACACGTAGTACTACTATACCTGCAGTCCACACACGTTGAGTTATTAAAAAAATAAACTTCACATCGCCCAGCCCAAATATAACAGGGAACAAATTATTAAAAACAAACATTATTAAGCCAATGTACAAAAATCCAAACCGTCTATTTTAAGAAAATTTGTGAACACAACTTTTAGGTGGAATTTTGGGGTTGGAGCTCCTTTCCAACAATTGCTGGTTGTTGCGTCTGGTGATGTTCATAACGTCTCAATGATCACGTACACTAATGCTGAAACGACCCACGTCATTACTGACGTTTGTAAATATGGACTGCCGCCTACAAAAGAGAAATAGAAAGTAGATAAATTCGCATGGATAGTATGCTTATTTTAACGAGTAAGTTAAGACTGTATGGTTAAGTGGGGATAAGGTATAACTAGGTTTAATGAGTAACCTAGTATAAATGGTTTGAATAATTATAAGTTAGTAGGGATATAGGTTCATGCGCAAGTTGCTTAACGAGTATTATCAGTCTTTTTTTTAGACTTGAAGAGATTTTTAGGGAAATGTATCTTTCATTGTATGTGCGTGTTTGAGACCATTGGCTTTGGTTGATATCATATTAATATAACAACGACGATGATGATGATGTCGCATGCATGCTTTGTCAATCTCTTATAATAAAGCGAGTCAGCCAGTATGCTGAAGGCCGGGTCCCCAACCTGATGAAGGATTGTGATACCACCAGGTGAAAGTGTTGGAAGTCGGCTACCAATATGGTGCATGGTCAGGGGTTGATAGCATTGATCTATTGATTCCATAAGATTGATTTGGTCTTCCAATTCTATGATTTAATCTACTCATGTAACCCAATGAGGCAAGGAGGATATAGTCTGGTCCCTTGACTATGTGTACCAATGACAATCCTCGAAGGATACAGGGAATGTGACCAATGGCAGTTGCAGTGTACAGTTTTGTACACCTTTATGTTACCCTCTGTTAAGATCTCTTTTGTGGGTGATATTCATATCAATGAGTCATTCTTCTCTTGGAAGAAATCTTGGGTTCTGAGAAAATGTTGGTTGTCGACGTTTCGAACGCTGGTCTTCAAGAGAATACTGGACTGCTGAAGCATGATATACTGCTGGGAAGAGCCAGTGTATAGGAGGTAAAGTTCCATGCTGTGCTGAAGAGACATTGGGGCCAATAGTGTGTCCGACAAGCACTTTGAGTCGAACATTGCAGCTTGTCGGACACGGGGTCGGACACATTTTCTTTCGACGTAATGACTCTGACATAATTTGGGCACAATAGGTTGGGAAAGCATTTATCCACATCGATTGTCGGACAAAATTGGTCCTTGTCGGACATGAAGTTTTGTAACAAACCTACCCGTGTAGTCGTCAGTGGTGCTGGTACACGTAGTTGTTTCTTGATCATCACTGTCGAAGACTTCGTACATACTCACTGTCCCACTTTCAGCACTAGTGACGAGTAGAAGCGGTTTACCGGATGGAGTATCCGACGCTTTGATAAACCTATCGATGGAAGGGAACATTCTTTTGAAATAAACACAGCGACTAAATAGATTTTAAGGGTTTGTGGAGCAAACAATTAATAATTAAACATTTGTTGACTAACAAGTCTTCGTGCAGAAGGTCACAGATCTCCATTTTTCACGCATCTCAAGTTGTATAAACTGTTGCATGTTGTGCAGTGGTATTTTAAACTTCGGGTCCTATATGACGGGATTATTTCGCGGCGCTTCTTACCGCAGAATTCGGCACTAATTGCCGATGCGACCACGAGCTTTATGCAGGGCAGAACTCTGTGGTAAGCAGTGTCATAAAATTGGGCTCCACCCACGGACCATGACATAGATAATTCTTTTTAGCCTACCGTAGGTCTTCAGGGTCCACATCACCGAAGTTTCTTTCATTGTAAAGTTCCGTGTAGGTGTCACTTGTTCCTCCGGAACGGTAGATAGACTCAAAGTTCGGAGTAGTTGAGCTGTCTTCGAAGGTGTACACCATGATGGTACTCGTGCGTTCGTTCCCAACGAACATCACACGTTGGCCGTTTATTTCTGCAATCTCAACTGACTCGGTCTCGGGGCCCTGAAAAGCAGCAACAAGATAGTTACAGCATTTGTGTACATTAATATCAGATAATTTCGAGCGTACCATTTAAACAATATTTAACAGATAATTTATATAGAAGTATTTCATTCACAACCTCTAGCATTAACGCCAAACAACCAACCGGTGAAAATTCCACAAAATTAGGTCATGCCGTTTTAATATTTAAGTGAAAACACGAAAAGCGGTTGCTCTTTTGGGGGTTTTGTACACATTTTGTATTGAGCTTATTTCGGTTGCGGGTTTAAAATAAGCTGCACTGATTTGGGGGTGGGGGTCTTCAAATGGTGATAGTGTTCAGACGGAAATTATTTCTCTGTATGATTGATTATAAGTTTCATAATTGAAGGATTTTCATTTAGCAATGATTCACGTGTTTCTGGATAAGTTATTGACAAATTCGGTACTTAAAAACTGACCTTTGAATCCGAGCGTTTGTCGAACGTGTCTTCTACCGTTTCCGTGTCGGGTTCGTCACTGTCGTAGTCGGCGTTGAAAATGTTCGGATAGAAGGTGGCGTGCTTGCGCTCGATGTCATCTCCTGTGTCGTAAACCAGCGAAAGGTTGTCGGCCCTGAACACACTAACGCTTCTGGCGCCATAGAAATAGAGTCGATCAAACTTGCTGGTATTTTGCGTGCTCCGGCCGTCGACAGTGCTAAATTGCAACCGTCCTGTCGGACAAGTGAATAATTATGTGCGTTTTAGCAGAGTGTAAGCTTTAGTGTGAATGGCTGATTTGCAATTAAACAACACATTGGCTTACATAAAAAATTGAAATAACCATTGAGCATAAATTGTCAGTGTTCCTTACCAAGCTTGTTATCATCGGCAAGGGCAGCTCTGACTGCATCTGGCACAGAGCTTGAAAGCTGATTTTCTATAAGCATAGAAAATAACAGTAATTCATGAGTGATAAGCTATGGGTGGCACTCTGTATCATTAGGCCTACACTGTAAAAGTCGGTGTTATTATTACATGTAATTCTAGGTAGCTGCATGATGGGTTTTATAGATGGCTCACTTTACAATCCGGCATGGGGTTGCGCTAACGGTCTTGTTCTTTTGTTATTTCACAGATTACATTGTGTTTGTGAGTTGGTATTAATTATGTCTCTGTTAATTTTTTAAGAACAACTTATAAGCAGAAATGTATCATGTGTATATACATATACTGGAAGAATGTACACCTCCTTACCTTTCCTTTTGGATCAAATAACAGAAACATTCAGTAATAGTAAGATTTTACGCTTTTCGTGGCGTAAGAACTAAGTTTTTAGTACATAGCTTACACGGGTAACAACAGTGTGAAAAAATGTATTTCTTTTTGAAGAAGTGGTATCTTGGAATTCCTACCGTCAACGAAGTCTTCTCCACGCTGTGCTTCTTTCCATGAGTTACCACCGGCTGAAAGTGACATATCATCCCCTTCGTTGGCTGTCACAATGTAATCAACACCATCCACTCTCATGTACTTGATAGAGTCTGGCTGGTAGGTGCTGTAGATATCGTATGCAGCGAAGTTGATGCCTAGGCGGAGAGACATTGTAAGAAGTATCGAGTGTTGGAAAAGGGCAACCGAGCCCACATAGACATAACGCTGTAAAATAAAATCTATGGTGGCCCTGAAGAGACAACACAAAGTATCACAACAGTTCCCGCCTTATACAATTATTGATGCTGTATACTGTCGTGAATCGTCCAAGGAGTATAGGTAAAAACAAAACAAACATATATTCATCCTTTTCGCAAGGATCCATTACGCATCATGTTACGCATCAGGACTGATGGATTGGTTGATTGACTGACTGGTTGATTGGTTGGTTGATTGTTTGATTGATTGATGTTACGTATTTTGACATAAGAACCTTTGAGCAGGGATCTTCAAATGAGTGAGTAAATAACATAAAAACCTACCTCCATCCTTATCGCTAGGATCCAGCAGGATATTACGCCAGGATTTGAAACCAAGGGGATAGATATCAACAATCGTCTCGGAGACCAGGTCGATTACGGCAATTGCATTGTTCTCCTACAGGTGTGACAGGTAGAAAAAACGCATCCTGGTTCTTTATAATGTATTCACATGATTCACCTACTATTTAAATAAACCGGGTTAGCGCGCCCTCATCGGCTGCAGACGTCGGAGGTTCACCCTCAAACTTTCGCTCGTCCCCAGCGCCTTGCCTTAAGACCAAGGCGCCCAAGGCGCTGGGGACGAGCGAACCTCAAACTCTGACATCGAAAGACTGACGACATATATTTTCTCCGTCTTTAATACAGTAAAATAAAAGTCTGGAACGACAGCAAGAGTGGAGTTATATTTCTGCCCCATTAAACCCAGTCGCACAGGTAAAACAGTTGAAAAACAAACTTTCACACTCCATCGGTTGTCTTTTTTTTGCCGCCCAGTTTCAATTTAAGCTGCTCTGAACAATACTCAAAAGTCAGAGTAAGGAGAACCAGCCACATTGCAATTATGTTATATAATGGTATGTTACATCTTGGCAGGTATTACTGTTCTGCTTTTAGTTATGTATTGTGGAAAGCAAGCTTGATTGTGTTTCGCACAAAACCAAGTTTTTTTTATATATTTGGTCACGTTAGGACTCACCTGCAGGCTTATGTAGGCCACAGTGTCGTCATAACTTAATGCGACAAACTCCGGTTCCAGAGACTGCGATAGAGTGTTTGGACTCTGACCCAACTCTCCTTTATACGGCCACCTCACTCCCCGAAGAACGTAGTCATCCGCCCTGCAAGCGGATAAATATTTGCAATAAAGTTCATCTCGTGAAAACATTGCAGGCAAACCTTCTTCTTTTTGGTCTCAACAAAGTCGGATGTTTGTTTGTTATAACTTACTGTTTACCGTCGCAATCCTGACTCTTACTCCATCATTGTCGCCTTAGTCACCATGGAATGTTGATTCCGCTCGTTGTTGTCTAGCAGTTCGGTGTTTTCGTTGAAGGGTTTGTGTATAATGAGGCCAACCAAATGACATGATATCATGTAAACTGTAGTTTTCTAATTCATAATGAAATAGCTGCGGACATCAACCGCCCTTGGAAAAAAAAATTGCGAGGAATGTTGACATGTTCAACAAAAGTTTCCGTGTTAGATGAATTGTCGCTAAAAATTAAAAGTCCTGTCAAGTGACTGTTGTTCTGACTTGTCAAATACGGCAAATGAAACATTATTTTGTTTTCATACCTGGAGTTGAATGACATGAAGTCTAAGTTGGTGATATTTGAGGTTACACCTGGTAAATCAACGTGGATGAGCGAGACTGACCCCTCAGGGTCAACGATGTAGCCCGATACTTCGTACGGCTCTCCTTCGTTGGCAACCACGATCGTACCACAGTCACGGGTGAATTGTAGCATGTCAGGCCGATCACCGACTGAAAGAGGCACCATTCATATCAATAATTGTATTCTACACCCGGCTCTGGATAATATGGAGCTCTGGAGGTGCCATCCAACTTGTTGAGATCCTAAGATAATTTACTGCAGGATGATGACATCATAAACGTAAGATGACGACATCTTGAAATGATTTATTTCGGAATGATTACATCTTGAAAGTAGAATTTCGTCAACCAGATAATAATGTTTTCTCTGGATGGCGACATCCTGAAAGTATGGTGTTGTCTTCCCAATATAATTTATCTTGGGTCCTCGACATTTCCAGGAAGTCGACATCCAACGCTCAGGATGACTTCAAAGCCGGGCTAATGTATCTCGTGGTGTCGACATCGTGAAAGTAAAAATGTCGACATCACTTTTATGATGTCGACATTCTAAGATAAAATGGATCGCGAAGACGACATCTTACTTTAGGATGTCGTCATCCCGAAATAAATCATCCCAGGATATCGTCATTTTACGTTTGTGGCACTTCCATCTTCGGAGTTCTGTAAGTGCCATCCGACATTTTGAGGTTCTGAGATAATTTACTGCAGGGTGATGACGTCAGAAACGTAGGATGTCGACATCCTGACATGATTTATCTGAGGATTTCGACATCACGAAAGTAGGATGTCGACTTCCCGAGATATATATCATTCATCTGGGGATGATAACATTCTGAAAATGTCGAGAACCCAAGATAAATTACCTGGAAAGACAACGTACAACTTTCAGGGTGTCGTCATCCTCAGATAAATCATCTCAAGATGTCGCCATCTTACGTTCTTGATGTCATCACCCTGAAGTAAAATATCTCAGGCAGGATCTAAACATGTCAGATGGCACTTCCAGAGCTCCGTAGGTATACGGTATTAATAATATGAACTGTTGTAAGTACCAGAGCAGTGCATAATAATTGGAGAGAGCCTGTGTGGGAATTGGTTGCGAAGTTGTGATTTGGAAAGTCGTTGTGACGGTTTGCGAATGGGCTTCCGTACCTACCTGTTATCGTTTTCAGTAATTCCAGCTGACCACTTTGTGCATCATACAGCCTGTACAATCCAACAGTGCCCGGATGTCCGTCCAAAGTCACGCCCACCATATTACCGCACAACTCTACGTCATTGCCTACTGCGGAAAGTGCCTCGTGGTAAACGACAACTGGCTGCGTGACATTAGAGTAATCCGTGACGTGGAGGAAATTATCACCTTATGAAGAAAAAGACGGCACAAAATTAGTTTTTTTGAGTCGTCGAAGTAATTTTGAGCACAAAAAATTATTTCGTGTGCACAAAAAACCCTTATTTCGAGTGCATGAAACAAAAAACTATAATTATTCATGCTTTCGTTATTTTTGTTGTCGTCATGTGTTCCTTTAGGGGCTCCATAAGGAGCAGTAGATCAAAATGTGTTCGAAGCTATTGAGCGAAAATATTGTTACGGTGTTGAAGACAAGAAACACCAAACAGGCTCTACCTCAAAAAACACCAATACCCTCAGTCAAAATGCGAAATTTTGAGGTATAGAAAACTGTTTGAAAGTTTGCAAACTGCCACAAGCAGACCAAAAATGTTGTGAGCCTTTAAAACAGATTGAGCCAAACGTAGTTATTTTCTGATTGATGATTAAAATTTGTGTTTATATGCTATTATATTTAAATCGTATGGTAACTTTACAGTCTGCGTGCTTCAGATATCTTGCCTGTTTGATATAATGGACACAATAGTAAATTACCCAACTTGGCAATGCACATCGAAAAGCGAGTCCGAGTTAATGAACCCAACAACGCTTTTCTGACCTTTGGACATTATCTGGCCGAGTAAGTACTCAATCCCCTACAAGATTCAAAATCCCCAAAGAAGGGAGTGACAAAAACTGCTCCAGACTCCATCGAATATATCTATCGTCAACTTTAAATTCACATGTGGTATGCATGGATGTTGTTGGTCAATATGGTGGTACGATTGTGTCAGACATGAGCTGTATGCTCCCCAGGGAGCTGAGAAATATTAAGGGAATGTTATTGGCCCGATGACCAGGGCACTGATGTAAAGCACATTGGTGCGTTATTGTAAAATGCACTATGTACGAACTAGTTATTATTTTATCACCCAGGAATAAATGTGCTTTGTGAAGGTAGAGATTGTTCATCCAGTCTTGCATAATAGGCCTAATACGCAATACAGTTATAGAAAATAGGGACCCAAATTCCTTCCGAAAAACATGTCGAAAAAAGATTTGTAATCCTTCAGAGCTCAAGCATTATTTTAATCAGGTACAGATGAGAAACTAAAACTTAACTTTCGATGGCCATTACTTAAAAAAGAGCTTTGCATAGATCAACGCAGGCGCCATTTTTTCAAAGGGTTTTGATGTAACGAGCAAACAAACTCACTCCTGACTTCATCTGAAAAGAAAATAGAATTAGCTGTTTTAAATGCTTCACAACCAAAACTGCATGTTTACCGCAAGCTTAGAAATGCAAAATATTTTCAATGGCCTCGCGATTCGACCCTTGGCTAAACGAGAATAATTCTACTAGGGTCGAAAGATGAGACAATATAAATAAAAACAAATTATTCAAAGGAATAAAAGTGTGTTGTCATCCCCCAGCGAACCGTAACTCGGTTTCATCTTTTTTTTATGAAAGGTTCCAGACAGCAGCGAACGGAATTTAGTGACAAACACCAGTGCAATAGTGAAACCATCAGCGCACTGGTAAAATGTTCGCAATAGACTCCGGAGTTTTGTGTACTGATAGATTGTATCAGACAATAGACCATTGCAAGCAGTCATGCAATAAAGCATGAATTTTTACTTTCAAGCCAGGCCCGTAACGAAGGGGGGGGGGGCGGACGCCACCACACCAATTAAAAAAAGTTAATAAAAAAAAAAGACATTTATAACATAAAATAATGTACAAAGATGTCACTAGAGGACGCAGTGGTGGCATACGCCGTCTGAGCATTTAATATGCAGAAACAATATCGGCTCAAAGCTGTAATTGAGTTGTTTTTCAGATATAATAACCGATAACATAGCTAAAAAATGGTGAACCAAATGGCTTGAATTGGGCCTTCACTTTCATAAGAAATTCAAACTTTCTAAGGGGGGATTCCAACCTCAGTCCCCCCCCCCCCCCCGGTGTGCAACAGGTGGCACTAACGCGCCGATGTACATTTCATTTAATATTCGCCACCCCGTCTAAATTAAAAATAACTCCTGATTACGGGCCTGCTTTCAAGACTTTGTCAAAGTAGTTGTGAAACTATCAAATCGTCACCGACGCCACGAACTGACACATACGTAGCTACCAGTAAAAAGAAACAATCGGAGAAAATGGCGTTTAATGTCGCACGCTTTTTAAAATCCCATTCTCTTTCAAAACGTCCGAGTACATGTATTTTCAACCGGTTTTCTTACAGTGGAGACTTGGTGCTTTGGACTTCATATGACTGGTTTTCCCAATAATGCCGGGTTTTTTATGCGATGTTGCAAAAAAATTGTAAATCCAAATATTACTTAACTAATTCATAAAACAGTAGTCTGATATAATGACTACAAGGTCAATAATTGTGGCTGCTGTCCAAATTTTCATTCTACTAACACTTTAAACTAATAAGAAATACAGTAAGAAAGGTAAATGTCAGTAAGCGAAATCGAAAATTGATGCAAACATGATTTCGAGCTCGAAAAATTATTTGCTCGATTGCACAAAATGTTTTATTCTGAATGCTCAAAGTGATTTTGAGTGCACGGTGTGCCAAAATGTTTTCGTGAGCACGAAATGATTTTGAGGGCACAAAATAACTTATTTCTTGATAAAATGCATACAATTTTTCACATTGCCATACGTGAGAGTTTTCAAACTGCCATAAACAGACCAAAGGGGGGAAATGACCCTGGAAACAGATTGAGTCAACCAACTGGTTGGAACTGGCATAATAGCTGATTATTCTAGTTGTTGATTTGTGTTATTTGGACGAATGAACTGGACCAAACTAAAGCTTTTCATGTGAATTGAAAAGGGCTCATTTTAATTTTATGTCAATAGGCGCAGACCCAACGACACAGTTCGGGGTGAATAGATCGTTTTCCTTTGTATATAGAGCAATGTAGAGAATAACCCCCAAAAACTGTTTAAATTGAGGTGAACACCTGAATTCCATACTGCAGGTAAAAAAAAAAAAACTCTCGGACACAATTCACGAAAGAACTCAATGGAAATAATATAAACAACATGTTATGTATACGTTCGGAAATGGGACTGAAGTATACAAGGACAAGGTTTCGCTGCCTGAATGCACTCCGATGGGCCCTCAGAACTTTCAGTTTTATTAGTAATGTAAAAGTTGATTGGTTATAACTTTGCCTCGTTTGTTGCCTTGGCATGGTCGTAGTAAACGTGGCTTGAAACTTAGTCAAGGAAGGAACAATGGGTCCGCGTGTACTTTCATTAAAGGAATTACACGGGATCTCTGATTTAAAATCATACGTTCGATTTTTTCCCTAAAAAAAAAAATGTATCCATAATCTGAGCACATACTCTCTTATGTGAAATAGTCAAGAGTATTTGTTTTAAAAAACAGAGTTGAACTTGGTGCAGTTATTAACTTGTAAACAACTGGAAGTAAAACCAACTCCGAAGATTACCAGGTGATTAATCCAAACTGAATAAATCGGATAAATCACTTAAAAAAATTTTCTTTTACGAAATCTCAAAAACGACAAAATTTGATGGATTCTTTTAGGGGACATTCTATTCTACTCCAGGACCTTTGGAGACATGTTTGGATCTATTTCGTAGCAAAAAAAAAAAAAACCCAACAAAGCCCGTGTGTCCCCAATGGAAGAAGAGGTGGGGACCACCAAGCTTGCTTTTGCAGCACGCTTTTGTAAATTTAAATTGCATGGTTTGCTTAGCAAATAAAAAGTACCAATAGTGAACCCTCTGTATCAACGTGTTAATAATTTTTAAAATACCATCAAGGTCAAGATTCATTAAAAAGCAGAGTCCGACCGTAGGATTTAAAATCATGTAACAGGTTCATTTTTAACTAAAGTTTTAAATTTTCACCCTTTTTGTTAATATTTAGCAACTTTTCTTGAAGTTGTTTTCAAAATGTTAAAATCATGCTGTTTTTCTTCATAAAATATTGCTGAAGGAACAAAGTAAGAATTGGGTGCACTTTTAAAAATATTTTTAACAGTCTTTTTATTTATACCTTTTTGTTAGCAAAAAAAGTGCAACATCTTGTACTCCAAACTATTATTGCATCATAATGTCAAAGAAAAGTACGTAAATTTTTTATTTACAATGTATACTTCATTGTTGGGAAAGCTGACAAAAAAGAGAGTTTATTTGTGGTTCGAGTGGTAATAATTTTAGTAAGGGAATAGAATTTTCTATCCCTTGTTCCTCAACTCTAGCCGAAAAGAGAAGGGGATAGAATTTTCTATCCCTTGTTCCTCAAACCAAGCCGAAAAGAGGAGGGGATAGAATGTTCTATCCCTTGTTCCTCAACTCTAGCCGAAAAGAGAAGGGGATAGAATTTTCTATCCCTTGTTCCTCAAACCAAGCCGAAAAGAGGAGGGGATAGAATGTTCTATCCCATGTTCCTCAACTCTAGCTAAAAAGAGGAGGGGATAGAATTGTTGTATCCCTTGTTGCTCAAACCCAGCCGAAAAGAGGAGGGATGGAATTTTCTATCCCTTGTTCCTCAACTCTAGCCGAAAAGTGGAAGGGATAGATTGTTTTATCCTTTGCTGCTCATATCAAGCAAAACAGAGGAGGGGATAGATTTGTTTATCCCTTGAACCTCAAACATGACAAATGTGCAATATTTTGATAACAAATAACTGGAATTGATCAAATTTTAATTTGTTAGCCTAGACAAATTTGATTGATTCGTAAAATCTGGAGCATGTTTTTCACAATTTGGAGGAGAAAATGGTAAAAGAAAAATTTGTTGCTTTAAATTCCTAGTTCAATAGCAAATTTTAAATGAAAAAATGCAGTTAAAAATGAACCTGTTCTGTACGAATAAAACCTTTTACTGGCTCGACAGAACTTACTTTATACAGGGAGGAAGGAACATAACACTGACACAAACGGAAAAGAAAAAAAGCAGATATGGTGGAGATTATGGTGATCATCGTACAATGTACTTTATACTTTTTGCACCCGGAAAATAGACAACAAGCATGAAATCACCACCAAAGAAAACAAAGTGAAAGATAACAACAATCTCACCGACAGTGTATACCATCGCATTAGCTGCGTCGTACGCGCTCTGTTCCGAGGACCCAGCTCCTTGGGCGAATAGTCCGTCCCCGCTAGTCGAATACCTGTACGGTAGGTAAACCGTCGACAGCTCACGTAGGGTTAGCTCAGCTTCCGCAAAGAACACCAAGGATAAAAGGATCGCTAACTTCGAAGTCCACATTTTTCGGTTTTCTATCATATAAGAGACTCTAACAAGCCAACGTCTGTACCCACTGATATAGTGCACACATGTCAGGTACCTTACATCTGTATTGATTATTAAAGTAAAGTCAAAAGCCATCGTGACATCGGCACTAGTGCAAACTAATAATTGGGCTGGATTAATCATGAGGTGGCGCCCTGCTACACCAAACTGAGCAAACTCATAATTTGATATCCCGTAAATCAATCCTTTTAGGGTATTTGCTTTTAAGGATGTTTAGAATAAGGCCCAACGTAATATTGTACCGTAGAGTTGTTGACTTTAAACTTGGGTTTAACCTGCACTGTATAAACTGGGGGTGTTAAAATTGACAGCCTGCATGGGTGTTGTCACGTTTTAGATACAGACGAAAGAATCAAAATTAACATCATAGGGTGTTAAACGAACACCAATGTAATTGTTATATGCTGTAAATTTGGATTCTTTTTTGGTATGTTATGTGACAACACCAATGGTGTCAATGTTAACACCCCAGTGTACTGCGGGCGGGGGGGGGGGGGTGTTGCAAAAATAAATAAATAAATTATAGTGTACCGTGGAGTTGATGACTTCAGACTTGGGTGTAGCCTACTGCGGGGGGGGGGGGGTTGCAAGTGATGTGCTGAAAATGTTGATCCTATTTTTCACCCTAAAAAGTAGAGGCAAAGTCTCACTCTCAATTAATTAGCACTCGATCGTAAATGGGTGTTTCGTGTTTTTAATTGTTAGGGAAGCACTCGAGAGGACAATCGCCAGGTGTTTGACAGGAACGAAACAAGGTTTGGTGTCACTGCAAGTTTTTACTGTTATTTCTATGTATGAGTTGGGAGACTTCCAATTGTTTGTTATTTTTTGAAAGTTTAAAAAAAAAGTTTTAGCATTAAAACATTTCAGCCTGGGTTGCTACTGGGGTTATATTTAGTTGGATGTACCCAAACTAACTTGTGTGACAACACCATGCCGGTGTGGCAGGAGATTCTGCCTCCCACCCCCACCCCCTGAGATTCTGTCTTCCCACTATTTACGACAAACTGTATACAAATTTATTGTGATAGCGCCCTCTTTTGATTCAAACTCCTCCAGCCCATGTTAATCTCCGGGGACAGATTTCCCTAGGACATCTGATTCGCTGTCAGTAGTTAGTCGGTGCATCGTACCCACAACTTCTGACGTCACACTAATACAGGCGGGTGACTAGACCACCAAATACTGACCTTTAGGACCTGCTGGTTGTCTACCAGCTGCACATTTGAACCACGTAATTTATACAGGCCATGTATATAGCAGGTTTCCCTTAGGAATAATCAAGGTGAATTCTTGAATGCCAAAAAATGTAATAGAATGACAGAAACGAATCTGAATGTGTAGAACGAAATCATGTGTGCACGACAACGGTATTGACTGCATTATTAGCTAAAAGGAAACTTTAAGTGGTTTAGGGAAAATACTTGAATTTGATAGCGTTTTAATGAATTTAATGAACTTTGCCGGGAAAACCTTTATCTTTTAGCGAATTTTGACGGAGGATGCTGTTACAAAAACTTTCGCATATGACACAGACAATGCACAACATACCTGAAACATGCAAAGTCTTCTCGAATCCATAGAAATAGCTAAAATAAACTTTTTTCCCCGGGTCGAATCGGCCAAAAACTGACCTAGCATTTTTTACGAAGTTTTCTCTCCCACCCCCCCCCCCCAAAAAAAAACCCACCGACGCTGGGCGCTCTTTGAATGGGGAAACGAGATTACATTGTGAATAAAAGAACATTACATACAAACAGATATATTATGTATATGTACACGCGCGTAGCAGACGATCGAAAAGTTCCTGCTGATTATGTGTAGCTGACAAACACGTCACTTTGGAGCAGACCAATCATTACACAGATTTCGGAAAGCTTACGTTACTGCACGTTTATCCAATGAAATCATTGTATCGAATGCGGATAAAGACAGGGGACCAGTCTATATTCTATAAACCAACACAAGTTAGAAACACTGTGTGGCAAACATCTTTATAATAAAACATAATAAAAAGTCCTTTATGCAAGAGTTACATCATTCTATGATCCCAAGTTGTATTAATTAGTGACGTTCACGGCACCGCCCAAGTAATGCAGCAGGGCGGGTCTATTATTCCTTCGGGTTGAGATTTCTTCCTGTTGAAGAAATTCTTCACATTGCTGTTGGACCAGACCCGCGCCTTGTTATTGGACGAGATTGTTACCAAGCCAATCCAGGTGTGCGCGTGCCAAGTCAGTATTGTTATGCAAATTTATCGTCACTGCGCTTTTAGCTTAGAAAAAGACACAGCAAGACCGCATGATATAATAGTTATCCACGGGAAGGCGGACGGACAACATGGCGACTCTTCGTGGCTGGATTTGGACCTCGCATATCGGATGAACTTTACCGTAGTAGTTTCACTCTTTTATAAGTGAAACAAACTGTATGAGTCACTTATCATGTTGAGGACATTACCTGTTCAATTCTGAAGGTAAAATGTACCTAAAACTCAAGGGGAAGTGACTTCTGACGTAAAGACTTTAGGTCAAGTTTCACCAAAGCCTTTTTATGAGCAAATCTTACATTGGTCTAGTCTCGTAGTTGAGTTTACAACCGTTGAGAAATCCCACGGAGTTTTTGATGGTTTGAGAATTCCTCGAAGTTAGACAGAATAATTGTCACCGGCCTACTCAACCAAACCGCTGGTGCCATGGACCGAATTTGATGTTGAGCTTGTGAGTAGAGTTGGAGAGCTCCAGGAGTTTGTAAATTCTTCTTAAGACGACCAGGACTGTTGGAACTGAACTTCTTTCAAATGGACTCCTTCTCCTGTTGAGCTTTCGCTTTTGCTTGCGAGCTCCGTCAAGTTGGCGTGAGAAGCTCTTCCCTTAGACTGAAAAACTGAATTACCCTGAAATTATTGGGGACTTGCAATATTGAATTTGAGAACTGTTAATGTTATGGACACTTTTTGCTGACTGTTGTCAGAACTTTGAAACTTTTGTGCCCAAAGGGTGAAGAAAGAAGATCTATGGATTGTGTGGTATGGGTTTGGCTAGAAGTCGTCCAAGTGGCTAGCGGTCGTCCAAGTGGCTAGACTAGAAGTCGTCCAAGTGACAAGACAAGAACTTTAAAAGTGACTTTTGGTTTTGAGTTTCAGAACTGACGCTTTTTGGTGACTGTTGTCAGAACTTTGAAACTTTTATGCCAAAAGGGTGAAGAAAGAAGATCTATGGATTGCGTGGTATGGGTTTGGCTGAGGTCGTCCAAGTGGTAAGACAAGATCTTTAAGATGGCATCAACTGGTAAGCGAAGATCTAACCCCATTCCTTCCCAATAACTTAAAGGTTACTTTTCTCATCTCGACACTTGTTGATGTTGTCTACAAATATTGTCAATGGTGATGCCATCCGGTTTTTTCTTCTTAGGGTGCTTTCTTGATTTCAGGGCATTTTGGTCGTGGCCAGAGTGATGCCTTAAAGTAAAATAGTTTCTCTTGGAACATTTCCCAGGGTTTGGAAGAAGATGGTGACCTTATTTTGTTGTCATTTTAAAGCTTTACATTGGCATGATTAGTTCGCTAACATTTCATCAGACAAAACTGTTTAGTTAAGAGACAATTTTGCATATTCCTTTTACAAAAATTAATAGTAAGATACAACAAAATTAGATAATTTAAACAGTTAACCAAAAATATGTACACACACCTGCGAAAGCGTAAAACCATGTTACGTAAAAATGTGGATAATTCACATTAGTTTCCTGTTTCAAATAAATAACAATTAAAAATCACTCAACGATTTTTTAGGCAATACAATAAACATTAGATATATTCAATTTCTAAATAAAATTCATAGGAATATTAAAAAATCACTGATAAGTTTCCTTCAGCAAAAAATCAGCACCATAAAGAGCATGACAAAGCTCTTTAAATTTATGAATTTTTTAATAATTAGATAAAATATTAATAGCTTAAAAACATAATTCGAAATTTAGGAATACTTAAGTGTTCCCATAATAGTATATAGTTTTAAACATCTGAGATAAGTTTACAATAAAATAAAATAACTAACTTCTAAATGAAACTCATGGGAGTATTAAATATGACCGAAAAGTGTTTTCTATCAAAAGTATTAGAAAATTTCCCCATAAAATCATAAAAAACTTTTATAATAACAATATCAGTATATGCCTGGTGCATAAACTGACTAAATCATGTTTGTTTCAGAATGAAAACTTGGCAAAAACAAAATGGAAAACAGTGTTTCCCTTTAGCTGTTCCCAAGTAGTGTAAAACCACTTTAAGAGGGAGCATTTTGCAACATATATTTATTAGACGATGAAAATTTCCAATTAGGAATATTAAAACGTTTGATTTAGATGAGCTAAATTAACTGTTTAATATTTCTGATGAATTTTATCAATTGATTGTGAGTAAATAGGCGCGCAACATTTCCCAAAACTTGTTTTATGGTGCTGCTTACAGGCATTGAGAAGTGAATCCCCACCCCCCGAAAAAAAAATTTAAATCAGAAAAAGAGAAAACAGGAGAAACAGAGACTAACAAGGAAAATTTGTTTTACTCAGTCATTTGAATACAACTTAGTAGATGGTGATGAATTTTTTCGGTTAGGCATATTAAAATTTTAATTTAGATGAGCTAAATTAATCATTTAATATTTCTAATGAATACATTCCATCAATTGATAGCGATTAAATAGATAAGATGCGCAACATAAGAAAACACACATTTCCCAAACTTATTTTTTTATGGCGCTGCGCAACAGGCAATACATTGTGAGGTGAGCAAAAATATAAAAAAATAAAAATTTAAGGAGGAGAAACAACAGAGAAAAAAAGAAGGAAAAAGACACAAGAGGACACCCCTTGATGTTAAAGATGGTTGTGGTAAGTATAAATGGTAAGTTGATTTAGAGGGACATAGAGAGGGTCTAGAACCTAAGTGTTGTCTTTCAGAAGGTCCATGACAGTCAGTGAGGGCTGGACAACTTTAAGATCTTTAAGCAGGCATCTACTGGTAAGCAGACTAGATCTAACCCCATTCCTCCCAATAACTAGCAGGTTACGTTTCTCACCCTTATACAGGGTGTTCATCTTAGTACTTGTTGAAGTTGTCTACTAATACTGTCAATGGTGATGCCGTCCACTTTTGTTTCTGAGAGGGTTGTCAAGATTTCAGGGCATTTTGGTCGTAGCCAGAGTGATGCATTGAAGTAGAATAGTTTCTCTTGGAACATTTCCCAGGGTTTGGAAGAAACTGATGGCCTTATATTGCTGTCATTTTAGAGTAGCCTATTGGCATGATTAAATCGTTAATACTTAGCACAAAAACTTTCAGTTAGAGACCCTTATGCACTTTGCATTACATTTTAAATTTCATAACAATAAGACAATAAAAAGAGTCTAAAAAATTAATTAAAAACATTAAAATGTACATAGACTTACGAAAGTGTAAAAATGAGACCCATGAAAGTATGAAAAAAAACTCGTAAATTAAATCAGTACATACAAACTGACAAAACTTAGTGTTTACCAAAAAATAGAAAAAAAATTAAAGATGAACTTGGTAAAAACAAAATATTTCCCCCCTTAAAATACCCCACAATAGTGTAAATCCAGGTCAACATGGAGCATATTATGCAGTGTACACTCTAAATCAGTCGATGAATTAATTCAGTTAGGGATATTTAAATGGTTAATTTAATTGAGTTAAATTAATCGTTTAATATTCCTGACGAAAAGATTTTATCGATTGACTGTGAGGGAAATGAGTAGTAGGCACAGCAAAATAGAAAACACAACTTCCAAAACTTAGTTTTTTTACTGGAGCGCGGCGGGCAGGCAATATGTTGCAAAGCGAAGGAAAAAAAGAGGAGGACAGACAAGAGAAAGGAGAAACAGGGAAAAGACAAAGGGGACATCCCGTGATGTAAAGGTGATTGTGGTAAGTATAAATGGTAAGTTGATTAGAAGGACATAGAGTAGGCATAGAACCTAAGTGTTGTCTTTCAGCAGGTCCATGACAGTTTAACTTTGCCGTCATTGAGGGCTAGCGATGAAGAAGGCACTCTTGCTGGTAATGTGATGTCTGAGAGGTACCAGAGGGAGAGGTTATGAGCTACCAGAAGTACACACTGATTGCCAACAGGTTAAGTATTAGCTGGTCATGGGTTAAGGTCAGGGTAGGTAGAGGTAACTAATAACAAATTTCCTTCCACAGCAATTAACCATATTTTTCCTTCCACAGCAAACTTAACCATAATTTTTCCTTCCACAGCCAATAACCATATTTTTTTCTTCCACATCAAGTAACTTCTTTTCCCTCCACAGGCAATAACTTTATTTTTTGTTTTGACAGATTGCAACTTGTTTCCATCAAGCAGATGGAACTTCTACCTGGTAGATAGTTGAACAGATAATGATGGCTAGTAAGTTATGAGGTAAAAGGATGGTTTAAAAGCAACCCGTCCTTCCAGTTATATCATTTACTGTCTACAACTATCTAGAAACTATCTCCTCATACCACGACACATCTGATGGCGGCATCTCTCAGACCCCGTAGATTGTAAGTTGGGGGTAAGTTTCAGGCAAGCTCAACTAAACATGGCTTATAAATGCTAACTTTTCTTCAGAACTTGTTCTCTTCAGATACCGGAGGGGATGCCAGACTCTTGGTTGATGCAGTCTGGCAGTTTTAACTTCAGGCAGGGAAGACAATTTGGTAATGTATCAGTTTTAACTTCAGGCAGGGAAGACAATTTGGTAATGTGTCAGTTTAAGTTACAAGGTAAGGTTTGACTGGAAGTGAATTACCAAAAGAGAGCTCTCATCCAAGCTGCTTGGATATAATATTATTATTGGCACAAACAGTTGGAAAACAACAATTACAAAAAAAATCTCCCTCAGATTGTTCTTAAAATCTGTACGGGATCAACTTCTGATTTCACTTCTTAAAGATGTTTGTGGTTAGAAAAGTCTAGATTTAACTTTACTCTACAAACTTTCTCCCATGTCAGGTTAAGTATTAGCTGGTCATGGGTTAAGGTCAGGGTAGGTAGAGGTAACTAATAACAAATTTCCTTCCACAGCAATTAACCATATTTTTCCTTCCACAAGCATTGGACTGAAAATTTATTTAGTAGCATCTGAACTGAGTTCAACTTAGTTGGTAAACATGGTTTATAAAGGCTAGTTTTCTTGTTAATGTCCACAGAGCTTCTACATTAGCACAGATACCAGAGGTGATGTACTCTTCATTGGTGCAGCCTGCACAGTTTTAACCTCAGGCATGGCAAGAAATTTGGTAATGTATCAGTTTAAGTTACAAGGTAACATTTGTCCTGAAGTGAATTACCCCAAAATAGAGCTCCTAGGATCTGTCTCTCATCATAAGGTGCTTGGCTATATTATTGGTTCAAACAGTTGGAAAGCAATCATTTAAACAAATTAAATCTCCCACACATTGTACTTGAAATCACCAACGAAGCAACTAAGCTGAATTCACTTCTTGAATCTGTTTGTTGTTAGAACGATTTGGATTGATTTTTATGAGTTCTAAAATGCTTTCTTTCAACTCTGAATTTTCTCTCATCTCAAGTTGTTGTTTATAAGAAAGAAATTGCCCACAATTAATTTCACTGGCATTGTACCGAAAATCTTTACTGTCACAACTGATTTGAGTTTAACTTAGTTGGCAAACATGGTTTATAAATGGCAACTTCCTAAAACAATCAAAGCAATCATCCAAGCAATTAAATCTCCCACACATTGGACATGAAATCTTTAAAGGAGCAATTAAGCTAATTTCAAAAACATGTTGGTTACACAATTTTGGATTTAATTTTATTAGGTCTGAAATGCTTGCTTGCAAACTTCTAAAAATCTGAAAATTGTTCTACAAAATTGTAAAACCATTGTTCCTTTTTTTTCTTCTTTGTACATCAGTTTTCTGGTCCATGACCAGGTGATCTAAGTGAACCTGACGGTGATGGGCATCTATAATTGTGGTCATAGAACAAACGTCCACTACCAGGTTGCTCTACTGGTAAGTTCAAGGATTGTTGATGGGGCCTGCAACCTTTGACCTTCAAACTATAAATACATTGGCTCAGTGGGTTTCTTGTTTTCAAAATTTGTCAAGAAAATTACCTGCCTGTAGACCACATGAAAAAGGTTTTCCTAAGATTACATCCACTTAAAAAGAACAAAAAGAAGGAGAAAGACCCCCCCCCCACACTAGCTAGACGTATAGGTATCTTTCTGGAACAAACAGCAGAATTTATAAATTAATTTAAAGTTTAGGAACACTGGAAGTCATATGTTTGTTGACAGAGTTACAAAAAGGTTACAGTGAGATGTTATCATGGACATTAGGTTCTTCGTATTGTGTGTTCCAGAGAGACACCTATATCTCTTGGGGTGGGTTTTTTTCTCTCTCTCTGTTTTTTCAAGTGGATGTGATCTTGGAAAAAAAGACAGATTTATACAGAGGTGTTAAAGGGACGTTGAGAAAAATATAATGAGGTCATATTTATGACTTATTCTCATAATGATGAGTTAGCATGAGTCATAATTATGACTTGTGCCAATTATTAAAGGCAAACTTATGAGACTTATTTTAAGTCATAATTATGACTTAAATTTTTGTTCAGTTTTAATGTCCCTTTATTGTGTCCGTAGATTGATCTGTCCACTAGGTTACAACCTTCTTGATCAAGTTACTCAGTTGTGAAATCAATGCATACTAAAAATGATATTACTTAATCAATGGAACTTCAACAAATAATGGGATCAATTCAGACATAGAATACAAGATTTTATATTTAAGTAGAACTGTATCCTTTAGGTCAAACTTGGTACATGCAGCTCTCCCCAAAATGGTAAACTAGTTGATAATAAAAATTGGGGTGGGATGGAGGAGGTAAGTTTCAGATTCTTGTTAGAGCTGACCTTGTTGAAAACATTCAGTGAAAGTGATCAAACAACAAACAGTTCCATTGTTTCCACCTGCAGTTTGGGAGAGGGTCTTGAAGTTTGCATCTGTCTGAGATGACATCAGAGATACAGGGATGAATCCGGGCTGCGGATTGAGGATCCTTAGGACACGATCTGAAGACCGACTGGAGCAAGTCTAGTCAAGATGAGGATCAACATTATCCGGATCACGAGGGCGCACTATCCTGAAGTGACAACCAGGGCCCAATTTCATAGAGCTGATTAAGCACAAAAAGTAGCTAAGCACAAAAAAAGTATGCTTACCAGAATAAGGTTACCAGCCGAACTACCATGTCACATGTACAATTTGTGACTGGTATCCTGCTCATTTCTGCTACGCAGAGTATGTTAAGCAATATTTTCTGCTTAAGCAGCTCTATGAAATTGGGCCCTGAGCCTTGAGCTGTATCCGAACTAGCGGCTACGGGTACGGCTACGGCTACAACTGTTGTAAAGGGTATTGCTACTGTACGTTCTGTACTAAACGCACGATGACGAGGAAATCTAGCCGTACCTGTAGTTGTAGCCACCAATTCAGACACGGCCTTGTAGACCATAGACTTTTATCAAGTTGCGACCATCTTGTTTCTCCCTAAGTTCATGAAACTAGCCAAACCGAGGCTGGGATGAAAAAAAGTCTGGCCCCTCCATCCTCAATGCTAACATAGACCTTTGATAATTATATTGTGTATACAGGAAACTAGATGGTCAAACTATGATAACTGTCTGTATGTTTTATGATTAGGTTATACAAGTGTAATTTGTAGTTATTTAAGCAGTATTTTTTAGAAAAAATGCATTTACAAGAATGATTAAGCGAGTTGGAACAAATATTCTGAGCTATTTTTGCATTTTCATTGCATTTCCAATTTAGTCATAAGTCATAGAATGATAATGAACAATCTTAGATACAAATTTTAAGATACTTTAAAACCAATAATTGCTGTCAACATTGGATCAATATTTTGCGAGGCACTGCAGCATATGAGTCAAGTGTTTGGAACCTGTTTTGTCACAACTCTACATTCAAAATCAGAACCTAGAAACTCAAGAGGCACCATTTCATTGGCCTATACTTTATTATTTCAGCCAATCCCATACACTTATCAGAGGAACTTTTCCTCATGCATGCCACTCTGCATCGCTCTAATAGAGGGGCAAACAGTACAGCGGTAGGATGAAAATGTTATTCAGTTATCATTTTAAAGAATCAGTAATCACTGGGTGCGCACAATTTCACAAACAATACTTGGCACCTAAGCAATTTCTTTTGAGCAAATTAATTTCTTCACCTATCATTTTACCACAACTAATAAATAACATAATACAATAAATGTACACTTTTGATAACTGCAATTCAATGATTACTGATGACTCAATTGAAAACGTGACATGTGTTATACGACTCAGTCAGCACCTTTTTCTCAGCGGCAAAAAATGCTTCTTGCCGGGCCGTGTGTTACCATGGAGGAAGGACCTTCCTCCATGGTGTTACGTAGACCTGCAGTTCAGAAATTCGTCAATAATTTGGTGAAACATAGACGAGCAATAATCATTTATCAGAACGTGTGTGACTATATTAGTTAGAGAGTGAAGATCAACATACGTACTCGGAATCGAAAAACTTAGAACAAATCTAGTCCCCAGAGGGCTTAAATTAAACTTGTTGTGGTCCCCTACTCAACACCGTGTCACATGGTTTTGTAAAGGCCTCTAGTTCTACTTGATAACTCTATGGCTCCACATCAAACATCATGTTGAAGTTAAAATAATATCAATTGTAGCTGAAATAATTTTACAACTGTAAACTATGTATCAGTATAGCTATTAGAATCATTTTGTTGGAGATCAAACGAAATTAAATCTCTTGTGAAGAATGCGGCTTATTTTTCAGAATGATATCCATTCACTAAGGACTTTAATTCAAGCTACAAAAAAAGCGTGCAATATTTGTGAAACATCTAGCCCCAAAATTGTTGCAGTTTTATTTAGGTGTGACTCTCTGTCATGATGAGTCATTATTTGAAAATTTGTTTAAAACCCCTAAAGAAGGGCGTGGCAGCCTCCCACTATACACCGACGCTAAAGGGTACCAATATTCATATCCACACCTTCCAAGAAATGTTTTTGTGTGCATTTCTCAATAATATTGTTTATATCTAAGTGACTTCTTTACATGTCCAGTTGTCTAAGATTATGCACGGAGGTAGAAAGAAGTTGCTAACAGGTAAAACAATTATAGGGAAATGCTCAACTTGTGTAAGGGTCTAATTAAGAGGGTTGCATTATATTATTTTAGTTAGTTGTTTGTGTAAACAAGACTCGTTTGTAAATGCATGCACGAAAAAAGAAAAACAAAAACAAAAACGTGTTTCAGGAGTCTTTGCTTCACCCGACGTGTTGTCCTCACTTTAGTGTAGTTATTTGTTCTTGCACTACTTTTTTTCCTCCGGGGCCCTCTATACTTTCACAAAATTTATAGATCCTGAGCCTTCCCAGGTTAATTTTGTTGTCACTCGAATCACAATCAAAGTACAGGATGATAAATAGATTTATAAATGTTATCTAAATACCTGTATTTATGACAACATGTAATTTTAGTACTTGGAAACGTTTTTCTAAAAAGAAGAAGAAAATAAGAAACCAGAGAAAAAGTCGCTGAGAAAACGCTTTTCAAAACCTTCCTTGAATAAATTTTTACCAAAACTAAAACTTTAATTTTGTTGTCCATAAAATTGTTGGTAACAAAAAGGGGCTGGGGCTGGATTAAGTAGACTTATAAAAAAACATACTAAATTACCATAAAGTTTTATGAGAATCATATTAAGTTTCAATTAAAAATTCAAATTGGAAACTGCGGGATCTTGCTTAACAATGTTCACAATAAAGACAAAAACAATTAAACAAGCTCATAATGTGGAAAAGACCTGGGAGAAATAATTATTGGGACGGGTCAGTGGGTGTTTTTTTTTTTTTTTACCTTTCGTCAGGGCGCTCCAGATTTAATTTTGGGTGAAACCTTACCTGGTGAGAACTATTGGTGGCGCTGTTGCAAACATACATCTGGATAGAAGGTAACGTGAGGCAATTTTAATAGGTAAGTTCAAGTGTTTATTTTTCACACTTAACTCAAAGAACGACTTTATTCAGTAAAGTTCTGGAAATGTTAACATTGGATCAGAGCTTATTTTATTAAAAGAACACACGTAGGTCTCCGTCCGTTGGCCATTGGCAGCAAAAAGTGTAGGTAGGACGAGTACGCTGTTAGTGTTAGTGTTAGCACTAGCAGTTTAGTGTTGAGTCATGTAACTTGTATATCATATACTCACACTTCACAGATATATTATAGCACTGGTGGTATTGGTAGGACGTCAGTGTTGTACGCAACGGAGGAGTCCAAACTGGGCTAGATGTTCATATAACTCCTGTGCATGTTGTACAGAGAGGCACAGGCACTTCGAACTATTAAAAAGTGTCAAAAATATGAAAAATAAGCCATTTCGGGGGGTATGTATGTGTTGGTCTTTACAACACTGCTCGCTTCACACCATTTAATTTTTAGTTACTTTTTTGGCTTTGCTTTGGTTGGGGATTGAGTGCGGGAGACATGAAATGTGCCGCCATAAAATGTGCGATTAATTAATTTTTCCCTGAAGGTCAAAATTTGACGTTAATTAGCTACCAAGTCCTCAAAAGGAATAATAAAAACAGGGAAATTAAGTCCAACACCCATCATGCCCATTAAAAAATAAAATAAATCACTTAGAAAATGGCTTGACCCAGATACAAAATTACAGGCTTCTTTATTGCGGCTTATACCAAGATGCCTATGGCAGCCGCAAACACCTGTCACCATGCCTGTAAGTAAAAGACCTTACCTGCAAAAAGTCTGGTGTCATGTCCTAAATTGACATTTTCGAATCTTTCCGGCGTTGATATTTTGTAAATTATTTCTAACAAATTGGGGCTGAACAAAGACAAATTGACTAGAGCAGGATGTGAACCAGCCTCTGGAGTTAAGTTTAAAATCTTGCCCCAAATTATTCAATTTCCCAGTTTCCCTTGTGGTTTCTTACCTGATATTTGAAATAAAACAAGTTGCATCCCCTAACTAAGGTGAGCCCTTAGCAGGTGCTTCAAAGGTTGTATTGTTAACTTGGGTGTGGTTCTTGGCCATGTTCCGTCCCAACTTGACAATTGTCCCAACTATAGTTGGGACTGGTCCCAACTTGAGTGTTAAAGTTGGGACGTCCCAACTATAGTTGGGATCGCCCATAGAGTTCAACAGGACACCGTGATCGATCATGCATGGATTACTGTGTAACACTTTACTACAGACGCACAAGCTGATGCGATCGGTGTTAATTAACAAGATTCTTATTTCAAACCCGGGTGTCAGCTCTGTACAAACTCATGTCAAAACTGATGATAGAGCTAGAGCCGGTCGCGAGCCATTGCCCAGCAAGAGGTTTGAAGTGATAGTATTAGTATATCGCTCATAATGGACCGCTAAAACTAACTCGGTGTAAACAGTGTTTTTAGAGGGTTCTGACAGCGGCCTCATGCTCATGCCGGGTGACGCTTTCAGTCTCAAGTAGGCCTACGCATTTAGTTTCCCTTCTCTCGAAAAACACAAATTCTAATTAAAATCTAAAATATTCTCAAGGGAAAGTGGTCTTAAAAACTTCATACTATGATACTTACATGATTAGTTTATTCATGGGGGTGCTTTGTGTTTACTGCGATCCCAACTATAGTTGGGACGCCCCAACTTTAACACTCAAGTTGGGACGATTGTCATGTTGGGACAGAACAGTCACATGACGGTTCAAGGTTGTAGGCCTACGGCTTCTGACTGGCTCAGAACCTTTGCCCCCAACTAAATGAGATTGACAAAATTCACTATGAGTAACTCAATGCATTAAGAAGCCCCCCCCCCCCCCCTCCAATGAAACTGGTTGATGCCACTGTTAAAAACTGGTTGAGTACTCGACTGGTTAAAAAAAGAAAATAACTACTGTTCAGTGGTTATAAAGTTCTTTTCCTGTGTAATTTTTTAAACAGATTTAATTGTGATCATTTTGAGTCGATGTGATCAACATGGGGCGTTCTTCGAAAGACAAGCGAGACATTTATTATCGATTGGCCAAGGAAGAGGGCTGGCGAGCTCGAAGCGCTTTCAAACTGCTTCAGATCAATGAAGAATTCAACATTTTTCAAGGTAAATAGTAGTTATGATAATAATACTAGTAAATAATAATAACCCAGCACTACGCGGCACACTTGGCTTTAATCGGTTTGCTTTGGAATTAAAAATCCTTTTCCGGTTATAGTAATAATAATATTGGCTCTTATGTAGTACAATACCAAAGAATAAATATTGCACTTCAAACATTATTACCCCTGGTCACTGGGCCATTTATTTAATTCCTTAAACCATCTCAGCTCCCTGGGGAGTATACAGATAAATCAATCACAAGAACCATCTCTGCCCTCTCGGGTATCCATTTACTCCTAGGTGAAGAGAAGCAATGAGGCCTATAGTTGTAGTGTCTTGCACAAGGACACAAGTGTCAGGACCAGAACTCGAGTTCGATGCACAAAATTGCTCAAAGACACAGGGAACTTGAATGGCAGTTTATAAGCCTGCTACTTCGTGTTGCAAAAGAGTTGTGTATTTTATTGTGTCTTCCAAAGTGAACCGGTTAAAAAATTCTAACATAGAAAAAAGGGTGCTTTAAAAAGAGCCACTGGGTTTGTTCTCAATGTTTTGACTAGTGCCATGGCTGACTGGTGTAGTGCACTGGACTCAAGTTCTGGTGGCTGAGTCATCAGGGTGTGGGTTTGAATCTTGGTCATGACACATGTCCTTGGGTAAGACACTTGACCATCTCGTCACCAAGGAGTAAATGGGTACCTGCGAGGTGGTTCTTGTGATTGATGACCTACATACTCAGAAGCAAAGACTGAGGAACTGGGATGGTTTAGGGAGTGAAATAAATGGCCCAATGACTGCTGTAATTATTACTCATGAGCCATGAGTGTCAAGATTGGCAGAAATCTTCCTTTTATAAATGTCCACTAATTAATATTATTATTATTATTATAAGTGTTCTCTGGTCAACTTCAAGATTGCTTATAATTTATTCTTATTGTCTTCATTGTACAGGTGTCAGCAAAGCAGTGGATCTGTGTGCAGCTCCTGGTAGTTGGAGTCAAGTCCTTAGTAGAAAACTCAGGTAACTTGCTTCTTGTTGGTGTATTTTTGTTTTGGCTTTGTTTTCTTTGTTCGTTGTCTGTTTCTTTGTGGAAAAGGTGGCCTTGTGGGGAAGTCGTTAATTGACTACCGTAGTTTTTCAAACGTGTTTGTAAATACAGACATTCTGCTGAGCTCGGAACATTGAGTCAAGAAACCAAAAGGCAAGTAACTTGAGTTCTAATAAGAACATGGCCGAGCGGTTTAGAGAGCATCGAATTCAAGTTCTGGTGGTTAAGTCATCGGAGTGTGGGTTCGAATCCTGGTCATGACACCTGTGTCGTTGAGCAAGATGCTTTACTATAATTGCTTCTCTTCACCCAGGGGTATAAATAGGTACCTGCGAGGGTAGAGGTTGATATTGTGTATGAAAAAGTTTTCGGAGTTCCATGGCAGCCCGGGGCTGTATACTCAGCAGGGAGCTGAGAAAAGGAATGTTATTGGCCCAAAGACCGTGGCACTAATGTAAAGCGCATTGATACGTTATTATAAAATGCCCTTAATAAAAACTAGTTTTTGTTATCATTATTTACACTGGATTCAAGCTCTGGTGTTTCTGATCAGCAGAGTGTGGGTTTGAGTCTCTCTCATGAACACTTGTGTCCTTGAGCAAGATACTTTACCATAATTGCTTTGTCCTTTGGATAGGGCAATGATCCGTAGGTCCCAAGTACTAGGATTGGTAGTGCATATTAAAGAGCACAGAGCCCTTATCGAGAAAGAGTAGGGGTTAACCTCTGTGTTTTTGGTTCACCTAGCAAGCACCCTTGTTTACAGGTTTCCTCAGGCTTGCGAGCTACAGTGATTAAGCTCACTTATGAGGCATCCTTGGTTTCATTGCCAGAATTATATAATAGTAATAGTATTAATAATAATAATAATTGGACCATAGAGGGGCATACTTTTTTTTCTTGGCTATGTTATCTCTTTGCAAAGTAGAGACCAGCAAGATTGATCCACATTTGTTTTATTTTGAGGAAGACCAACATCATAATTAGGAAGACATCAATGAAGGCATGCTGATCATTTCTGAAAAATTGTATTGATGTTTTTAAAATTTCATTTTGGCAGACAGAGCGATGCCGACAAGGCAAAGGTAAAGATTGTAGCAGTTGACCTTCAGGCTATGGCCCCTCTGCCAGGGGTCATTCAGCTGCAGGGTGATATAACGAAGGTGAGAATTAGTAATATAGGCTTTAGTTCTGTTGATAACTTTACACTATGGTCAGACTCAAATGGCGTGTCTTGGCTGAGCGGTCAAGCACACGGGACTCAAGCTGTGGTGTTTCTAGTTCCGCAGTGTTATTGGTTCCAGTCCCTGAAAGAACTAAAAACAAAACCAGAAACTATTTAACGTTGAGAGCTGAATTATTTGACAACAATTTTGAATTTATGAGGATTATTTGATGGCCAAAAACCCTTCGCCAATAAATGTATGCTGCCATGGAATGTTCTCCCGCTGAGATTAGTAGCTTCTTAGAGGTACGATTTAATTTATGGAGCTCTGAAACTTGTCCGCCCCAGAAACTGACCCTCGTATCCAGGATGTCATTGTAGTATTTATACGAAAGTGAAAGGTCTCTAGGGTTATTGTGGACCCCCAGTCTGAACCCTGCCTCAGACCAGAGGAGCCTTGCAAAAGGATTGGGTTTTCAGTTCCTACCAGAATCCTTGGGTTTTCCCACTGTTGGGGTTTTCCTCCCATATCTCTCAGATTTCTGTAACATCGTCTCTACACAGGTATCTTTAGGCTTTCAGGTTACAGTGCAAGGCACTTTGTAGGGTTCCTTGGTTTCATTACCAGAAACATAATAATTCAAAGTGAATATTTCGCGATGCAAACTACGGACATGCACTGTTTTTTTCAATTGTGATGTGAGAAAGTTTGCTTTGCTTTCACAGTTCACTTAAAGTTTGAATCAGGCGAGTTGTGGCCGAGTGGTTGAGTGCACTGAGCCCAAGTTCTGGCGGCTAAGTTATTAGGGTTTAGGTTGGAATCATAAGACATAAATATAACTTACTACCGTTCACGCCACCTAGGTGGAAATTGGTACCTGTGAGTGCATAGGTACTTGGCAGCACAGGCTGCATACTTCCCTGGGAGGTGAGATGGTTCCAGAATTAGATAAGTGGCTCTGTGATCGGGGTAGTAATGTTCATGCAACATCCGGATACCGGTGCTATACAGATGTGCATTAGTATTATCAAAGAAAAATCCTAAGGACCCTGTCACATGAGGCAAAATACAGGCAACCAGTTCCAGGCAATCTCCAAGAAGAAGAAACATTCACTTTTTTAATCTCCACATAAAATGTTCTTGGGGCAGTAAGATAGTGTTAGAATAATGTCTGTTCTACTACCACAGTGTTCCTTTTTGCATGAAGGGCAGCTGGTTGCCCCTAAGTTGCCTGTAAAGCTTGCCCTGTCTGACTTGGGGTGTAGAGACAAAGAACCAAATGTTATTACTTTTTTGTACACGTTGAGATTTTGAAGAAACATTTGTTTGGTAAACAGTTTTGTTTATGTTGTTTTATCTCCAGGAGTCAACAGCTAATGAGATCATTAGTCAGTTTGAAGGAGAGCAGGCTGACTTAGTAGTGTGTGACGGGGCGCCAGACGTGACGGGACTTCATGACATTGATGAATATATACAAGCACAGCTCCTTCTTGCTGTAAGGAGTTTTCTCTGAATTTTTTAATCGTTTAGACCTAATAAGCACTTCATGTTGGCATTTTCAAAACATTTCCTAAGGGAATGTGACTTTGTATTTCAACTATCAAGTAATTAACTACAAGGAAAAACTGAAAAAATCTTATCACTTTATGGTGTCCGCATATTCAGCACGTCAGGCATTTAAAGTTGTTCCAATTTGCCAATTTGGGGGGATTTATTTGACTTTTCTTTTCACTCTAAAACAGGCGCTTAATATCACCACTCATGTCCTGAAGACGGGAGGAACCTTTGTCGCAAAGGTACGTTTGTAATTTAGCTTTTTACGATCAGAAATGTAATCTATTGAGACTTGGTGTAACAACTTGATGTTTCGATCAGTATGTCCTGATGGTCTTCAGGGGTAAGCTGGACTCTTGATGACGCAGGCTGTTTGAGTAATGTAGGTGTGGATGCTCCACCAAGTCAGGAAAGCTGGGACTGGATCCTGTGGGTGTAGGTTATCGCAAACACAACTCAAAGGGAGATTGTTTTAATGTGCACAGTGTTACTGCAAACCTTACTAGATTGTGTCTCCACCATGCAAAGTTTCAAGTCCTACTCATGTACATGGTGTTACTGCAAACCTTACTAGATTGTATCTCCACCATGCAAAGTTTCAAATCCTACTCATGTACATGGTGTTACTGCAAACCTTACTAGATTGTATCTCCACCATGCAAAGTTTCAAATCCTACTCATGTACATGGTGTTACTGCAAACCTTACTAGATTGTATCTCCACCATGCAAAGTTTCAAATCCTACTCATGTACATGGTGTTACTGCAAACCTTACTAGATTGTATCTCCACCATGCAAAGTTTCAAATCCTACTCATGTACATGGTGTTACTGCAAAACTTACTAGATTGTATCTCCACCATGCAAAGTTTCAAATCCTACTCATGTACATGGTGTTACTGCAAAACTTACTAGATTGTATCTCCACCATGCAAAGTTTCAAACCCCCCCCACCTCACCCAGGCAGCACCTAGGGCAGGTAACACCCCCTTGTCCCCCACCCCCTAATAACACTACCACACCCTGATTGCATGATCTGTTTTTAACATCTTAGATATTTCGTGGTAAAGACGTCACTCTTCTCTACTCACAACTCAAGATCTTCTTCCCGAATGTGACAGTCGCCAAGCCAAGAAGTAGCAGGAACTCAAGTATAGGTAAGAAAACATCATCTCCCTGTGTGACCCTTCTTGACCTTTCCCACCTTTTATTTTAAACAGGTGATCCAAGATCAAATTAAGTTTTGTGATCCACTCATTTTGCAGTAGATAGAGTTCTTATCAAAATTGAATGAGATATTGCTTAACATCACAAGGCCGGACGGCCACTTCAAGGTGAGGGCTACACTTAACTGATTTGGGCTGTTGACCCAAATCAACTTCACCTTCTCCTGGGGCTGAAACAGGGTTACCCCCTTCATAGTCCGTGAGGATGTAGACCTGGGTGTCATCCACTAGGAGCCTGGCTGGTAGACAGAATTCCACCTTCCCAACTTTTTACGAAGCAGTTATGGTTAAGTGCCTTGCTCAAGGGCACAAGTGTCATGACCGGGATTGGAACCCAGACTCTGCTGCTGACAACCCAAGAGCTTGGGTCCGGTGCACTAGGTGCACGCCACTTGGGGAAAAACATAAGAAGTCTCTAATCTCAGACTAAAATGGTGTAAAATACCACTCTGTTTGATACCCTTCTAGTGGAATTTTTGTCAAAATCCAAAAACACTCCTGAATTCACATTTCAAATACATGGTCTGTACATTTTTCTTCAAGGAATTTTCACTTCATTCCTGAATTCTGAATTTGACCTTTTGACAGGCGCAAAAATTCCCCATTGGAACGTCCAAACCTATTTGTTTTTGCTGTCTGATGAGGTCATGCTTCAGAATTTGCTCTGAAAGAGTGTAAAATAAAATTATATTTTACACCATTTTAACGTGAGGTTAGAGGCTGTCTATTTGAAAATAGGTGAATTTGACTTTGGAGACCCACTTTAATAATTTGTCTCGTACACCAAAGCTATTCCAACGTAACAAAATGTACCAGCACAACTTGTCTCCAAAAGAAACATTAAACCGATGTCGAAAAAATGTTTTGAAAATGTCAAATAATTTATATTAGGCTAAACAAAGAAAAATAGACTAGAGTGGGACTCGAGCCTGTGACCTCCTTATTATGGCCCTGGCGATCTACCAACTGAGCCATCCAGCCCTTATGTTGGGAGACCACCAATATTAGAGCTAAATGGCACGCTAATTCTTAGGTCTCAGGTTCAAATCCAGCTCTAGTCAATTTTGGTTGTTCAACCCAAAATGTTCTCAACCTTGACCAGTCAGTTTGCCTTGTGGTTTACAAATTGAAAAATCCAAAGGTCGGGTCAAAGTTTCTTTAAAACTGAAGGAGTGGTCTTACTGTCGGGCAGTTGGGTTGGCTCATCGGTTTCTTTCCTCTCTTTCCACTTCTAGGTTCGAATCCTGCCGGGGGCACTATATTGATTGGGTTGTCAGTCCCTACCTGATGATGAGGGTTTTCCCTGGAACAATTCTCTGGGGTTTTCCTCCCACATCTGAAACTTAAGTGTCTCTCATTGTCGTCTCTCCATGGGGTTCTTGGCTAGTATAAGTGATTAAACTTCACTTTGCTGAGAATCCTTGGCCTCACAACCAGAATTAATCAATGAAAACAAAGTTTTGTGTAAACAAATGTACTTTAAAATTGTTTATTTAATTTAATATTATTTTTTAATACATACATTGTTTTGCAGAAGCGTTTATTGTTTGCCAGGGCTATGCTCCTCCGGCTGGCTACAAACCCAACATGTCTAATCCACTGCTGGATCAACGTTACAGTAAGTTTAACAATTTGCAAACATTTTCTTTCTTCACCTTTTTAAAAAACCGTGACATTTCTGGATGTAGACCATAAACAAAATGACAGAGAAACAGACCTCTTGCATAGGCTGCCATTGCCGAGGTCAAACAACAGAATCTTGTTTTTACTTGCAGAGCTCAATTCTTAGCCAATAATAGGTCTTCATGGAACTCATTGAGGGCGCTGTTTTGGCTTGTGTCATCATTCATATGCAAAGGGGTCTATGACTTATTAGTTCTGTAAAAATAGAACTTAACAAGATTTGATTTTATAGAAAAATTTAGTCTTTACTCGTTTTTTCTCATTTTGTATACGCCCGAGACTAGCACAGTCTATACCATGTTCCTTCAAACAGTCCCTACTACCTTTGGGAAATATCCATTGAAAATTGTCGATAAGTGATGAGCTTTTATTCTGAGTTGTTGTTGGTTTTTGAAATTTCATCTTTCTGGGACTGAAATCTAAGAATCTTTTAACCGCCTGAAGATACCTTTTAAGAGATATAAAGAACTCTGAGTTTTAGATATTGGTGGAAACCCCCAACTGAGGATCACCCACGCAACAGAGACTGGAAACCCAATTCTCATTGGAGCCCACAGAGGTGAAAAATGTAGAAGGAAAAACCACTTGACAAACCTGAATGGCGACTTCTTAAACCATTTTCATTTTGATTAATTTTTTTCGTTCCCCAGATGTGGATTTCAACAGTCTAGAGCGACCAAACAGAGTGATTGTTCCTTTCTTAGCATGTGGTGACCTCAGTGCCTACGACTCCGACAAAACCTATCCTCTAGAGGTAAGAGGGCTGTTGTATAAGTAGTGTCATGGCATAGCATTATTACAGCACTTGTGTCTTTGGGCAAAACACTTAACCATAATTGCTTTGTCCTTCAGTTGGGACATAAAGCTGTAGGTTCCATGTATGTTAAAAACCAAGTACACTGATCGTAAGGTGAAGGTGTTTGCCCCGGTGTTTCTGGTATGGTTGGCTGCAGATTGCGCCGTAGCAGCTTGTAAACCCTGACAGTAATCTGAAAAACAATTCAGGCATGACTCGTTTCCCAGATTAACATTTTTTGGGGTGAGAAATTATCCGATGTATAAGTAGTGTCGTGGCCGAGTGATCAAGTTCACCGGACTAATTATTTTGGGCTCAAATTCATGGCACTGCTTACCATTGAATTCTGTGCTTATGGCTTCACTATTATTTTTATTATTATTTATTTCTGGTAATTAAACCAAAGGTGCCTCATAGTTGAACTTAATCACTGTAGCTCGCAAGTCTGAGGAAACCTGTAAACAAATCTGCTTGCTATGTGAACCAGAAACACCGGTGTTAACCCCTACTCTTCCGCGATAAGTTTTCTCGGTCCTTTTACGTTTGTCTACCAATCCTAGTACACAGGTCCTGCGGCTTAATGTCCCATCCGAACGACAAAGCAATCATGGTAAAGTATCTCGCTCAGGGACACAAGTGTCCTGACCAGGACTCGAACCCACACTCTGCTGATCAGAAACACCAGAGCTTGAGTCCAGTGCTCTTAACCGCTCGGCCACAACACGCCCCCAGTGGAATACTGTAAGCATGAAATCCTGTGGTAAGGAGTCATGGGCCCTGGCGATATCAGATAGTGGCATCCAGTCCCGCTCATTGCACTTGTGTCCTTGAACAAAACAACCTCACCGTAACTGCTGATTGAGACACTAAGCTGTAGGTTCCATGCATGTTAAAAAAAAAACCCAGTAATTTATCGTAAAGGTGAATGAGTTTGCCCCAGTGTTTCTGGCATGGTTAGCTGCAGATTGCACCACATCACCTTGCAAACCCTTACAGGGTGCTGTGAATGGGTCTCATCTGCAAACCTGTCCAAACTTGGTGTGAAAAAGTACCACTTTTGAACTGTGAACTATTGTCGTTATTAACATTATTGTATAAAAGTTTAAGGTATAAGGAACCCGAGATGAAACCTACACATGAAGTGGTACATGGTTTGTGGAAACCTTGTACATGGTCCAATCAGGGCCCAATTTCATACAGCTGTTTATCGGTTAGCAAGTTTTTGTGCTTTATTTTTACTGTAGCAGAAAAAAACCTTGTGTAGCAGACATTTGTTTGCGTGAACGATCGAGAAGATTTGACAGCGCGTGTGAATGTTCACAATGGATTTGTGTTGTTGCCGCATTTATCTGCTTACATGAACCGCCAGCAAAGTAGAGCGCTTTTTATACTTTGCCAAATGTTAGCAGTGTCCATGTAATTTAAAATCTGCTAATGGCTGCTCTGCAAGCGGAAACCTTTATGAAGCTGGGGCACTGGTCCCAATGATCAAATATGCACAAGATGTGCGCAGTCTTGTGACAAACACAGGACCCCACTCGTGCTTTACAACTGAACTTTTAGGAAACTGCAAGCCCAACCCTTGATTGAAAACAGTGTTTAGATCTTGTTGATTTGACTTAACATAATTTTTGCTTAAGCAGTAATTTGATTTTCTTCTTTCGTTGTTTAGCTTGAACCCGGTGCAGGTTACTCCTATCATCCTCCGACGCAATCACCGATAGATCCACCCTACAAGACTGCCTGCTACCTCAAGAAAACTGACATGCTGTCCAAACCAGATATAGCTGGTTCAAGCCAGTCCACACCAGTAGCAGCAGCAACCAGTTCCAGCCAGTCAGAACTAGATGAAGAGGCGAGTGTGTCCAGTGTGGATGACACTAGTACCAGACAGTCAAAAACAGATACAGACGTTTCAGCAAGTACAACGTAGTCAAGGGTATGCTTGAACCTCGTATAGCTGGTTCAAGCCCATCCAACTCGAAAACTGCCAGTTTTAGTGCCACCCCCCGCAAAAAAAACCAAAACTCTTAGAAATGTTTCAAAAACCTTGTAAGAAACTAGCCATCTGTTTGGTAATTTCCTTTCACTGTGAATTTTATTTGAGCTGTATTTACAAGCTAAGTTAAACTTTATGGGTCAAGGTTATGGCATGTTAAGCACATGGCAAGAATCAACATAAACAATTCAAGCCAGTATGATGTAAGGAATATTTATCTTTAAAAAAACAAACCACTCTTGTAAATTAAAGGCAGGTTATACTTTTGGTAATTGTCAAAGCCAAGTATCCTCACTTGGTGTATTCCAACATATGCATAAAATAACAAACCTGTGATAATTTGGGCTCAAATGGTCATGGAAGTTGCAAGAAAATAATTAAAGAAAAAAAAACAACACAATTGTTGCGTAGAATTGTGTGCTTTCAGATGCCTGAGAAAGGCTTCTAGCCTGAAGTTTTTCTCAGATTCAAATGTTTTTGTGAAAAATTACTCTTTCTCTAAAACTACATTACATTACACATTAGTCCAGCATTTTAATCAAACTTTGGTCAAATTTTAAGCTGCAATATTTAGCTCTAAAATCATGCAGTAGGCTCTCCTGATGCCTTGTCATGTAACTTGAACCAGGGTATCAGCTTAATTTAGTGAAAATTTTGAAAGTTGAAAAATAGGCCAAAAATGGAAAAAAATCATAAGGGGCAATTCCAGCGTTTTTATCAAATTTGGGCCGATTTTTTAGTTGCGATTTTACGCTATAAAATGATGCAGTAGGCTCTACTGATGCAACTATGTAACTTGACCTAGAAAATAAGCTTTATTTTGAGAAATATTGATAGTTGAAAAATAGGCTAAAATCTGAAAAAATCATAAGGGGTAAGTCCAGCATTTTTATCAGATTTTGGCCAATTTTTAAGCTGCGATATTAAGGTCTAAAATGATGCAGTAGGCTGTACTGATGCCTTTTATGTATTTTAACCCAGGATATAAGCTTAACTTTGTGAAACTTTGAAAGTTGAAAAATAGGCCAAAAATTGAAAAAATCACAAGGGGTAAGTCCAGCATTTTTATCAGATTTGGGCCAATTTTTAAGCTGCGATTTTTTTTGCTAAAAAATTATGCTATAGGCTCCACTGATGCCTTTTTATGTAACTTGACCTAGAATGAAAGCTTTATTTTGAGAAATATTGAAAGTTGAAAAATAGGTCAAAAATTGGAAAAATCATAAGGGGTAAGTCCAGCATTTTTATCAAATTTGGGCCGATTTTTTAGTTGTGATTTTACGCAATAAAATGATGCAGTAGGCTCTACTGATGCCTTTTTATGTAACTTGACTTGAAATGAAAGCTTTATTTTGAGAAATATTGATAGTTGAAAAATAGGTCAAAAATTGAAAAATAAATGATGCATTAGGCTCTACTGATGCCTTTTTATGTAACTTGACTTGAAATGAAAGCTTTATTTTGAGAAATATTGATAGTTGAAAAATAGGTCAAAAATTGAAAAAATCATAAGGGGTAAGTCCAGCCTTTTTTATCAAATTTTGGGCAAATTTTAAGCTGCGATATTAAGGTCTAAAATGATGCAGTAGGCTCTGCTGATGCCTTTTTATGTAACTTGACCTAGAATGAAAGCTTTATTTTGAGAAATATTGAAAGTTGAAAAATAGGTCAAAAATTGGAAAAATCACAAGGGGTAAGTCCAGCATTTTTATCAAATTTGGGCCAGTTTTTTTAGTTGTGATTTTACGCTATAAAATGATGCAGTAGGCTCTGCTGATGCCTTTTTATGTAACTTGACCTAGAATGAAAGCTTTATTTTGAGAAATATTGAAAGTTGAAAAATAGGTCAAAAATTGGAAAAATCATAAGGGGTAAGTCTCTCAACTGATGCAGTAGGCTCTACTGATACCTTTTTATTCAATTTGACCCAGGATATTATCATTCTCTTCAGAAATATACAAAGTTGAAAAATAGGTAAGAAACTGAAAAAATCATAAGGGGTAAGTCCAGCATTTTTATCAAATTTTGTCAATATTTCAAGTTGTGTTTTAAATTGTGACACGTCACAAATAAAATAAGCTATAATTATAAGTTTTCTTGTGTGTTATTACAAGTTATGGAAACCTCTAGTAATTAAGTCGAGTAGTGGAGTTGAAAAATGTCAAGGTTTGTTCCACACTTTTCGTTTCGTTATAGGGAGGGTGTATCTTTGGTAATTACTCTGAAATCAATGACCATGAAAGCTTACTTGGTAAGAAGTACTGCAGTTGTTGATAATGAACAACATTTTGAGAAACGATTCCTTTCTAAGGAGTGTGGTTATGTGAAATAGATTTTGAAAAATTCAATCCGAGAAATGTTTCATGCATGAAAAGTTACTCAGATTGTGAATTCCAATTACGGATTTTTCTTCCCGCTATAGATATTTTGAAATGAATTTTTCACAGGTTAGCTTTATCAGTAGATATCTACATTTATAAATAGGCTTCAAACATTTGAAGGATTCCAAAAACCCAAGGTATAATTTGCCTTTTACACATAATGTTTAAGAGCAAGCAAATAAAAATGGAAGCACAAACTAAATTCAGCAAACCTCTCAACGAAAATCTCACATGAATTTCACAAACACGTAGATGTAGTCTTTACAGTTGGTTTAAATATGATGCAAGGGTTTGGTAACACTAGGCCATTTAATTACAGGCAATCTCGAATGAAGACCCACGTTCACATTTCAAATTTCACATAGTTTTCAGAGAGAACCACTGGGGCACCTGCCTTCCCAAATTTGCGCAAAACAGTGGGAAAATTCAGGCGCAGCAAGAACACAAAATTTACAGAGAAAAGCCAAAAGTACTTTTTACTCGGTATTAGAAATTTGTACTTACTGGTGTAATATGTCATGCAATTCGACCCCTCTGCCCCCCATGTAATGAAAGAGTTCCGACACGCTCATGCTTGTGCTGCCGAAGTGTTCCTGTTGCTTGTAGTTGCCTCCTAAGATTCAAGGCTCTCACTTGTCTGACACACTACATCATTCCATGTTACATAATACATATAAAGACAAATCGATAAATAATATAAATCAAATTGATATTCGTAACACTATAAAATTCTACTGCTTGCACAAGGTCACACTTAAAAGACAATAAAGGAAATAAGTTATATTTCATTTGTACTGAGTCTATTTTAAATATATACCACAATAAATAACTTAGAGTAGTTGTCAAGTATAGTTTATAGAATGTAATATTTACACAGGCAGGAATCTGTATTGTGATTTTTTTTCACTAGCACAGACAAAATCGTCTACAATTTTTGTTCACTTGCGATTAACACACTCGTTTTTAAAAATGAGTTTGAGGCTTTTTGATTAAAATGATCGACTGTGAAATTCGTTCAACTGTCTGGATACTTTCAGAATGTACGCATAACATTAAAAAGAATAAAAGTGTCTGCAGAATGTCTGCAGTATACCAGCGAAATATCTGCAGAGTTTTTGTGGACTCTACCGACACTTAGTTTCTGCATTACAATTGTTTTAAACAAAATTAGATTAGTTTTCATTTCCGATGACACATCAAGTGGACACAAAACAAAGCGGACAACGGAATTTTTTGCGGGTTTTTCTGCAGACTGTTTGCAGAATATCACCGAAATACCTGCAGATTGTAAGTAGACTCTTAGGTTCTGCATCACAGCTTTAAATCAGTTTTGATCAAATTTCAAGTGGACACAAAGTAAATCTGACACAAGTTTACGACAAGAATATCCTTAATAACATGTGAATATGTATGAAGTAAAAATTGTTCCCTTGGGGGTGAACTTCAGTCCTCCTCGGACCCGCTGTCGTATCTCAGCTGCTCCTTCCACCAGTCCTGGACGTCTTTGGTCGCCGAAGACACCATTGAAGACTTGACCGTTTTGGGGAACAGCGGGGCACTGGGTGCACTGCTGGGAGTGGTTGGACTCGAACCTGGAGGGGGACAGGAAAAATGTCAAGTTTATTATCGTTAAATAATTGTGCTTAAAAGCGTAAGACACAATGCAAACAAGTTTGTACTGAGAGGTTTTTTTAAGGGATTAGCGTTGCATGTGTTCTCTGGGAAACAGACAGGTCGGGTACAGGCCAAGACTTGACCGGAATCTCTTTGGCTTTCGAGGGGAGTTTTTTTACATGGTCATTCCTTCAATTTTGTGCAAAATTTGTGCAGACAAAGTCTCAGTTTATCACGATAAATCATTCTTGTTTTTTTTTTGTTTTTTTTAAGTTTAGGACCCTATGACCCAACAGGCATTATAACTGTTTTATGTTTTGAAAAGGAGAAGAAAAAAAAGCACATCAAACATACATCGTTGGGTACAGACTCGTCCAGAATTTCTCAGGCTTCCGAAGGGATTTTTTTTTAGATGGTCATTCCTTCAATTTTGTACACATTTGTGCTTGATCACAACTTTACAACAACTGGCTTTGTACTCGGTTATTACTATCGCATGTTCGCCTTCCATGTCACACTTTTGTTCCCATAACATTTGTGTGGAACTCCCCACATGTTATTACAAGTGCGGACAACGTAAGTATATTTACCGCGAAGCATGTAAAAAAAAAAAAAACTTACCTGGTTGGAGTCTACGTCCTGGTCTTCGGATCCTAAGACCTGCCCCTTGGTCGTCAATGTCTGGTTTAGTCCCACCCTCAGAGAGGGTAGGGACGAGAAGCTTGTGACTGGGTGAACTCTGAGGGACATGATCCTGGGAGGGGGGTAACCCAGGAGGTGAGGTCAAGGGGTGAGTGGAGGGGGGAGGGGGTGAAGATAACATATGTGATTAGATGAGAGGAAAATTTGCATTGTCAATATCATGATGTCTCACTAGCATGACAAATACAGATTCAAAATGGTTACTCTCATTCCAACAAAATGGAAACACAAAAATGATGTGATTATTTTAACAATAGACCTTTCCATTGTTGATAAACAAACCGCGCTGGTTGGCATGGACCGCCGAATGTTAGTAAAACATTCAATCGTGTTAACAGATGTTTTAACCAAATTCAACATTTTCGGCAAGCTTCTAATTAAATAAAATACCTCCCATGATCGGTTGCTTTGTTTCCAATAAATTAAACACTATTTTTGAATATTTGTGTAACGTTGTTACAAACTGTAGCTATCTGATTTTGTTTTGCATTTGATGGCTTTCCATAGTTTTCCAACCTGGGTTGGCAAAAACTTGGGCTGTGACGTTGCAAAAGAAAGGTCTATAGTGGCTTCTTATATAGCGCTCAGATCCATCGCTCAGTGACACTCATGGCGCTCCAGCATTCAGTGTTTTGCCAGCAAGGTATGTTGCTGAAGTAGTATTTTGAAGTATGAGACCTTTAACCATCACACAGCGCCATGTAATGGTTTACAAGGTGCTGTGGTGCAATATGCAGCCAAGGAAACCAGGAACATCGGGGCAAACCTCTTCTCTTTAGGATAAGTGCACTGGGTCCTTTTACGTGCACTAAACAACACACAGGACCTACAGCTTTACGTCCCATCCGAAGGACACAGCAATAATGGTCAAGTGTCTTGCTTAAGTACACAAGTGTCACAACCAGGACTCGAACCCTAAAGCCCGGTTCATACTTCCTGCGACACGAATGCGAAGCGAATATTGACGTCACAAATTCGCAACGAATAATTCGCAGCAGTTGAAATGTGCTCAACTCCTGCGAAACATTTGCTGCGAAAACGGCCCTGTGACGTCAAAATTCGCTTCGCATTCGCATTCGCAGGAAGTATGAACCGGGCTTTACTCTGCTGATCAGAAACACTCAAGCTCGAGTACGGTGCTCTTATCTGCTCGGCCACGACACGCCATTTTGGCTGGCTAACTCTGTCTGCGATACAGTACTTTTCTGTGCTTTGTCAACTTTTTCCGGCAAGTTTGAGACCATTTTGAAACCACTCAAATGCACAGAGTTGTGTCGGGTGGCACAACTGTACACAGAATGAACTATGTGCATGCATGCGTGTACTGTGTACAATCACATGAATGACCAACATGGTTCATCTTTAGTTTAAAACCACAGTTCAATCAACAAAACCACAATCATACAGTAGGAGGGTTGACTGTGTACTGTGTAGATGCATTCACCACATGATATCATATTGCAGGCTGGCATAGTTTATCTATCATTCCAAATCACATTGGATGGTATTGAATGTTCAGACAGTAGGAGGGCTGACTGTTTATTGTGCAGATGCATTCACCACATAATGTCATATTGCAGGCTGGCATAGTGTTTGTGCAACACCACAGTGGATGATATTGAATGTTCAGACAGTAGGAGGGTAAGTTGAATAATTTGATCTCAACTTCCTTGGAATTAAGCGGCCCGGAATCTGGTGATGACTTGATCACATGACTAGCAGATTCATTTGACATTTTAATTTTGGCTTGATGATGTGCCAACATTCAGTAAAAATAAAAACAACCAAAAACAAATTATTGTTCAAAATCAATAAACGTAGGATCAAATCAAAGGTGGTTTTTTTTTTCAGAAAGAGCTGCAACGAAACAAAATATGACGTTATCGTTACAAATGATCTCATGCTGAATGTGTAGACCCCTTACATAGGCCTCTATTGCCGAGAGCCATTTGAGAGTTAGATTTGAATAAGCTTTTGCGTGGTTACTTTAGGGACGGTAAACACTCCTACACAATTCTGAATTCTGAATTCTGAATGAATGCGTACGACACAATGGTACCAGGGTTTGCTCATCTGGAGGTTGCTATATACAAAAGCTTGCCCAGAATCCTGAGACGTAGCAACTGTCTCTATAGTCTGAGGAATTCAAATTTAAGCGGCAACTTGTGACTAAGCAAGTCATTGTACCAGACTTTATTCAAATCTAACTCGCAAATGACTGATTGAAGTGTGTGTATGCGCCATGCGCAGTTCTCAATCAATGAAAGGTCTTTTACTTTGACCTCAATGAGGGCGCTGTTTTAGCTTGCGGCATCATTATGCAAGGGGTCTATAAGGTCATATACCGACCACAGTGACAATGGAGTTTAGAAACGAAAGTCTTGTGTTACAAAATAATTATCACTTTTTCATTAATAACAAAAGAACTTCAACATAATTTTGTAAAACAACTGAAAGATTTAATCAAAACGACAAAAAGTTGTACCCGATTTACTCAGAATTCTTACACTCTGCAGAAATCTCCCAGCCTAATGATGTGTATGTGGAACCAACGACCAACCACTAACCCCCCAAAATCCAAATGGATGATTGGTTTGATTCTGTTGGACTGAGGATTGCACTAGTAAACTGATTATGCTTTACATGGGATCAGGCTTACCACCATAATCAGAGTCCAACAGTTTGGGTGTTGAGTTACTGAATGGTGTTGGACTGAGGGCTGCACTAGTAAACTGATTATGCTTTACATGGGATCAGGCATACCACCATAATCAGCGTCCAACAGTTTGGGTGTTGAGTTACTGAATGGTGTTGAAATGAGGGCTGCAGAGGTTTACAGACTGTCAAATCTGATGCCTGTAGAAATGTTCCCTAAAAAAAAAACACTTGTGAGAGTTACAAATTTAAAACACTAATTCTGTTGTTATCAATGTCTACAGAGAGTCCACATGCCAAAATAATAAATACATACATTTACTAGTACAGTAACTGGGTGCCATTCTCCCACCTGCTCCCTGTTAGCCTCGGGAGACGGCTTGAGTTTCTCGTTCCCCTCGTGGTCTTCTGGCTTGGCGTCGTCCTTTGCCGCCGTCTCGATGAACGCCGGCACGTCCAGGATCTTGTGAGACTCGCGCTCGTTGTTGAGCGAACCCATCAAGAAGTTGGGTATGTGGATGTGGGCTTTCTCTTTCTGTAATTTTGAAGAAGAGGGTAGAGTTTAAAGGGTAAGATTGAAAAAAAAGAAAAAATAAAGAAAAAAAGAAAAAACGAAGTAGCTGTTTAAAGTATTTTCGTAAACATAAACATATACATGCAAAAAAATTAGTTGTGGCCTGACGTTTCGACCCTAGCGGAGTCTTTCTCGAGGGTAGAGGGTAGAACTTAAAGGGTCTTTATAACTTTAGTACGATTGAAAATATAAATGAGATAATAGAGTAAGCAGTTGCAAAGTGCTTACCAACCAAAAGGATCTACGACCCTAGCAGAGTCTTTCTCTTTTCTTTGCTAGGGTCTGAACGTCGGGCCATTTACTTTTTTTTTGAAGTATAAATGTTCACAGATTTGCACATAACTTGTACGGTATAAAGACGGTCATGGATGAAAATTTCGCTTAAAGTATTTTGCTACAGTTATTAAAATGCTATAAAAGTTATTGAGAAACGAGTAAAACAATTAATTTTGATCTATTGTGTCCAAAATCCGCTGTATGGAAACAGGAAAAACGTAAGGTTTACCTATCATTCAAAATCAAACGGGCTGATATTGACTGTGTACCGTGTAGGTGCATTATTTTAGTCACAATATGATATGTTGCACGATGGCATAATTTATCCATCATTTGAAACCACAGTAAATGAGATTGAACGGTCAGACAGTAGGAGGGTTAAGAAAGTACCAATGACCTTTTGACCTACCGCCCTCATGCGTTTCAGGACCTTCTCCAGCCACGTACGGATGGTTTCCTTTGCCACCTCCTCCTCGATGTTGTACTCCAGTTCCTCTCGAGCCAGCAGCTCATCCAGCTGAAGACTCTTGCGGATGTCCACAGAGCGGTAAGACAACATGCTGGCGGGAGAAGTCGCAATCCAAAGACGTTTACAAGGATGAGGATTGCCGAATGTGAAAAAAATAAAAAATAAATTGCTAGCTGTTAGGGTTCCCCCTTATTTTAGACCCGGAACCTCCCAGATGTTACAATTCAGGAGGTTTACAGACTCTGTAAAATAGGCTCATCATTGTCTTCTCTCCATGGGGTTAATAATAATAAAACTTGGTTCTTAAATAGCGTTTTATGGGGCGTATCAAAACGCTCAGTATTTTTTTCCTGCAAGGTATGTGGAGCTACATTTTGAAGTATGAGACCTATTCCTTTATAGCACCATGTAATGGTTTACGAGGTGCTGTGGTGCAATATGCTGCCAATCAAACCAGGAACACCAGGGCGGACCCCTTCTCTTTATGATAAGTGCACTGGGTTCTTTTACGTGCGTTACACAACACACGGGACCAACGGCTTCACGTCCCATCCGAAGCAGTAATGGTTAAGTGTCTTGCTTAAGGACACAAGTATCACGACCGGAGCTCGAACCCACACTCTGCAGAAACACCAGAGCTTGAGTCCAGTGCTCTCATCCGCTCGGCCACGACACGGGTTCTAAGCTATGTATAGTGATCAAGTTTGCTTTTCTGAGAGTCCTTGGCTTCACAACCAGAACTAATAAACGATGCAATGAAAGGTTTGGACAGAGTGGACAGATCTCTTTCTCCCTTTGATGACTGGGTCACTTCTTTCAAGAAAACTTGAAGGCTCAAGGAGCTTGAGCAAAAAATAATTCCGGAAAACACCTGGAGAATCACGTGTCCTGTGTTTACTTGCTACATTTTACCCAATCACAGGTGAAGATTCATCGACAGATGTTTCAATAAATGAATGTAACATGGAGGCCTGATACGTCATGGAGGCAATGGCCTCTGTTGCCCCATTTCGTTGCCTTGGTGCCCCTTGAAATGTTCCAAAAGATATCCACACTTTCCTCATAGAGGTGCCCTTTACCAAGGAGAAAAACTCCTCGGTGCCCTGACCCTTTCAAAATCTGAAGTATCAGGTTTGTACATGAGCTCTAACAGCCGTGTCAATTGCGGCAGTCTACGGACAACTAGTTATGGGCAAAGAAAAAAACTCTCACATTTCAATTTTGTGGGAAAAAAACAAAACAAATGTGAATTTTCTTTTGGAGAAACATAGTGACTCCTTTTATAGATGCTAGGTCAAATTTTTGGCCGATTTGACCTGAAAATTTCAAATGGCTATTTTTTTTATAGATTTGAGATAGTTATAATCTTTTATTGAAGGTGTTGCACTAAAAAATAAATCTGCCAAAGACAAGTGGTAGTTAATTCAGAACTAAAAATGAATAATTGTCTGGTTTCTGACATTCTTCTCTAAACTGGTTATCCAGCTCATTTCTGCTTAGCAGAAAATTGTTAAGCAATAGTTTAAGCAGCTCTATGAAATTGGGCCCAGGTCCCTAACACACACATTTTATACGCAAAACAAACTGCCTTTCCACTCCCTTTTAAAATCCCATTGGCTCTCAAAGCCCCCATATCAATCAAAATCCAATGACACTCTCGTCTGATTTTTGATGAACTCACATTAACTGTGAACTGGGCGTTCGCGTTGGTGTGTGGTAGCTTTCCTCTACCTCTAGGACCCCGGTTCGAATCCCGCCGGGGCACTACAGTATGTGGATTGGGTTTTCAGTCCCTTTCCTGGATTTACCCTGGAATAAATCTCTGGGGTTTTCCTTCCACATCTAAAACTGAAACTTCCTTCTAAGTCTTCTCTCCATGGGGGTTCTTGGCTAGTATAATGGTTTAGTTCGCTTTTCTGAGAAACCTTGGGTCACAACCAGAATAAAATAAATAAATATCCCTCACCTTAGGACATCGTGAAATGTGACGTCTTGTCCGTTACGCATCTTCTCAATCTCACAGCACATGTGTTTATACAACAAGCGATCTTTGTCCATGTCGACCTCCAGTCGACCCCGCAGCAACCGCAGCACAAACTTCACTCTACTGACAGGAATGACTCCCTGCAGGGGGGCGGCAAACGAGCGCAATGATTGGCCAGCGTCAAAAAGAAAAGTACCCCAAACTCTTAGCAAGCTATAATTCGATTAGACAGCATGAGAGCTTTTGTCTTACAGTTTGCCAGCAAGAATTTTATTGGTCAGTGAGAGAATTATCTTCCTAAAGTATCAGAAAGCAAGAATTTTATTGGTCAATGTGAGGGCCAGTGTCTTAAAACTCATGACAGCAAGAGTTTGATAGGTCAGCAAGAAAGGTATCATCACAAAGTATTGGATAGTCGAGGTTGTGTCTCTTTGGGAGTCAATGTCCCTGTGTGATAACAACATGGTGCGCATTTCAGTCAACCCAATGTTTAGTAAGATTTTTTCGTCTGCTCTGACTCCCAAAATAGCAAGCATGGCAGTCAGCAGCCCGTGTGTGACCTTAGTGCAGGGGGGGGGGGGGTCATTATGCAGCCTTTCGTACCTTTCTGCCAACATCAACTGTGTTCCACGTAATCTGGAAGTTCTTGATGTCAGCGTAACTGAGCAACGCATCCTCCTCGTTGGAGTAGAAGAGTGAAAAGTTCTCCATGATGATACCTGAGAGAGAAAATCAGTACAGACCTTAATCATGCTGCCACCATCTTGGTCATGTTCTCTGTATCCAGTAACAGTATCGGATGCTAATATTCACTGTACAAACAACCAGACTGTTTTTTTCTTCCAGCCTCGGTTTGATTACATTGAGTTGAAGGGGAGAAAATAAAGATGGCCGCGTCATGGTAAAGGTCTATTGTGGTGATTTTGTGGCAACTGTATCCATCATCAGATAATCAGGCCATCTCTTCAATACACGTTACCTCCCCCCACCCCAGCCTCGTTGTTACTATGGGCAGCGCGCTGAATCGATGTCTCTCGTCACTAACCCCTGGAAGGGAAGCACTGAAAATCAATGGTGATTGGCTGGCCAAAAGTGACTGCTCTGTGAGTATGCTTGTTAAACACTTTCTAGCGCTTGTAGTGTGCTCAGTAAGTGCAAGTCAAAATGCAAGCTTTTTCTACGCAATCCACGCAATCCGCGCCTTGAGCACCCAGCAGGGTGGATATGTGCGCATTACAAGTCCCTTTTATTATTATTATTATTTATTATGAATCCTGTTTTTTACACGGTCACCCTAAACTGAATACAGTTAGACATGTCACAAGATCAAAGAAGAATGAGAGGGGACCAGTTGCTCTATGACTTGATGCCTCTTTTGATAGCGCACTCTGCATAGTCTTTAACACAGAATGGATCAACCACAGGACTATTTTGAATATCCAACAAATAGTTGGCTATTTCAAAGTCACACTTCCAGGGGTTATGATCGAGCAAGACAGTCTGGGAAGAAACGGCAGCAAGGTCGTACACCACTGGGAAAGAGGTTGACCCCCCTATCATCCCCCGCTGGCTACCCCGCTGCGGGAGGCTGCCTTGACTTACCCACAAGCAAGTTGAGGAAGATGTAGGCGATGATGACGTAGAACGAGCCGAAATAAAGGAGCGAAGCCGTCACGTTGCCACAGTCGGTCTCCCAGTAGTTGTCACCGACCCTGCTGCAGTAGGGCGGACTGATCTGTTACCGCGGCGATTGGGATAAATAAAGGAGGACATTAAGAACGGTTTCAGTTCACTATCAAATGAACAATGCCAACGGAAATTGCATTTCATTAAACTTTCATAACATTTTTATTTTTATCTTTGCAGGCCAAACTGGATGTGATTATTTACAACATAGCAGTAAACAGTAAAAACAGTAAACTTTCTCAATGGTTTTAAATGAGGAAAAGGAGAGGTTGGGTTGAGGAAGCAAATCACTGGGGAGGAGGGTTGAGGGGGCACTGTGTCTAGAGATGTTCTGGAGATGTTTCTTACCATGCAGTCATGCATTATTTTGTTCCAGTCTTCACCGGTGACGATTCGAAACAACACAGCGATAGCGTTGGGTACTCTCTCAAAGTTGGCATGTCTGAGGAGGGAAAAAAACAAAAAACAACAAAACAAAACAAATAAATTTACTAACAAACGCGGGAACAGACATCAATTTCGGGGAAAGGGGCCTGTCACCACCCCCAATAGTTATGTCATTGCCGACTAAAAAGTCTGAAACTAAGATCCAAATTTGTGAAAGGGATGTTGAAACGTTGGCATTTCCACCTTTTGGAACCCCTTGGGGTTGGACTTCACAGAGCTTTTAGGGAACAGTGTTTCCTCAGCACTAGGGAAGTAGATAAAAAAGCAGAGTTTCTTTATGTGTGGGAAAAAAACAACTGCAGATTTTCTTCACCGGGCTGACTTAAAAAAGTCTGCATTCAGATAAAAGTCAGATTACAATCCCTGGAAGATTTTTTTTTTTAGAGCCCATCAAAACCATTTTCTGGTTGGAGCAGACGTCTCACCTGCTTAACATTTCTCCGTACTTGACCTTTCCAAAGAGCACCACCCCGGTGAAGGCGTAGAAGGTGATGAGGATAAACAGACCCACGATGATGAAGAAGCTCTTCACCATACTCACCACAATAGTCATCATCAGCATCTTGAGCGTCGGCTGCGAGTCAATCAAAAAATCGATCATTAGGATCAAGGCTAAAAAATCCCCAACTCACTATGGGTGCGCAGCCTTTGAATTTGAGTTCTTTTGTAAAAGTTAAAATAATGAATTTGCTCAGTTAATAGAATGTGCAGGTCTTTTGTAGATTCAAACATTCGAGACCACGTTGGTCCCATCCATATTTTTAAAGAACCCCAATAGAAAAAAAGTCGCATTTAAACAACTTTTGGGTCTATTGGCTTTTTAATCAGTTTACTTGTTATGTATTTTCTCTGTATGTTTGATTTTAAAGCAGAATAAAAATCATAATAATATTAAGTTGTACGTGTGCGCAATTCTGTTTCTTCAAATATTTTAACTAATGTCTATAAAAGTTATATGTCTATAAAAGGCTATAAAACTTATATATCATATTTTGGGGGAATGTAAAAGTGAAATAACAAGCTGGCTGGTCATGCTGGCCAGTCACTGAACAAAGTGAAGGGCAAACCCTGGATTGTCGCTCAGCGATTTGCCCACAGAGTATTCCACTTTGCGTCTCGTGGCCGAGAGATAAGAACACCGGACACAAGCTTCGGTGTTTCTAATCAGCAGAGTGTGGGTTCGAGTCCTGGTTGTGACACTTGTGTCCTTAAGCAAGACACTTAACCATTATTGCTGTGTCCTTCAGATGGGACAAAAAGTCGTTGGTCCCGTGTGTTGTGTAATGAACGTAAAAGAACCCAGTACACTTGTTGCAAAGAGAAGGGGGTTTGCCCTGGTGTTCCTGGTTTGATTGGCCGCATATTGCGCCACAGCACCTTGTAAACCATTACATGGTGCTATGTAAAGGAATAAGTCTCATACTTCAAAACATAGCTCCACATACTGGTAAATTCAATACTGTAGAAACGTGGTTATAAAAGCACAGTATAAATGTAAATTCTTCTTCTTATTCTTATTACGCGTACTTACGTGTTTGCCCGTAATAGTGAAGAACCTGAGGAGGATAACTGCTGAGCCAAAGGTATAACTGAACTGCTCTTGCTGCGAGGGTATCAAAAGAATACGAAGAGATTTGACAATAGACCTTATGCATTGACGTCATCCAACCGCCATCTTAGAGGTAAAACGGTGACGAAACAATCGAATCGCACAGATTTGTACGCGCGGCGCACAGGATTGGCCAATGAACACCCTCCTTTTGACCTCTGGGTGAGGGCGCCCTACTGAAATGACGTCATGTGCATAAGGTCTATTGTAAAAATTCCTGAAAAATTGCTTGCTGGCCTGGGTTACCCCTTGATCCTTGACCCAGAATCTCCCAGATGTTTTACAATTCAGGTTTACAGACGACTCTGTGCATTGCCTGAAATACAAAACTACAGGTTCGGACACAATGTGGGCTATTTCTTTCTCCCTTTGGTGACTGCTTTACTTCTTTCAAGAAAATGTAAAGGCTCAAAGAGGTTTTGAGAAAGTCCTGAAATCAAGAAACACCTTGAGAAATCACACCCCCTGAATGTTCTTCTACACTGTACGAACAAAGAATGTTAAAAGTTTGAACAATTTGGGGTTAAAACAAAGCAAAATTGACTTGAGCAGGATTTGAACCTGCGGCCCCCTGGAAACATGCAGGCTCTTTGTTCAAACCCCAAAAATTAATTAAAAGTTTACCCAGTCAGTTTCCCTTGTGGTTTATTACTTAAAACTTTAACTATTTGTTTTCAGATATGAAAAACATGCATCGAGGTTAAGAAAGAGTCTGGTAAAAGGATTTTGGATGTGAACAAAACTTGTATTAGCCTAATGTTAAAAAATAGAAGCTTGCCCTTTGATGACGCTTTCCACTTTAATAGCTGGTTCAATGACAATAACAAAAGTGTTAAATCCAAGTGATAAATTTAGATAGTTATATTCTCAAATACATGTTTAACATCACAACAACAAAAATTCATTCTCAAAGCATTAAGAGGCCGTCCAAAAGTTTGCTGATAATAATTTGGGTGGTTCATCAATTATCCTTTAGTTGAATTTTGAGGAAGTGGGTTTAACGTGGAACTCTCAGTACGCCCTTAAAGAACGTTAACTTTGGACGACCCCTCACTTACTAAACTAAACAAGTGATTTGATAACTGATAACGAGTGATCATGCACTATAACGAAATGATAAGTAACAATTCCAACAATATGGGCGATAGACAAAACAGTGTTCCCAGGTTACCAGGAGAGGCAATTTTTGCAGTGTGCAGGTTTATAATAGCAAAAAAAACCACCCAAAACCCAAACCAGATCGGCAATTTGTGGTTGTCACATTGTGTGCCCTGCACGCTGTGTTACCCCTTACAGGTAGGGTCATAGATTGGTTTTTGTTAACGTAATATTGATTTATTGGCAAAATTATAAAGAAAGGTACACTGAAAGCCACATGTGAAAAATTGAGCTGAATAACAGTGTCTACTGTCTACTTGTTGAGAGAACAGCAAAAAAACTGTTTGTTTTTTTTACGAGAACATTGAATCCATCCTTGTTTAGCGAGGCGACACGGTACCGGTACCAACTGCGTATCTGGCCACAGCATTCGCGAACGGACACCAACCCTCAGAAATCTGAGGAACGGATCATGCATGACTCACTTCTTGTACTCAAATGTTTTTGGGTGAAAAATTATCCAAACCATATTGCTTTGAAGGGAATCCTCTCTCAAAATAGTTTATACTATCAACAGCTGCAGTGCTTCTCACCGAGTAAGTTTTTATGGTAATTTTTATGGTAATTAATTTTTGGAGTATATTGACCTGACCTTTACAGAAGCTAGTGAATGTTCCCCAAACTGCCCGCGCAGCGTTGAGTTGCGAGTTTGGAAAAGCGGCCTTCCCGAGTTGAACTGTAGAGGGCGCACTATATTGTGAATTGCCCGTATTTCACACAATACAACAAAGAAAAAAACTCACTACATGACACCAAAGTTCCACTACAACTCATGCAGAAAGCCGTTGGGTCCAAAGGTCACCTCAAGACCGGTCAAGTCGCCATTCTTTTCTCACGGTCATTTACCGACTACGGACACACACAGAGGAGAACTCAGGGACTCTTGAGGTTATTAAAACGGGTTCTGGATATCACATGCAGTGGAGGATGGCTAGATGAATAAAAGGGGATAATAATGACTGGTAGGTTGAATGTTGGTGTTAAGAGACAATGAACTTACAAACTCTAAAAAAAAAATCAATCATCTACTTTCAGATTGACCTTTTCTACCTGGGCCCACAGGTGACCTCGCTCCTTCTCTATGCCCCGACTCTTGCGTCACTTCACACCAACATGTTTGGATTTAGATAACATTGGTATGCCTGGCCCAATTATTTGGCTATTGTTAACATTATTTTCCATCAACAATGAGCAGTTATGTAAAAGTTGTTTCCGACTGGAGCGAGAGTGCTTGGTATTGTTTCCACCACAACTACTAACCATACTACAGTAGACCCCTGACACACAAAGAAATCACACACTTTAAACATGCAAACATATCTCAGGTCTAGAGAGTATCAGAACAACCAAGGGACAACAATGGGAACAAGGTTGTAACATGCAATTTGTTTTTCAATTAACATAGCAATGAAAAGTGCACCATCGCTATTAATGAACTTGGGCATTGTTGACAACGGTTTTCCCGGCTACCCTCTACCCTCCATCAGGGCTCAAAATTAACACTGGACCACAGGCCCGAGGCAAGTGATTTTAGCATGGGGCCGGTAAACTCACAACCGGACAAGCACGGTGGTCTTGTGGTTTTTTTTAAAGTGAATAACAGGCTACCTCATTGTGCAATATTGTTGTGAAAAATGCTGGCTATGAATCTAATCAATTTCTTTCAATTCTGTTGAGTATCCAAGTGCATACACGTAAGACAAATGAGATAGATCTTCTCTTAGCGCTTGCTCAACTCATTTTGATTCTGGTCTTGTAAAAATTTTTTTTAGCTACAAGCCCTGCAGTCTTGTGGGCTTTCCTTCCAAATTCGGGCCCTTTCCATGATCAGTGGTTAGTCATGATGGTATAACCTGAGTCACATTAGAGGGTGACCCACCGCAAGGACCAGAGAAGAGAATCTCTTGTGCCAAGATCAACTCTTCGGCAGTGCCCAATAAATCTTAGTTGTTTTTTTCTGAAGGTTTCTTCACCCTCCTATTCTCAGAAGCATATGGCAAGCAGGTTTTGTACGGTAGCAGAACTCTGCACAGAACAGTCAGTGCACATGATGCATTCACCACACGATATTACAGGCTAGCATGTAGTACATATCATTGAAAAGCAAAGTGGACGATACTGAATGGTCAGGACAGTAGGAGGGTTGACTATGTACTGTGTAGATATCATTCACCACATTGCAGGCCGACACAGTTTATCTATCATTCAAAACCTGTGGATGGTATTGAATGCTAAGACAGAAGTAGGAGGGTTGACTAGTGGGAAACTCCTTACGCTACTTACCTGATTGGAGAGGTAGACAGCAACCCACACCACACCCATGAGGGTGACAAAGAGATCGTACCGATTCCTGCGGCTGTGCCAGTAGCCGATGGGACTTAACGAGATACACTTCAGGATGACTTCCAGGACAAACATATTTGTTAGTAAGACCGAGACGTAGGCCAGCGCCTGCGAGGCATCTTTGTCATCCGATTCTACCCACTGGTAAAAAACAATTTTTGAAGACAAGGTGTAATTTAAAAAACATGTTTTTCTTTGTTTGTTTTTTTTAACTCGCTGCAGGGCTCAGCCTACCAGAACCTCCGGCCAGTCCAGTGGTTTTAGCATCCGGTCAGCAACCTCACACCTAGGGCCATTTTTCATAGAACTGCTTAAGCACAGATTATTGATTAACAATGTTATGCTCAGCACAATTTAGCAGGAAACCAGTCGCAAATTGTACATGTGAAATTGTATTTTGGCTGGTAACCTATTGCTGATAACCCAAATTGCTTTGTGCTTAGCCCTAGACAAAACCAGGGTCCAATTTCATAACACCTGTACGCACAAAAACTTGCTACGCACAAAATATTGCTTCGCAGAAACTGGTTACCAGCCAAAATTCCATAAAGTTGACAACGCTATGACTGGTGCCCCTCTCATTTTATGCTTAGCAAAGAAAATTGCTAAGAAGTATTTTCTGCTGAACAGCTTTATGAAATTGGGCCCAGGGCCCAACTTCAAGGTTCTGCTTACCACGGAAATTTGGGCTTATGGGCCTCAAAGTCCTGCACTCAACAGGGCACTGTTAGCGCAGAATGTCGCGGTAAGCACAGCCATGAAATTGGACCCAGCTGTCCTTTTGGTTTCTTCCCAAGGTGAAAACACACACAGTACATTCATTGGTCAGGTTTTCAATTCGAACTCTCCCCTGAAGAACAATTAGCGAACTTCAAGTGTGGAAAAAGGAACAAGGTTGTTAATATTTTCTGGTGTTCTATTCGCTTTGCAGTGTTAAACACTGTGTAACATCTACTTTGCTGTGTAGGCTGTTCTCATGGAAACTTGTCCTGCTGTTTATCTACTGCCGCAGAGTAGATGGGAATTGGGAGACTGCCAAATTCAAATAAGAACTTGTCCTGCCCTGGTGTAGGCTAGAAACTTGAAGACGAACAAATTCAAATAAGAACTTATCCTGCTGTCTTTCTACTGCCATGGAGTAGTTTGGGAATTGGGAGACTACCAAATTCAAATAAGAACTTGTCCTGCTGTTCATCCACTGCCATGGAGTAGATTGGGAACCAGGAGACTACCAAATTCAAATAAGAACTTGTCCTGCTGTTCATCCACTGCCATGGAGTAGATTGGGAACCAGGAGACTACCAAATTCAAATAAGAACTTGTCCCGCTGTTCATCCACTGCCATGGAGTAGATTGGGAACCAGGAGACTACCAAATTCAAATAAGAACTTATCCTGCTGTCTTTCTACTGCCATGGAGTAGTTTGGGAATTGGGAGACTGCCAAATTCAAATAAGAACTTGTCCTGCTGTTCATCCACTGCCATGGAGTAGATTGGGAACCAGGAGACTCCCGTATTCAAATAAGAATGAAGTAATTTCAGGTCTTGTAAGACAATTTCTGGTGCAGTGAACATTCCGAGCTACAAACCCTGTGGTCTCTGGGATATGGTGTTAAAACTTAAAGCCCTATGGTCAACGTGGTGCTCCTGTGATACCTGGAGCAATAAAAGCCACTCACCCGGTATGACAGAAGGAAGAAATTGATGAGCACCAGGCAAGCAATGAAACGCTTGAAGAACTTGTGTTGAGTTACATCATACATACGAGCCCGAAATATGGAGTGATCTAAAAGGAGGAAGGGTGGAGAGGGGAAGCAAGACACTTTATTAGAACCCTCCTGTTCATAAAGATAAAAAGGGAAAGAACAAAAAAAAGCACCCAAACGAAGTAATCAGACAAATTGTGTGCACAATTTAACTCTAATTAAAGATAATTATATTTTTGTGTGTGCATAACATCACAAGGCCGAACAGCACTTAACTAATTTGGGCTGTCGACCCAAATCAATTGCCACCTACTCCTAGGGCTGAAACAGGGTTCCCCCTCCACAGTCCATAAAGGGTGTAGGCATGGGTATCATCCACTAGGAGCCTGGCTGGCAGAGCAGAATGCACTACCTTCCCAACTTTTTACGAAGCAATTATGGTTACGTGCCTTGCTCAAGGGCTCAAGTGTCATGACCGAGATTCGAACCCACACTCTGCTGCTGACAACATCAGAGCTTGGGTTCCCCTGAGCTAGAGCCAGGCATGCAACTCTTCAGCCGAAAAAAAGAGGAAAATTACAACAAGCTTATATTCGTTATTTTTCAAGCAAACACCTATCGATCGCGTGGTTCACTTGCACTCTTACAGCATCTGGTTCCCGCCGCATCCCTTTTATTTTTTTCATGCAGCGTGAGTTTTTTTGTACGCAGAGTTTTTTCGTAACGGCGGAATTCTATTTGATAAAATGCGGAAATCCGCGGATCCGCGGAAGAGTTGCATGCCTGTAGAGCGCTCGGCCACGATAACACGCCATAATACGAGAGTTCTTCTACCTGGTCTTGGAGGCAGATGAAGCGGTTGGGCCAGGGAGAGTCTTCCCTTCAAGTCCTGCCATCTCCTCTGGTCGATGGTCAACAAGGATGTACCCTGGAAACAGAACAAAAATCATCTCAAGAATAGGAACAACATTTTTCCTTGTCACACACCGAGCAGTTTCTTTCAGAAATTGTCTTTGCGTTTCCGGTACATTTCTTTCAACTATAGAAGTTGGAGTTCTAACGTTTTAAAGTGATAAATTGTTTCTTAAAATCAAACTCGGGGTAAACATTTCCATAGGTCAAACTTGCCACTTGCGAGTTAGACTTGAATAGTGTCTTGTACAATGACTTGCTTGATCCCAAGTTACCGTTTGAATTTGAATTCATCAAGACCGTTGCTACGTCACATGATTCAGAGCAAGCTTTTTGCGTGGTTACTTTAGAGACGGCAAACACCCGTACACAATTCTGAATGAATGCGTACGACACAATGGTACCAGGGTTTGCTCATCTGGAGGTTGCTATATACAAAAGCTTGCCCGGAATCCTGAGACGTAGCAACTGTCCCTATAGTCTAAGGAATTCTTGTGACTTGTGACTAAGCCAGACTTTTTTTTTTTAGATGTACCTCACAAATGGCTCATTTGCAAAGCACCTTAACACGTTGACTGCCGCCTACGAGTATATTCGTAGTAACGGGTGTAACGGACCATTACGAGTATACTAGTAGAGAATGAAGGTTTTTTGTATTGTTAATTGAATACACTGGCATCACTGAGAACGCAACAAAACGCTTCTGGCAGTGGTGAGGACATACATCCTTAGAATTTGTATGTTCAAATTATTTTTTTTTATAGTGTTTTTGCTGCTGGTATGCGCGCATGCGCACCACACTTGGCAAATGGAAACGCCCTACGAATCTATGACCGGCAGTCAATGTGTTAAACTGTCTCTCAACAGGCACCAGTGACTGCCAAAAATGCCTATTTGTGGCCGAGGATGGAACACCATATTAGTGTGCATCGAAGCAACAGCTACCCTTAGCAATAGCAGCGGCCGTCAATTCAGACAGGGCCTATGCTAAGTGTTTGCTGAGAAATAATTTTTTTGTGACTTTATGACTCTGGCAACTAGGGCCCCAAATTTTGTAAAGCTTTTAGCAGGAAAAAATTTCTTAGAACAAAAATTATTGCTAAGCAGAAACAACGGGGCCCAATTTCATAAAGCCTTTGTAAGCACAGAAACTTGCTAAGCACAGACAAATCTTGCTTAGCAGAAACAGGTTACCAGCCAGCATTCCATAAAAGATTACATTGTTGCCACTGGTCTCCTCATTTCTTGCCAAGTAAAGAAATTTGCCAAGCGGAATTTTCTGCTTAACAATTTATGAAATTGGACCAAGGTCATCAGCCAAAATGATATGTAGCGTATGCTCTTTACAAGTGTTTCCCTGCTAATGTTTGCTTAGCAGAAAAGAGCCATTTTCTGCTTACAAGCTTTATGAAATCGGGCCACAGAGTTGAATGAGGAGAATATGGCGGGTTCTGTTGACTGATTCTCTTACCTTACTCTCAAAGTAGTTTGTGATGACCACGCCCACAAACAGGGTCAGTCCGATCATGCAGCCGATGAAAACAAAGATGTGGATATATACACCATGCGACTGTTGCGAAGAAAAGAGACAAATCTTTGTCAATTGATCCAGTTCACCAAATGTTGTCAAACCCATGTTATATCTTGGTTGTACCATTTTAGGTGGCAGCAGACCTTGAACTTCGCTCTTGAAGGGGCATGGCAATTTTCCTCTGGTAAGGGTCACTCTATAAGGAAAATGTAAGTACTGGAACTTTGCAAAGGGCACCACAGCAAAAGCAAAGGGCACCATAGCAATTGCTGTGGGCGCCGTGGGTTATTTCGAGGCCTGTGGAAGTATCCTTGTGTACCTTGTGTTCATAGTGGAATATTTGTTGGTCAAATTTCAGTTTGAATTTTGTTCTTACCGGATGAACCTGTTTTAGGACGATATCTCGGACTTCCAGCCAGCCCTCCAGAGAGAGAACTTCAAACAAAGCTAGTAAGGCATTGGCCAGGTTGTCAAAGTCAAAGTTACGTGGGTTGGCCCTGGTGGAAAGACAAAGAGACACAAAGAGTTTCATTTCATTTCATTTCATTTCAAGAACCAACAAATACATGAAATAGCAAAACCTGTGAAAGTGTGAGCCCAATCTGTCATCGGGGTTGTAAGAAAATTGTGAAAAAAACCTCATCATCGTTTTTCACTGTTTATCAAACATTGGATTGTCGACTTGCAGGATCAAAACTAATTGTTTTACTCAACTCTACAAACATTGTAGCTATTCTGTCAAAACTATTTGAAAGGAAATTTTTTCACCACGACAATCTTTAAATCACCCAAATTATGTGCAAATCTGTGAATATTAATATTTTCAATCTTACCGATGTTGTGCAAACCTTTTGACTAAATGGCTCTCATTAAAAAAATAAAATAAAATATATTAAATGACTTTGACATAGTTGTCTATCAAAGTGCAAAGAATATCAACTTAAATTTTTTTTTTAAACTTCCAATAAATGTGTTTTAAATGAATCGCTGAAAACACATGTAAGGTCAATGATGGAGAGCGCCATGGAACAGAAACATTGAGTTACCCTCTAAGAATCTCATACGACAAAGAATGACATTTACCAAACTCTGGGTACCATGAAACCAGGCTGAATCTCATTGCTTGGAGTGGTCCGGAACTTGACTACACTGACATTCTGGATGAAGTGACCAACACACAGATGCTACAAAACCATCATCAAGTAGAAAGAGAGGAAAAAAAAAAAAAAAAAAAAGTTTGTGGAAAATTTCAGGATAACAAAATAATCTGGAAAGGAATTGTTCGTGTCACAGAAATATCACTACACAGCAGTTAGGGGTTGTACGGCTTTTGACTGGCACCCTCGAACAAAGATATTGATGAAGCAGGGAGACCGCCAACATTAGGGCTAGATAGCTCAGTTGGTTGAGCATGTTGATCCCCGTTCCAGTCAATATTTCTTTGTCCCAACTATATTAGAAATATCAGAAGCCATGGTCAGGCCTGTGAGTGGGCGTCACCAATTTAAAAAAAAAAAAAAAAAAAACGGAAAGAAAACATTCATGTAAGAATAAAAAATGAACGCAGAGCTCCATCATGCTGGAAAGTTGCAGAGGTTTTAAATTAGTTGTTTAAACACGGCGAGGTCTGGTTCTTGATAGTTTTTACTAAGACAAACCACATTCATAAACACCTTCCCATTAAAAACCTTCTTTTTTTTTAAACCTGAAACAGTTGAGAAAAAATCTAACAGTTAAGCCTCCGCTCACCTTGACTCTGCACGGGTTGAGCGCTAAGTAGCTCCTTGCGCAAGCTCATCGCACGTAAGTTTCAAACTTAAATAGGGCAGTGAAATTTGCGCACTCCACATAATCATCCGATAGTGCCCTCTTTTGACCCAAATAGGCCAGGTCATGTTTAATCACTTCTAAGTAGTGTTGGTTCTGAAAAGAACCGGTGGTTAACGACTCAACGTTTCGATCAGTACTCTGATCATCTTCGGGAGAAAGAAGACGATCAGAGCATACTGATCGAAACATTGAGTTCGTTTCAGAACCAACACTACTCAAAAGAGATTTTCATATGGTGTTACTGCACACCTCTCTTAGTTAATCACTTCTAACTGTGTTTATATCACAAGTTTAAACATGGCCAGGTGATCTACTCTCGTTCAATCAGAATGGGTACACTGTCCCATGTATTTATATTTCTAAAAATATTTATCTCTCTTTCTAATCTACAGGTCATCACCCACCATTAGCTCGATGCTTCCATCATTACACTTGGCCAACTTATAGACCTTTATCATGGTGCGGCCATCTTGATTTTCTCCTATTCAGCTCAATGTAACCAAACTGAGACTGGAAGGAAAAATAATCTGGTACCTTTTTTGTACGGTGAATATTAGCATCCAATACTGTTACTGGATACAGGGAACATGACCAAGATGGACGCCGTAACTGGCAAAACTGAACATGAGCGCAAAGAGGGTATTTATGAAAAAAATCATTTTATTTCTCTATCTATCTACGGGTCATCACCCACCTCTTCCTCGATGCTTCCATCATTACACTTGGCTAACTTATTGGCGAAGATCTGAACGCCGTAACTGGCAAAAATGAACATGAGTGCAAAGAGGAGAATGGATACCAGCATCATCTCTTTAATGCCGCGCAATACCTCATACACCATCTTGCGTAGGTGGGGCACCAGGGTAAAGATGCGGAGGGGACGGAAACAGCGCAGAATCATAAAAATCTGAAGACAAAAAAAAATAATTCAAAGACGGGAGATAAATCAGATTTTCAACAAAAACATTTCAGGAAAAAATAAATGCGTAAGCTTTGGACAGATATTTTGTGATATCTTTTATCGGTTAGTTTGTTTTCTGGTCTCAGATTGTTTGCTATTTCTGCAGAGTCTGTCAGTAATATGAACTGAGAAAGCTCCTTTGCATGTATATTTTGTTTGTTTACGACAGTCTTTTAATACGAGTGATATGAAATAGAATGCACCCTCTACAGTTTGCAAAATTTTTGTAGTGTATCATGGGGAAAGGCCTGCAGAAATTTTAAATTCGTTCGAGGTGTGTGAAAAGCAGCAAGGTTTGTTCTTGTTTATGCCTCTGACGAAGGTCCGGATTGGATCGAAAGCTAAGGCCATCTCCCCTACTATATTAGTTGGGGAGATGGCCTTAGCTTTCGATCCAATCCGGACCTTCGTCAGAGGCATAAACAGAACAAACACAAACATATCCATTTATGGCAAAAAGAGGAGCAAAGGATTAAGGAAGAGTATCCAGAAAGAAGCGGGAAATGTAGCCAATCAGAGTTGTAAATTTACAAACAATGGGGTGGCTAAGAACCAATCAGAGTAAAGAAGTGAGGACAAAGGATTGTCAGTGTGAAAGGCTGGATCACTGGACCATAAAGGTGGTACTGCAGTGTAGGCATTACAATGTGTGAAGCATGAAAGGGTAGGATTAGAGGACAAGCTGCATAAGATAATGCAACTAACAATAGGAGGCAAGATAAAAGTAATTATAGAATACAAGAATCAGTGTAAGAAGTTAAAACTGGGCAAGAGGGAACAGGTTATTGACGGGTTGATTTTTAAAACTTCTTGAGAGAAAGAAGCGTAGAAATGGATCATTGGAGAGAACATGTAAATGACAATAACTGTATTTATTTTACATCAAAGAAGTAAGCAAGAGAAAGATGTGTAAAAATAGACCAGTGGAGAGAACATGTTATTTAAAGTTATTGTATTTATTTTATATCGAAAGTGTAAGGAGGGTGATGGGAATTTATTTAACACCAGTGTTTACGTTGAGTCCAAAGGGTTGGACTGTCTTGAGTTGGTGAATCCAGTGTGATTCTCTGAGTTTGCGGTGTGTGTCGTCACCATTGCAAGCCTCAATCACAATGAGTTCAACATCTTTGACGCTGTGATTAAGGCTGTTGAAGTGGATGGAGACGGGGTACAGTTTCTTGGTCGTTATGGAAGAGACATGGTTCGCAAAGCGAAGACTGAGTTTGGTCTTAGTCTCTCCCACATACTGTAGTCCATATCTTTTACAAGATATAACATAGCCCAGATTGGGTGTGCTAAATAGGGAGTTGGTTTTGATATTGTAAGAAGAGCCAGTGCTATGACTCTTCCTTTTAAGTGCAGGTTTGATGTAGAGACAAGTTCTACATTTAGAGCGGGTACACTTGTGACAACCCTGTATCTCTGTTAGGGGTGGTGTTTGGCCTGTACCTGGGGGGAGTTTGGCCCTGACTAGAATGTCTCCCAGGTTTTTAGGGCGGCGGAATGCAGCCATGGGGTTCTCAGGGATTGCTGAGCGCAACCTCTTAGATGAATGGAGAATATTAATTCTGCCATTGAGGATTGAGGAGAGTTTGGGTAGTTTAGGGTGGTAGGTGGTGACCAGGGCAACTCTATTGGTCGGGACTTTTTTGGATCCCGTGTTGGCCAAAAGAGTATGGCGTGGTATGCTGTGGGCCTTGTTGATGGCAAGTTGGACCCTGCGTTCGCTGTGACCTCTAAAAACAAGGTGTTTCCTGAGGTCCGATGAGCGGATACGTCTTAGGTGCAAGGCCCGACTGTAAGCAATTGCCTTCTTACAGTGACTGGGGTGGCAACTGTTGGAGAGAAGGTGCTGGTGGGTGTCAGTGGGTTTGCTGTATACATCCGTAGCAATGCCGCTAGGGGATTTACTTATAGTTACATCTAGAGAGTATTCAGTAGTGAACTTTATGGTTGGGTGGAATGAGTTTATATGGTCGATAAACTCATCCAAGCTGTCTTGACTACCACACCAGATAGAGAAAGTATAATCAATAAATCTCCACCAAACTAGTGGGCGGCTGGGGGCAGAGGACAGATGTTTTTCCTGTAAGTCAGACATGAAAATGTTGGCATATGAGGGCGCCATTTTTGTACCCATGGCGGTACCCTGTATCTGTAGAAAATGCCTGTCAGTAAATGAAAAGTTGTTCTTAGTGAGAATGTGGCTGATGAGTTCCTTAATATGTATCACTGAGGGGCGGGATTGTTTATTACCCCTGAGAGCAGAGACACATGCATTCATGCCTTTATTATGGGGTATGTTAGTATACAGTGATGAAACATCTAGAGTAACCAAAAAAGCAGAGTCAGGTATATATATATATATATTTTTTTTTTGGGGGGGTGCTATTTAGGTGTCCTTTCAAAAACAATTTTATGTCCTATCTATTTTTAAAAATTGTAATGACTCTGTAATTTGACCTTCGGGTCACGAAGTTTGTCAATTTTAATAAATCATCATAAAAATAAAAAGGTCCCAACCTGAACGTGCAGCTCAGAGTTGGCAAGTGTGATTGTTTTTAGTCTGACCACTTGGGGAGTAAACTGTAGAGGGAGCACTGTATTGTGAATCATTTGTATTGGTGAACCATGGCAGAAACTCACGTGAGCCAGAGAGTCGGGTGGTATTTCACGAGGCAACCAGCAGATGAACACCAAGCTGACAAAGTAAATGAAGACGTCCAGGACGCCGCCGACGTCGCGGATCAAAGCCTTGGGTGTGAAGAACAGCCCATCTGCCAAAACCTACAACAGACAGCACACCTCAATGCATCAAGTCTTCACACTACAGGATATATCATTCAACAGAATAATAAAAGTAGGGTCATGGATTGGTTTTTTGGTTCAACATAAATGTTGATTTATAGACCAAATTATACAGAAAGATGCACCAAAAGTCGCCCGGTTAAACTGTAGTTTTGAGGCATTTGGTCCTTGGTAAAAAGTAGGAAATATTTTATTGAGTAAAAGGACTCAACCACATGGGCCCAATTTCATAGAGCTGCTAAGCACAAAAATTTGTTTAGCATGAAATTTCTTCCTTGATTACCAACCAAATTTCCATGTGTTGCATATTGCTTGTTACTGGTAGTCAGCTGTTGTTTGCTTATCCTGAAAATCATGTGGAAATTTGGTTGGTAATCCTGTTTTTATCAAGGAAGAAATTTCATGCTAAGCAAATTTTTGTGCTTAGCAGCTCTATGAAATTGGGCCCTGGTGCAGGCTTTAATAGACATTTCAGGCTATTTAATCATAACTTTTTTCTGATTTGTCTGTAGGGCAAATAATTCGGAGATCAGATTAAAGTAGGAAGAATATCGTGCCTGGGTTTTAACAGTTTCAAAAGTATATACAGCACAGTACCTTTAAGACCATCTCAAGACTCATGAAGATGACGAAGACATACTCCGACACCTGCAGAGGTGTCTCGGTCATGACACTACAGCTGGCGTCCTCAAACATCATGGAGATGCAGGCAGCCACGGTGAAGACGATGGAGAACCACGTCAAGTACGTCACCATGGCTAGAAAATCACTGAGGAGAGGGAGAGAGAGAGAGGGAGAGAGAGAGAGATCAACACGCCGCTGTTAAAAAGTAAAGTCATCAATCAGTCATCACCGTAAGGCTTTATTTATAAGCTAAATTATCAAAAAAAGATACTATAGAAGTCACCTGGGAAAGTTTCAGCTGTTATATGTACTGTTCAGGATGGAAATAAATGTTATATTGAATTGAATTGAAAACAAAAAGTACATGACTAAAAGAGTGATCGGCATAAATTTGTTGCGGCCGTGTAGTGAGTAAGCCTTGTCGCATTCATGCTGTGTATGTTTTGGCGACCCTGACCAAAACAATAGAAACTATTTCTGAGCAAATCGCAAAAAAACAGGTCGGCAACCAGACACAGACTATGACGTTGGTACATCTCTACTTTATTTTCAAGTGTAGTGGAACTTTAGTCTTTATCGTTTTCTTTACAATGGATTGGTATGCTTAAGGTTTTTCATTTTTTAAAAAGAATTCCACTGACATTTTGGGGTTAGTTTGCAGAATCTACCATCTTGAAACCAAGCTTAACTGTGCCGACAACTTGACTATGGTATGATCAGAATAGCTCCATCACCATGGTTGAACCAAACAACGATTAACCAATAACCGAAGCTTAAATACCCCCTTTGTTAAACTTACTAGAATCCTTGGTATCTTCGTTTGATGGCCATACCAGATTCATCCGTAAGAGTCCTGCGAGGAGAGAGAAACAGGGGTGAGAGTTGTTCATGACCAACAAATTCTGAAACTAGGAGCCATATTTTAGGAGGCATGTTAAAACTACGGCATTTCCACCTTTTGGTAACCCTTGGAGTTACAGACTGCAATGAGCTTTTAGGGAGTGCCTCAACATAAGATGAGAAAACTATAAATAGTAAACTTGCGGGTAAATCAAGTGTAAAATCTCTTCTGGGAGGAGTGTTGGCTCCGAAAAGAGCCGGCGTGGTCTCGACGTTTCGAACAGTATACTCTGCTTGTCTTCAGGAGAATGCAGGAGAAGGCGAAGCAGGTCTTCAGGTCTTCCGGAGAAGATGAGCAGAGTATACTGTTCAAAAATGTCGAGACCATACCGACCCTTTTCAGAGCCAACACTCCTCCCAAAAGAGATTTTACACATGGTTGTACCAGCAAGTTTACTAGCTATAGTTTTCTTATCTTATTTTCCACACCTTGCAAAGCTTCAAACACCACTGAATGTCTCAAAAGTTTGGAATGATAGGAACCTTCCAAGTGGATTGGACAAGTATCCCAGGATGTGCTCACAGACCGTCCGTTGAAATGTCGGAACGTTCAAAATGCCGGAACGTTCAAAATGCCAATGCGTGTATTTACTCATGTAGGATTAGTCCCGTCTGTCAGCACAATGATGCGATCCAGCGGAACGTTCTGGCGGTCCAATAGATTGTGGCCGTGTGCCCACAGGAACGTTCTTTGGTGCCTAGAATGTGCCCGACTTACATTACACCCTGGGAAGCCGCAGCCACATGATCCTCTGGCTGCCTCACGGCAGTTAGTGGTTGTGTGGCTTCTGACTGGCAACCCCGAACAAAGATATCGACAAAATAGGGAGACTGCCAACGTAGGGCTGAATAGCTCAGCTTGTAGAGCGCTGGTACGTTAACCCGCAGGCCATTGGTTAAAATCCCGCTCTAATCAATTTTTCTCGTTCGAACCCCAGATTTACCATAAAATAGGATGAAGTTTTCACAGGTTGGTTGTTGGACTGGAACAAGTTTACTCTCACAAAAAAAAATCATGTCAGTCATATAAACTCACGCGTTGTATCTCGCATACACGATGGCATTGCAGATTTTCCGAACTCGGCTCTCCCGCCCCACTGCGAAAAGGGGCGTGTCGAAATAGGGATGATTCTCCCTCAGCTCCTCCTCTTTGGCAGTTCTGCAAAGGTTACATATTAAAAATCAAAATCCTTTCTGAGCTAATGATCGGTAGCGAATGTGAAAATTCCTGATGTTTGCGGGCTTGGGTTCCCCCCCCCCCCATTGCCGTGATCTCCACCCAGATAATTCAATCTAGGTTTGCAGACTTTGCATCACAAGAAATACAAAACAATAAGTTTGGATACAACGTGGGCTACTCCTTTCACCCTTCAGTGGACATTTTCAAGAAGATTGGAAGGCTCAGGGAGGTTGTGAGAAAATCCTGAAACTGGGCAAATTCCAGAGAAATCACACGCCTGCTTCTTACCTCTTCTGGACAGCCTGCTGCTTTCGTTCTTGAATGACCTTGATGTTGAAGGAGACATTCCTGTTGGTGATTGTGTCGCCATTCTCCTTGATAGATTCCATTGGCTTGTGACCTCTGAGTGACCCCCGCAGCGCCCTCAACCTATGTACGAATACAGGAACCGTGCAAGCTTTAGAAATCACAAATCGGAACCGAGATGCAAGGCCGTTTCAAAACTGATGAATTTGGTAGTGGCTACGGCTAGACTGCTTCAACATAGCCGGCCAACCAACCAGCCAAAGCCATAACTAACACAACTCAACTTGAAAACTGGTTTTCTCCTTCAATCAAGCCATCGTTTTTGACCACATGAGACAATTCATTATTTCTACATTGAGGGAGAGTTTCTTACGACTTTCAGAGAGGAGACGTTTTCAGAGCCTCTACTTTCAAGTCAGAGAATTTTCTATGCTCTAGAGCCTTAGCCGCAGCTACAACCACTAAGTTGTAAAACAGCCTTTATCAAGTTTTGCAGAATGAGGAAACCTAAATGCTGTACGTTACAAGACTCAAGCACAAGACACAAGAATCATACAATGCGTCACTATGCAGGTTTAACACGTTTTGGTTTTTTTATCATGCAAGGGAAAAAGATCAACTGCAGTTTGATGAAAACGTTTTCTTTAGGAAAACACAAACTCTTTGCAATCAGGTTAGTTTTTTTTAAGCTGCAGAAAGATTGCATTTTGCCTGGCTTAACAAGCAAGACCAACGGCATGCAGTACGAAAAGTTTGCACGACACATGGAGCCATAAATATTGACTAGAGTGCTAACTTCCTATGCAAACATTTTTTTCCAACCAACTGGGGGCAGACTTGTTTGACGCTTGCGCTTGACTGAAGAAAACAAAAATTTTTCCTCCGTAATTTAGGCTCGTGTTGAAACTGATGCACCTGTTATTAATAGGGTTTGCGGTAACGTGCCCAGTACGCGCATAATCAAGTATAAGATTTCAGAGAGAATATAAACAGCTTATATGCAAAAAGGTGTACAAAAATTCTTGCTTTTACATGTCTAGGTTTGTACACAAACATGGATGCGCCCAAACGGCTCTAAACTAAAGGGAATTTTAGCGCTCTAGTCAATTATATTATAGCTCGATGGCAAGATACCATCTAGCATGGATGTGATAATTTTGTACAAAATATGACAATATCAAATGTGCTCATGTTGTGCATTTATAGATAGTGGTAAAATAAAAATGTAACGTGCAATTTAACTATAAAACAAGGCCCCGAATTCATACACCTGCTCGAGCCCAAGAGGTAGCCAAGCACACCCAAACTATGCATATACCAAAAATTAAGGTTACCAACCAAAATACCATGGCCCAATTTCATAAAGCTGTTTTAAAAGCAGACTATTCTGCTTAGCAAATTTCTTTACTTTGCAAGAAATGAGTGAGGTACTAGTGGCAACAATGTAAACTTTATGGAATGTTGGTTGGTTGGTTACCTGTTTCTGCTAGGCAAGATTTTCCTGTGCTTAGCAAGTTTGTGTGCTTACAGGTTATATGAAATTGGGCCCAATTCACTTATACCATCTGTGAGTGGTTCCTGCTCATTCTTGTCTTTTGAAGCAGCTTAATGAAATTGGTATTAATGGCACACCACACACACCATGCAGAAAAATGCACTCTACAAAACAAATCTTGAATGCGGCCATTTTGTTCTTCTCTTTCAGGCAAATGCAATGCACTGCAGCTCCAGGCAATGCATTTCCAAACTGACATATCACAGAAAGTAACTGTTAGACACAAGGTACAAAGCAAGAGGAGTATATATAGGAAAGGGCATTATGCAAGGAAAAGGTTTTTTTCAGTCAAGAAGGGCAGTGCAAGCATTCTCTTCACTCATGAAAATAGACCCCTCGCTTGACCCCTTGTATAAACCACCATCGCTCAGGTCAATCAACGGAAACGCGCATGAGTAAACCCACCTCACTGAACTCTCAGCCAATGAGAGGTCTTTTCTTGAACCTCAGTGAGGGCGCTGTTTAGCTTGTGGCGTCATACGCAAGGCAGGGCTCGAATTTTACAATGGACCGCAGGCCCGAGGCCAGTGATTTTAGCACCGGGCCAGTAAACTTAGGACCGTACAAGTCCGGCGGTCTTGTCTTTTTTTAATAATAATACCTCTGTATTTTTTTTTATTTAAACTGATAAATACAAATTTCTTTCAATTCTGTTGAGTAATGAAGTATTACCCATAGGAAAAATTAGACAAATTTTCTCTTAATGCTTGTTCCAAAGAAACAGCTCAAATGTGAAACTGTGTAGATAGTGTTCTTCTCGATTTGATTCCGGTCTTGTAACAAATTTGCTGGTCTAGTAAGCGTTTTGAGCTACAAGCCCTGCAGTCTTGTGGGTTTTTTCCCCAAATTCGAGCCCCGCAAGGGGTCTATACATGCACACTCATAATAAAATTTGTATATTTGAAAAACCAAATTTCAACCACTGATTATGCATGTGATTACCACCGTTAAATTTCCATTTAAAGAGAAATATTTCATCAACAAAACTGTTAACATTTTGTAAGTTATTAATGGTGTCAACCCATGCAAAGTTGCGGTGTGCGTATTCCTGTGCCCAGCACTTGTGACGGGTTGCTTCAAACAATAGAACAATGCTACCCACAATGGGTTTCTTTGTTCAAGGCTCACCCCAGAGGGGAGTTTTTCCGTTATGGAGGTACCACACAAACCAGATCCCTGGGTAGGTATACATGTTCAAACCAAGGACCTTATAACAAAAGAGGACAATAGGGTCCCTGGCTGGGTGAAGGTCCCCAGTTAGAAAGTATGTAGAAAACCAAGTTGCCAAAAAGATTGACAAACAAAAGAGGGACAATAGGAGGTCCCCGGATTGCACTTGGGGCCCTTGTGGGGTCTTCTCCACAAAGGAACAATGGACCCTGCAAAGTTTTTCTTCGTTCAACTTGGACCCCACAGAGGAATTCTTTAGAAAAGTGAATAGTACAACAATAGCAGCACCCCACAACCCCGGTCCATAAGGTTGTGTGCGTGTGTTTCAACGCAACACAGGGAGTGTGGACCTGAGAACAAAAGAGGTCCACATAATGTAGGGACTTGAAACACTGTGTGGACTTACACATGTCCACACAGTGTTTTTTTACAGTGTTGAAGAATAGGATTTTCCTTAAGTGTACAGAACAAAGGAATGTCCACAGAGTGACTGCAACCCAGAGCTGTGTGTGTGTGTGTGTGTGGGGGGGGGGGGGGGAGGGGGAACACAACACCGCCGATTTTCCACAATCCTTGTGATTGGGAAACATTCAAATTCTATCCCCCACCTCCAGCCAAAATTAACAGCAAATACATACATAAATAACTAGAAAAACAGGTACTACACTAAAAAATGAAAACTTCTAAGTGACTAATGTTTCTCCTTCGCTGCAGGGATAAGCAGAAATCAATCTTGCAACTTAAATTTGCTGAAAATAAATGACGTGAAATGAAATGGGGTGAAAAGGTGAAATGAATGGGGTGATGCGATCAGCACACAACGCCACCAACATCCAAGAACTGGAAGGTCTTATCTGTAACTGGTACTCCGTCTCTCTCGTTGTATGCGACTCATCAGCAGGGCAACCAGTCGAGACTGGCCGCCTTGCCTGGTTGCGCCATGACGTACCCATCTCCGTGGTATGGGTTACCGGACTTTTATATGGTTTAATCTCAGAATATGGAATGATATGACACTGAGAGTAGTAGATGAGATGCGTTTATATTTACCGATATACCGACCTGCGATCTCGACTTCCGTACTCGCTCAGCATTCTTCCCCGGTAGCCCACGGCTCCATAGCCAAGGCTTAACACCCTTTGATGGGCCGAGTTTCTGCAAGTAGAAAATAAAAAATTTAAAAAAGAGAAATAGCAATATTTCCAAACAACTACTTAAACATCTCCAAGCATGAGTTCAATTCAAAGACTAAGGAAATAATTTTCTCTTCGACAAAAAACCCCAAAGTTGATTTAAAAACAAAAACAAATAAGCTCTTCATATTCTTCTCTTTGTAGATTTCTTACGATGCAGGACTCTTTTGAAGATAAATTGGTTTAAAATTAAGGGAAAAAAATTAAAATCTTTAACTCCCTCAAAGTTAGGCTAACACATTTGTAAGTGCTCCAAAAATTAATAACCATAAAAACTTACTTGGAAAATTTTTGAATCTGAGAAACGATTCATGCACGAAAGATTTCTGAGGGTTGGTGTCTGTTAAGGAATGCTGCGGCCAGAGATGTGGTTGGTACCCACTGTCACTTTGCTAAATGTAGATGAACTTGACATTCTTGTGAAATACTGACATTTTTTTGCTGTTTTCTCAGCAAGTAGAAACTGCATTCAGCAAAAACTTTGACTTTTTATCATATCTTTTTTTATAATTTTGCCTATATATCAGCATTATGTTGACAAAAACCAATCTATGACACTTCCTTTAAAAGACTCCTGTTATGTAAAAGTCATTATAATGACCTTTTAACCTAACGATGACCTTTTTACTTTGAGAAATTAAAGAAGTTGGTGCCAAACCGGCCGATTTTAGTTTAACCTCAAAATTTTCAGAATTATGCTTACCTTACAATGGTCGAGATACCAGTTTTCTTATGCACCAAACCGGGGATGTGGCTGGTAACCAGCACCTGTGCTCGACGACGTAGCAGCCTCAGCTGATTGGCGGGGTCCGGCAGGGAGAAGAGGGCAGCCTGGGTGTGTCCTGTACCCTGGGTATCACGACTGACTGACCGCCGCAGAAGTCTCTCCATGTCCGTGCCGGTCTCAACAAACTGACGAATGAAGCTATCTCTGTTGGTCACAAGATTTGATGGAAAAAACAAATTTGAAAGTGTCGGGGATGGGGGTGGGGGGGGGGAGGGTTGGCGCTCAACTTTTTCAGTGGCTAGTCAGCAGGAGCCATTACCTGTTCAGCCTTCTTTTTCACACAGGTGCACATTTTAAGGATTTCTTCTAACTAATGCAAGTTCCTTTCAAATCTAATTCTTTAACTTAATTATACAAAAAATAGGGGGTTTCCAATCCACAAGCTTGCTTTTAGGCGACCCCCACCTAGTGTTTAAACCGAGTACTGTCGGAGCTTGCCCTCAAATTGGTATGTTGCCATCGGAATTTGGTCACTATGGGCTATAAAAAGTGTCCGTATATGGTTGGAAATATATTTTAAAAGTAGACTATAATGATTCACATAAATATCTGTTTGAAACTTTGTGGGATTCGTGTAATTTCATGACAGAACACGGTCCGTTATTTTCTAGAACTAAATTTTTGACTCCACAAAATGGCAGACTGCATGTTTTTTGGATGTTTCCATAGGCAAACTTATGTTTTTTTTAAATCACCACTGCATTGGTTTTGTGCATGAACAACTCTTTAAAAAAGTAAAAGGAGAAACTCCAAACAGCATAATTTTAGAACCAATTTTTTTGACTCCACAAAATGGCCGACTGCATGTTCTGTGGATGTATTTCCATAAGCAAACTTTGGATGTTTTTAAAATTTTTTTTTACTTCTACTCACAAATTTCAACACACTGTATGTGGGTTTTGTGCATGAACAACTCTTTAAAAAAAGTATAAGGAGCAACTCCAAAACAGCATAATTTTGAGCGAATTGAAGGCATTGTGCATCTTTAACTAGTCTTAAAGGTGCATATTTCCCAGCATTCCTTGGTTGGTAACCAACAGACCTTCAGACACACCAACACCATTTCTTTACAAGTTAACCAAACATGGGATGAGCGAAAAATCAAATGGTTCTCATTGGGATTTGAACCCAAGACCCCTGACACTCCGGGCAGATGCTCTACCAACTGAGCTATGAGGCACAGCGGTAACACTCCCTAAGAACCACATTTTTTGTCTATCGGTTCTAATCCCAATGAGGACCATTTGATTTTTCTCTCATTGGTTATTTCACTTCTACGGTGATTAGGCACCATACCAAATATTGTGTAAGATACAAGTTGTCAAACATCTACTATCCATGATGTGACAACGCATCGATGGATTGTGTGAGTTTTAAAACAATTTGTCCCGTTCACTTCCAAGACTCACCTTATTTTGGGAAGAGAAAACTCGGAAGGGAGACGAGACAGGCAGACCATCTGGGGCTTGTCACTACAGTTGGAAAGAAATAATAACAATTCCAAAGATAGATTTCTGAAAACTCATTCCTGAAACTGAAAAAGGCGTTGTTTAAAGATGGGCTCCAAGGTCAAATTTAGTTTTGTGGTTCATTCATTTCCAAATAGATAGAGTCCTCTAACCTCGCGTTTAAATTGGTCTTATATGCCACTGTGTTTGACATCCTTCGAATCCAGTTCATTTCAAAATCCAAAAGCATTTGATGGCGTCACATTTCGCGTTGAAACTGATGCCGAGCATAGAGATTCCGTTACGCACAGAAAGAGTACAAAGCACCGTTATACAAATAGCTGTACAACATTTCAAACTTTTAGGTCTGAAATACGGATGCAACAGAATGGCATCAAGACACAAGGGCAAGTTAGCGCCAGCGGCATAACTAAGGTAGTTTTTTAGGGGGGGGCACAAGGTGGGGGGGGGGCACCATTTCTTCAGGGGGGCCACTGCTGGCAAATCAATCATAGATTCCATTTGCACTTTTTTAGAAACTGGATCTTGATCTACATAATGGCGGGTTCCAAATGGGGGGGGGGGGAACCCGGCAGAGCACTGACATCAATAGGGGGGGGGCATGTGCCCCCCTCCTAGTTACACCACTGGTTAGCGCTCTAGTCAAAATACATAGCTCTATGGATAAGTTTCTTTGATATCAACAGTCGAATGGAAATTTCATAAACAGAATCTCCCCACAGGGGTCTTCTGTTAAAACTCACGGAAACTTCTCAAAGACTCTCAGTCGTAGCGGTAACTTCTCGATGACGTTGCGCTGTTCTGTTGCCTGGAGATGTTTCAGAGACTTCAAGTCCTCGTCCAACTCCAAGTTGTCCAGGATGACAGCCACAAACATGCTCAACACGATCTTAACGGATCACAGTATCCAAAATTACAAATGATTAAGGTGTCCAAAAAGTTTTTAAAAATAGAAACAGAAAACAGAAAAAAAAGCTTACTCGGAAGGAATATTTAAGTTGTAAAATATGAGCATCAAAATGTCTTTTGGAATGTAAACAGTATTAAAAACAGAACTATTCCTATTTAGTCTGATTTTGTGTTCATTGTTTTCAAGCTTAGATATGTTTCTGGGGTAACAGAGTCCAGCCTTATAATTGGCAAGAAAATTGTTTTTCTTGATTGAAACGTCAATTTAAAAAAAAAATTAAATTCTTCTTGTTTTTTTTACTGGAAAAGGAAGTTCAATGAACAAACTCAAATAAATGTTTTTGTCCCTTAATAGCTGTGGATTTTATTATTGTTTGAAGAAAAATAAATCCCCACAGTTGTTACAAACAGCACACACTACTTTTCACTTTTTCTACTCAAGATACTTTGTGCATTTTTTTTCTTTCTACACAAGACAACAGCCAATTTCACAACACAACAAACTCAATCAATTTTGCACAAGAACAAAACATGCCCTACAAGAGACAAGGGGTAAGGGGAGTAACGAATGAACAGCAATGCCAGGGTAATAGCATGCCATACTCATAATCCACTAATCTACAATCCACTAATCCACTGATCCACAATCCACTACCATTATCCACAATCAACTAACGTGTTTACAGTCCACTAACGTCCCTCATAAAATCAACATCCACAACATTAAAGCACCCAACACAAGTGGAAATATTATAGCAAATATAATTTCTGTAGCCTTCGAGAAAGACTCTGCTGGGGTCAAAACGTCAGGCCATTCACTTTTTTCTCTCTTTTTTTTCATTTATACCATGGATTTTTTGGTTGGTAAGCAGTTTGCAACAGCGAATTTTATTTTCTAAGAAACATAATTAGCTGTTGCAATAACATCTACATTGCCCTCAACATTTAGGCAGAAAAAGATGACACTAGTGTAAAAAATATCTTGGTAAATTTTCATCTTACATTCAAGTATTGAAAGTGTAAAGATGAACAAAGAGGAATGATGGAACAATGGGGGGAAAATGGTAATAATATTTTCCCATGTGTTGAATGACGTTGAGGTTTCCATGACGCATATTCACATACAATACAAAACTAGAGTGTCAAACCAAAAACTACAAATCAACAAAATCACATAACATGTTTCGATGATTTAGATTGGGGGGAGGAGTCAGAAGGGTCTTACAGTGAAGGGGTCTAATAGTTGTAACTAGAAAATGCGTACCTTGTTAATTTTTGTAATTACGTTTTACTTCTACTAATTGACCTGTGAGTGCTTAGTGAGGGTGTACTTGCTAGTCTCGGGAAAAGTTCACACATTCTTCAAAAACTTTTGTATCGTTTTCTCAACCATTTTTTAAACCATTGACAGTCAAAACAATTTGGAAGAATGTTTCTTCTGAGTGCACAACATTAAGAGTGGAAATTGGAATAACTTCGCAAACATTTCAGTCCACAACCAACTCAGTGTCAGCTAGTTTTCAAGGAAAAGGGAAAACATTTTCTTCCGAGTGCACAACATTTAGAGTTGAAATTGGAATATTTTTGCCAAAACTTCAGTCCACAACCAGTGTCAGCTAGTTTTCAAGGAAAAGGCAATAATGTTTCTTCAGAGTGCACAACAATTAGAGTGCAAAGTGGAATAACTTTGCAAAAACTTAAGTTCAGAACCAATCAAAGTTCTAATGATTGGCATGTCTAGTTTTTCTTTTAAAAAAAAGGGAAGGGTGCTTCATCTGTCTATACATGCACAGTCCACAAACTACAACCATACCCATTTCACTAATTCTAAAAGCAATTCCCACAAAAACATTTCTAAACAGTTACAAAAAGGGGGGTGAAAAACCTAACAATCTACTTTATCTTCACCTGAAAAGATTTATAAGATATTTTAAGCTTTTAAATGTAAATGTTCAGAACAATTCAGAGGTTGCACAATGTAAAAAGAAATCCTCAAACCCTAACTTCTTTTCAGAGGCCATTGAGTTTGAGATGACTATCAATAAATGACCTTTGACTGTTAACCTTTTAGGCTAATCCACTCTGTGCTTTTTTTTCATGTACACTGAGAATCATTTTGAGAAAGGAATATTTGAACCTTTAGATTAACTCAAAACAAAGAAAATTGTGTAGACTTGGGCATTCAGGGTGGTTGTAACAGGGACGAGAGTGATTGCTGACAAAAAAAAGTCCTAAACTAGGATCAACGTTTTAGGAGGTATGTTGAAATGACGGCATTTCGTCCTTTTGGTAAACGGCTGGTGTATAGATTTCACAGAGTTAGGAACAGTGCCCTCAGCACTGGAGTAGGTCAAAGAGCAGGATTTCTTTTTGAATGTTCGAAAAAAAATAATGGCCAGTTTAAAAAGTCTGAATTTAGACATAAGTTTAGATATAATTTCTTATCCCTGCCATGATTTATTCCCTGTGTTTTTCTATCCCTACCTGATTGGGTGGGTTTTCCCAATTTGGATGGGTTTTCCCAATTTGGGTGGGTTTTCCCAATTTGGGTGGGTTTTCCTAATTTGGGTGGGTTTTCCTAATTTGGGTGGGTTTTCCCAATTTGGGTGGGTTTTCCCAATTTGGGTGGGTTTTCCCAATTTGGGTTGGTTTTCCCAAATTGGGAATTTTTCTAAAACTAAACACTTCTTCCTCATCTTCTCTACACTGGTATCTTCAGAACTATGGGGTCACTGTGCTAGTCACTTTTTGAGGGTTCCTTAGTTTCATTACCAGAAGGGTAAAGTCAAAATTTGCATGTTTTTTAAAAATATTTTCAGAGAGGTTATAAACAGAACGTTTAACCTAAATTCTCTTTCTCGATGAAAAGGAGAAAAAAAAGAAAGATTGAAAATCTGTCAAATTAAATGAAGATATGAGTTATTTGTGGTTTAGAGGACGGGCTGGGGCCTGTTAGTATAAAAAATGTAGCAATCGATGTTGATCTACCAACGGCGGACAAACAGGGTGATAAAACTGCCACAAAAGCCACCGATGAAATGCAAGATTCACTGAGCCTGGTTTTTTTTTTTTTACGGAAATATTCTTGTAGGTTTTTTGCAAATATATTTTGCTTATCACATTCCATATTTTGCATGGAAAAGTTCTGCGAGGAGAAAACAGAATTGTTCTTTTAGGTTTAGTATTCAAGCTATAAACCTGTTTGTTTCATTTGTTTTTATTTTTTTTATTTTACTTAGTTACTTGTTATTATATTTTCACAATTTATTCATCATTATTGTTTAGTTTTTTGTTTTGTTTTCAATTTGGGGGGGGGGGAGTTGAGATACTGTAAACTAAAATAAGCTTTTCGCATTAAAAAAACCCATTAACTGATTAAAAGAAACTGAAATTTAGGAATAATTTCACGGTGCCAATTATTTGATCTCTGAACAAAATACTACTATTAAAAAACTTGCTAGGGAATTTTTTTTAAAAAGTCTTTGCCGATTTGGGTTTGACTTTGAAGGGGCTTGAACCTTGGCTGAGAATAAAAGCATCCAACAATTCAACTGCGCAATTCCATCAGAAAGGAAACATTTGAAAATAATGGCCTTATTGAACAAACCCACTTAAACTTAGGAACACAAACGTTCTCGTAATCCAACCTTAACAGAATCTACAATTTCACCTGTGGCTTCATACGATATAAAACTGTGCACTGACATTAAATTCACACTGGCTCCACGGCAAGCAACTCTCAGACAAGTAACAGCTGGTACCACACAAGGTTAGTAAAGTGTGCTTGCGGCAGGCATTGTAGCAGTGAGCAAACTGGCAGGCACTACGTGTCGTTCCATTAAAGGCATCCTTTCAGAGAGCTGCTAAGCATTTCTGCTTATTACATAAATGTTTCTGAAGCAGAAATGTACAGGGAACCTGTCACTAACAGTATATATCATAATATGGGATTTGGTCGGTAACCCAAAGTTTCCCAGCAAGATGGCCATGCTAAGCAGCTCTGAGAAATTTGCCTATCGTGTAAGTGATTGAGTTATTAAGTGTTTCAGGAAAAAACATATACACAAAACACACACACACACACGCACATGTTTGTCAACCCTGTACATCGAGGACTTCTCTTTGTTCTCCATTTTATTATTTTTTTTTTGGCGTCATCCCCATTTTTTGGTTTTGTACACGAAAGCAAAGTGAGGACATCCTTGCTCTGTAGAAACACCCGCCTCCTTTTTTGTTACAAGTCCTCGATTTTACCGAGTAGACACCCCCACCGATTCCAGACACACAAATGTACAAAGACATGGCTTCCTTCTGCTTTGCTTTTCTCATAAAAAAAACAAAATAACTGTTCAGTGGATGTGTTGGGTCTGACAATTTATCTGTCATTCTGCTATAGTACAACAATCCCAACTCGCAATATGGCATCTTGTTGAGACTAGCTCATAAACAATCCACAAAGATTTTCCACATTTTTGGGAAACATGCATCAAAAACTCATGGCAACGAATAACCTCAAGTTGACTAACGTCCAATCATCATTTAGTTTTTGCTTTTACACTGGTGTGCATTAAGAAAAGCATACTTAGTACTTTCACCCCGATGCCTCTGGATTCCGATTCCTGTGGAAAATATCCACAGGCATTTTACTCGGAGTGGAATTTGAACTCCCACCTTTGCCCTGCTACAGCAGATGTCTTACCGCAAGACCACCGAGCTAGCACGGTGACTAGAGGCAGTTCGAATTCTACATTTAGTTCAGCTACTTTTTTTTATGGGGGGGGTGAAAATCCTTCAAGTATTTTATTCTGATAAAATCTAAAAGATTTTCAAGTGTTGTTGTTGTTGGGGTGTTTTTTTTTAATGAGGAAAGCAGGTCAGACAGCCAACAGATCCTAAACATTCATGCAAGCTAGTTGTTAGTTTCAATGATTGCCCGACAGAAGAAAACAAAAAATCCCTGTGATTTTTTTTCCTGACTTCACCTGTCGAACCTAAATGACACGTATATTTACCACGGTGGCAAACAGATGGTAGGTGATGAAGTAGATTGCTATGATAGAGGCCAGAGCTGGTTCTGTAGCAAGCATACATTCGTACATGACGACGGCCCAGCCCTTTTGAGTCAGAATTTGGAACATGGATATGAAAGCCTACAAATTGGGTGGAATAAAAGTCGGCGACCAAGATGGCGGAAACAAAAGAACAAAAACCAAAAAAAAAAAAAAGAGAGGAAAGAAAACAAGAAAGAAAAAAAAATGTTATTAAGTATTAATCAGAATGGAAAATGGAAGAACTGCAAATGCTAGGGATGGACTGTAGTGAGTTTCAACTGGTACAAACCAGTTTGATCCGGAAATGGCCATAAAAACAAAATTTCAAGTTTTGTTTACTGTAAGATGATGAATGCAGCACTAGTGAACCAGCTGGACAAAATTGCTTCAAACCAGTTTTGATTCAAGTTGCACTGCTAGGATGTCAAACAAGACGAAACCGGGTATCAGAACAGTTCAAACTAGCACCAGTGCATGGTAGCATTTAGCTGGACGTAACCACTTCAAACCAGTTTGGATCAAGCTGCACTGGTGTGACGCCAAACAAGACGAAACCGGGTATCAGACCAGTTCAAACCAGTACCAGCTCACGGTAGCATTTGCCGTTCTTCCTTATGACCATGTTATCATTGTAAAGGCAGGCATGTTGATTGTGAACACTGCAGCGTCCAGATACCTAAAAGATCACGAACGGTTCCAATCTTTTAGGGTTCTTTCTGCTGTGAGGGAATGGACAGTCGCATTTGGTTCTCTGAATATTATTAGGCAATAAGATGTCAATGGGACAGCTTTGGTTAAAAGTATCACTTTGTTTTAGACATTGTTTTGTTTGTGGTTGACTTGTTTAAAAGCAGGGTATTAGATTGGTAAATGCTCCGAACGTAAATGACCATAAAAACTTACTTAGCGAGAAGCACTGCAGCGGTTGACAGATAAGCTATTTTGGGAAAGGATTCCCATTGAAGTAATATGGTTTGGATTACTTTTTCATCCAAAAAATATTTGAATCTGAAAAAACGATTCTAGCATGAATTATTTCTCAGAATTCTGTGGGTTGGTGTCCACTCACGAATACTACAGCCAGAGATATGGTTGGTACCCACTGTCACCTTCCTAAGCGATGATGGCTTCGAAAAGTCTGATGAAATTACTGTGACAGTTTTTTTTATATGTTTTCTCAGCAAGTAGCCACTGAATTCTGCTGAAACTTTCACATGTGCCTTTTATTGTATCTTTCTTTATAAGTTTTGCCTATAAATCAGCATTACCATGACAAAACCAATCTATTACCCTACCTCTAACCCAATGAAATAAAGAAAAAAGAACAAAAATATAGTTTAAAGCCTTCAAAGACTTTTTCAAAACCACGGTTTGGACTTGGGACTTCGGCTGAGGCTCAATCAGTTTATTATGAAAGCGTGCACTTTTGGTAGAGGGCTTCAAGCAGGCGAATGGTGCCTACGCCATAGGGTCAAGCCAAAGCCTTGGTTTCAAAACAGAGCCATGTTTTCATTAAAAAAAAAATACTTCACTGAATGTGAACATTGTCATGAAAAAACATTAAACCAAATGCAGCTGTTTCAACCCCCTCACGATTGCAGGGAATTCACGGACGGGGTTACTCGGCCAGCCATCTGCCCCCGGAAACTTACCACAAATGAAAAAAGATGGTACATTATAAAGAACACGGCGATAACAACGTCTAGCTTCTCGCCGGCATGGAGTAAACAGTCGTTCATGACCTCGATCCAACCCTCCTGGGTTAGAATCTGAAACATTGCCATGAAAGCCTAAAAGGGTTCCAGGAGAGTTGGGGGGAGGGGGGGAGGAGGGGAGGGACGGAAAAGGGTTCCGAAAGAACCCCAATCGCACACACAGATACATGAGTCAAAATGATTAACAAGCAGGCTGATATAGTTGATATAGCTGTTATAGGCGAAAGCAAACCATCCAAGTTTCTTCCGCACGGTGTGCCTCACATCGTGTTTTGCAATAGTTTAAAGAATAGGAGTGACGTCATGGCTCAAAATCACCTTTTCAAAAGTGTGACCGTCGACATCACTCAAACAAGTTTATGTAAAACCTACATCTGCATGCAAACTGCTGGGAAGTTTCCAATACAGGGTGACTTGGATGTCAATAAAGGTCACAAAGGTCACAAAGGTCACAGAGGTCACAAAGGTCACAGAGGTCACAAAGGTCTATAGAAAGCTGTCCTATCATCAAAGAATAATTTCAATTGACCCAATAGCACTCCGCATCCGGATCTCAGACAACGTGTAAAATTTCACTAACGTCCCAGCTTTAAGTTTATAGCTCGTACTGACTGTAATACTGTGGTCTGAAATGCCAACGATCACGTGACCGTGTGAGTGGCGGAAAGTTAGTCTGACATCCTGGTATTTTTTTCGCAAAAGTGACATCATTAGTGCGGAGTGCTGTTCACCTGATGTCATCAACACAATCACCTCTTGGGTAGGCCATTTTTCCATGGTTCCTCGTGTTTTGTACTGTGTAGTCAGTGTGTAGTGCATATTGTCAAAGCTCTGTTATTTTTTACGCGCAATTTGACTAAAAAAATGGCAGACCTGGGGCTACATGTGCCACTGGTACAACGGATTAATACAGACATTTAATGTAGAGATATTCTGGTTTGTTTGTTTGTTTGTTCCATTTCTACTTGAAGACAAAATAAAGTCAAAGATTTGCTGTGCAGCAAAATTTCAAGACATTACATACTGAACAAGTTTTTTTTTCTCCAACAGGTATCGAAAGCAATTTGACCAAAAAATAAAAAAATTGTTGAAAGCAATTTTTTATATGGTGCATCCAAAAAAAGTGCCTCAGTAGAAACAAAACAAAAAACAACCTCGGTTTCTTAATTGTTTTTTGAATCAATACAGAAATTTATCATAGGTCAGCCATCATAGGTCAGCAAAGAAGGGCCAGACCATTGTTTTTGTGCCAGCCTCATTTTGGCTTACATCAGTTGAAATGGAAAGAGTAGACCGAGATAGCTATTCCATGCTGACGGTTTATGGATGCGGCCAACATTGGTAGTTGTCAACGATCCGTATCCGCACTTTATGTGTTCCAACATTTACATAAAACGACAAACCTGTGAAATTTTGAGCTTGACTGTTCATTGGTTTCACCAGGAAGTAGTGTAAAAAACAACATCAAATGTTTTCACAGTTTTTTTATATAGACATTTTCAATGTTTTCACACAAAAAAACTGTAGCATTTCGAGCAAAACTATTTTAAGGGGAGTTTTCTCACAATAACCATCTTTAAACCATGTAAGTTATGAGCAAGTTTCTGAACATGTACATTTTCAATCTTATCAACGTTGTGTACACTCTTTAAAATGATCCATGGTAAGTGATATACGTGCCGATAAATATTTGTCAAAAAAAGAACATATTTACGGATGGAAAGGTCTGGAACTGGTCGAGATCGTCGATACTGCAGAAGAGCTGCAAGCTGATGACCGAGACGATGATGAGTGAACTCATGGTGAACAAGATCAGGGTACCGAGCTTCACGAAAGGTCCGAAAATCTAAACATCAAAAGAGTTTTTTTTATAGCTGTCATTCAATTCGGTGTGACATGACTGAATTTGAGAATGGTTGGCTATGGCCAGACAAAATGTGATGTGGGCTCTGTGAAAATGAGTCACATTGGGGGAAATTAACTTTTTGAGTTTTATACATGGCTGAAAAGAGCATACAACAAGCTTCATTTTGACATATCTTTGTGTCAATTTTGGTTCTAAAGTTATGACCTTTTGAAAAATAAATGTTGTCATAATCTGAAAATGTCCCATAATGGAGGAACAGCTTATTTAATAAAAGACAGTAAATTCTGTAAAGGAAACAATGTACACAAATGAAACAAAAGGGTCCGAAAAAAAGAAGTTTTTATTCATCTTAATCTATCCCCCCCCCCAAATATTTGTTTTGAGAAATATGAAAATAACTACCCTTTAGAAGCAAGAAACCGCAAATCACATAAATTAATTTCAAATTTCTTTTTCACCCTCCCAAAACTCAACAGCCCTGTACTTGAAAGTGGGCTGTGCAACAAGCGACTCATTTTCGTAGAGCCTGTCACAAACGGTATGCGGGCTAAAGCCAAAAATAAAGAGTTACAATGAAGACGGGAGGCACTCATTTTGCTTTCATTTAAAAATGGCTCTTTCACCAGATGGGGACAAAGTGGGAAAGGTAACCCAAAAAACAAAGCCAATCAAAATGGGATATCAGCTGAGCTGGCAGTTGCTACAATGGAAAAGTAGCCAAACCGAGCAGAGTTCAGAAAACAAGGCCCGTACAAATTAACGCCTGCAACTTGATTGCTATGTTAACTAGCGCTGAAGCATAGGACGCCCATAGCAACCTCCTTAGCAACAGCCACAGCCACAGCTTAGCTACCTCGTTGCGCTTGATAAGCAGCTCTATGAAATTGTGCCATGGGCACTTATGTAAACCGCACTGATACGTTATTGCAAAATTTCAAGACCTAGTTACTATAATATTTGTACCTTCCGACTGAAGTCCTCCAATGTTGGTGACAGTTTGATGAGACGGACACACCGCATCACCTTTAAGAAAATAAAACACTCTTTATTTATTTATTACAGCCACTCAAACCCAAACTCAAAAATACTTCTCCTCAACTGCTCTATCAACTGAGCTATCTAGCCCTATGTTGGCAGTCTCCCTACCCAGTGGTGTAACTAAGGGTGCCCCCCCCCCCATTTGAAATCTTAACCTTTAAGACTATAAGAATTACCAGAATATAAAATGTTAAGTTTGATAAACTTTTATGGAGTCTGGATTACACTACACAGTCATTCAAATTTTACAAAAAGATGCCGAAAATTAAAACCCCCCAAATTTTCTTTTTACAAAAACATAAAAACAAAACAACAAAAAAACTTTCTAGGTAAAACCGTTTCACCGACCTGGAAATAAGTGACCTGCGTATGATACAGCGGCTTGAACAGATGAAGGGTCGTACCTACAGCCAAGCACATCTCAAACTTGTGGAGGGATCTCTTGATGTAGCCGCGAAAACCAAGACACCAAATCTTGAACATGACTTCCAGGTCAAAGAGAATTGTGAAGGAGACCTAGGGTTGCAAAGCGAACGGAAGTCAAAATGCAAAGAGAAATTAGCTTCACCAGCATGACCCTTCTCACTGGACTCCAGCTCTGGTGTTTCTGATCAGCGGAGTGTGGGTTCGAGTCCCAGTTGTGGCACTTGGGTCCTTGAGCAAGATACTTTATACGACAATTGAGTCGTCCTTTCCGATGTTAAGCATGTAAAAGAACCCCAGTTGCACCTGCCGCGAAGAGAGAAGGGGGTTTGCACCGGTGTTTTGGGCAGTGAATACTGAATGCGCTGCAGCACCTTGTAAAACTCTTAGGAGGTCGTGCTACATAAATGGGTCAATTAATTCAAAAGATAGCTCCGTTTATCCTGTTGAAAAACAAATACTGAGCGCTTTGATACGTCCCTAGGGGTGTGATAAAGCGCTATATAAGAACCGAGTATTATTATTATTATTATTATTATGAGAAATAGAATTAGCTGTTGCAAACTGCTTACCAACCAAAAGGACCTATAGTATGAATGCAAAAAAATAGTTAGTGGCCTGACGTTTCGACCCTAGCAGAGTCTTTCTCGAAGGCTAATTATTATGCACATTAAGGATACGTAGGCATCGTGCCATCAAGCATTGCGTTTCAGTAACGTGTGAATGCGACGTGCATGTATACGTGCTCCAGAGTTGGAAACCTTCACCTGCATCCTTTCCCCCCTGCTGCATATATTTTTTCCCACTTCATGCATAATATGAATGGATTTCTTTTAAAAAGTATTATACAGGATTTGTACGGATAACAAACATCACTGTTTAAATTTAGTCTGAAAGCTTGAATGGTTATTAAGTTTATACCAGAACCCTTTTTTTCCCCTCTGAAATGAAGTCATATATTCCAGAAAACCCGGGTGCCTTGACTTAAGCCCTCACCTGTGCAGCATACAGGAAAGCATGATACGGCTCACTCTTATCTTTGAAATTCTTCAGCATGTTGTAAGTGGACGCCAGGAGCGCGTCTGCGATGACAAACATAAGGATGACCAAGTGGAAGGCCCTGGACTGTAAAATGACCTGGCAGCAGTGGGGCGCCAACCCCCGGGGTTTGTTTTCGTCAACGGTGGTAAGCTTCCATGGCGTGCAGGTGCCGTCGTCCTGCAAGACCTGAATGAACGAAAAAAACAACAGTGTGTTTTCTCTTCTCACCGACAAACTCAAAACTGTTTATTTAACTGTAGTGATTGTTATGTAGGCTGAATTATGTTAGGCAATAAACCAGCCAGGCGTGACGATGGTTGGGCGGCAGTTTGCGCCCCAGCCACGAGGCAGTCGCGTTGTTCCAGCCATCCTGTGTGTCTCGTGTGAGTTTGGTGCTCCAACGCCAACCGGAGCCGGAGACTAGCTGAGTGTTGGTAAATATAGTAGTTACAAAATACTACATTAGGGTCATACACTTACTAAGTACTCCAAAAATTAATGACCATAAAAACTTACTTGGTGAGAAGCAGTGCAGCTGTTGAAAGTTTAAACTATATTTTGAGAAAGGGATTTCCTTCGAAGTAATAATGGTTTGAATAATTTTTCACCCAAATACATTTAGATGTCTGAGGGTTGGTATCCGCTCGCAAATACTTCGGCCAGAGATGATGTCTGTATGTGCTGTCACCTTGCTAAATGTGGATGGATTCGACGTTTGTGTGAAAAATACAGTTACATCGTTTTTTTGCTGTTTTCTCAGCAAGTAGACAAACTGTATTCGGCTGAAACTTTCCCATGTGACTTTTATTGTATCTTTCTTGATAATTATGTCGTTATGTAGGCATTTTTGTTAAAAAAAAATGTCCAACCTTTGAATCGACAGCTGACTCCGCGGTGTTTCGACTTGTCCACATCTGTCTGAACTGAACTCTGATCTCAGCAAACGTCTCGATAATGACAGCTATGAACACATTCTACCACAGAAAAGGAAAAAAATGTTGAACCAGGTTATAGATTACTTGAATTGCTACAACGGCCGTTTGCACAAAATCACCACATGGCATTTCACAATAGCAGAGGTCATTCAAAGGCTCAAAATATTCAAAATGCTCAAAATTAGAGAACAGAAAAACACTTCCTGGCTGTCTGTGAGACATTAATCTAATTTTTAGTAAAAACAATAATATTCTTTATCCCTGATGAAATGATTGCATCTATCAAATTGTTGCAGACCATTGCTGCTAATTACAAGATTCCACACTGAGACTGTCATATCAGCCAATGGGAAAATCTTTTACAAGCTGTGTACGTAGGACAACGAGATTGTCATGTTAGCCAATAGGAAAATCTGTTACATGCTGTGTATGTAGGACACCGAGATTGTCATGTCAGCCAATAAGAAAATCATGTTACATGCTGTGTAGGACACTGTGATTGTCATGTAAGCCAATAGTAAAATCTGTTACATGCTGTGTAGGACACTGAGATTGTCATATCAGCCAATAGAAAAATCTGTTACATGCTGTGTAGGACACTGAGATTGTCATATCAGCCAATAGAAAAATCTGTTACATGCTGTGTAGGACACCAAGATTGTCATAATAGCTGATAGCAAAAATTGTTACATGCTGTGTAGGGCACCCAGATTGACATATGTTAGCCAATAGAAAAATTTGCGAAGCACTGTGCATGTGTTGGGAAGTCAGGAGATTTCTAGATGTGTTGGGAAGTCAGGAGATTTCTAGATGTGTTGGGAAGTCAGGAGTTTTCTAGATGTGTTGTGAAGTCAGGAGTTTTCTAGATGTGTTGGGAAGTCAGGAGATTTCTAGATGTGTGGGGAAGTCAGGAGATTTCTAGATGTGCGGGGAAGTCAGGAGATTTCTAGATGTGTTGGGAAGTCAGGAGATTTCTAGATGTGTTGGGAAGTCAGGAGATTTCTAGATGTGTTGGGAAGTCAGGAGACTTTTAGATGTGTTGGGAAGTCAGGAGATTACTAGATGTGTTGGGAAGTCAGGAGATTTCTAGATGTGTTGGGAAGTCAGGAGATTACTAGATGTGTTGGGAAGTCAGGAGTTTTCTAGATCTGTTGGGAAGTCAGGAGAATTCTAGATGTGTTGGGAAGTCAGGAGATTTCTAGATGTGTTGGGAAGTCTGGAGATTACTAGATGTGTTGGGAAGTCAGGAGTTTTCTAGATGTGTTGGGAAGTCTGGAAAATGATGCAATTTTCCAGGAATCTCAAGCATTTTTCGGGGGAGTTGGCGGCTACATAAATCATCTTGTTAAAAAATGCTCACCTTGACCAGCCAGGCCAAAAAGAAGATCATAGTGATGAAGAAGAAGTAGCCCCTCCATGGCGGGAAGCTGTCGGTCACTTTATACATGACGAAGACCCAGCCTTCAAGAGATGCACTCTCATACACTGTGAATATACTAGAGCCTAGAAACCAAAATACAAAGTCCATTACTCGCCAACTTTTCAATTCAATTCAATTCCATTGCATGCAAGTCGAGGGCGGTGACTGTGCCGCGCTGACCATTTATTTAGCTGAAGCGCGTTCACGCTACGCTGCTTAAAATTCACCAGACACTTTTATAACACTCAGAGACAAGGACTCCCAAAATGGTACCAAGATTATTGTGATGATGACGTCAGGTTAAGTTGGGTCAATCAAGGTGATACGCAATACAGTCAGTGATTTTGATGTCAGAAACTTGTTTTTTTGTTCAGAGCCGCCAAAACACGCCCCTGAATGGGAACTTTGTACAAAATCTTGTCACACCAGAGCCGCATTCGATAGTGGCTATGGCCAGAATGCAGAAAAAGTCATACTCATCAACATTGTAAATTTTTGGTTTTACTGTTACACCGATGTGTGTTAGCACTGTATACTCAGTACTTTCCCGAGTTCTGTGAAAAAATATAGGATTCGAACTGCCTCTAGCTACCGGGCAATCTCAGTGGTCTAGTTGGTAAGACACTGCTTTAGAATTGCAAAGGTCGTGGGTTCGAATCCCACCCGAGTAATATGCCTGTGATTTTTTTCTCACAGAACTCGGGAAAGTACTGAGTATAGTGCTAACACACATCGGTGTAACGGTAAAACCAAAAATTAATATTCTTTATCCCCCGATGCAAAATTAACATCTATTAAATCAACATTGTCATTGCGGCTGACGGTCGTAGCCAGCGCCGTAGCCGTAGCCGTAGCTGAAGACGCTTTGATTCAGGAGCCGCTCAACTTACCGATATGCTCGAAACCATTGTAGCCCGTCACGTCTCTTGGTACGGAGTCAGATGTTGTCAATTTCTTGCATGCCATGCCTCGGTGACATTTGTGGCCCATGTTTTCTTTGATACTGCAATGTGTGTCTGGTATTGCCAGATTGTCAATGAGGAAAGTACTACAAGAGAAAAGTACAAAAGGGCATTGAACATACATACAATTGTATACATAAGGCATTTGTAAAAGCACCACTACGTCCAGAACAAAGTGGATTGGGTACACATAATTTTTGATACACTTCTTGAGTTTGCATATAGAGTCCGATTCTATGGCGAGGATAGTGAGTGCATTCCAGGTTTGGGGAGTAAAATGAGAAAAGGTACGACTTGATGCAGACTTGAGCAGCGTGACGGAGTTCGGTTCCATGAGGCGAGCAGTGTCACATTACCTAGTGCTAAGTTTAGTCAGAAGCCATTCAACCTGTAACTGCCGTATAGCCTGGGATCACACCTGATTTTACAATACAACCTGGGGAAGTGGCAGCACAGGATCGCCCGAAGGGGATCAACTGTATATTTTTAAAGAATTATTAGGTTTCTGTAAGAAGAAAAATGCCTTTGAACAACAAATGGAGTACATTTATAAAAAACTTTATGCGGGAACAAGATAACAAGATATACTGACTCATTGACTTTGTCTTCGAGTACACAATGTGCTGAGAGACTGCCGAACATTTGAACACCGAGCATTCCATACAGAACCAGAAAGAACACCAGGAAGATGGTCACACTCCAAACCTGCTGACCCGACCGCCTGAAAGCAACAACAAAAAGCATTTTTTTCTAAAGAGAGAGATTTTGAGGCTCTAGAAAAACAAACTTCAAAGAATGTGATTCTTCTTCTGGCATCTGCCTCTCTAAAAAGGTTAAGTGGGTCTAAGGTCGAGTGAATATATCCACTGCATTCAACCTGTTTGTATTCTGACAGAACGATACAAATCGTCTGCTCAGGACAATCAGTTCATTAGTCCAATTTGATTGGGTTTGATAAGATTGCTTTTGCACATTTTGGATCTCCTGGCAAATGGGGTTAAATGATCAGGTTAATTGAGTGCTCTTCAAACAATTTGAGGGTTGGGGAGGAGTCAAACTTACTTGAAGATGGACATGACTCTCGATTTAGGTAGCTGGAATTTGAGGTAAACCCGAACGCATCTGACGGCGATGAGAGGGCGTGGCGAGCGGAGGATGGACAAGGATGTATTGCCTGCAACTACGTCAGTCAGCTGGAAAAACTAGAGTGCAATCAAATAATGCATAAGATGGGATTCTGTCATTTACAAATAACAAAAAATATCATGTAATAAACCAACAGGGAAACTGACGGGGTAAATTTAATTCATAGTTTGGGTGAAGGATGGAAGACTTTCGAACACTAGGTGGCAGCAGACTTACCAGGTAAATGTCCATGGTTTGCACAGTTCTGAGCACGAGCACAATTCTGAGAACAATGGATTTTACCTGATAAGTCTACTGCCACCTAGTGTTCCCCCAAAGTCTCTCACTGACTAGAACGGGATTCAGACCCATAACCTCCGGAAATGTGTCTACGCTCTACCAACTGAGCTTTCTAACTTTTTGTGATGGCAGTGTCCCTATATTATCAGTCAGTCAGTATACTGCTGTCTAACCAGGTGGGACATTTTTAAAGAGATACAAATGAGTTGTCATTGGGATCCGCACTTATCTCTTGTTCCCAGCATTCATGTACAAATAGTTGTCATACTTGAACATGTTGAAGCATTTCGCACATTGTTCACGGCAAAAACGCAAGAGTGATGTATACTTTTTGGATTTAACTCGTTGACTGCCGCCTACGAGTATATTCGTAGTAACAGGTGTAACAGATTCTGCCACTACGAGTATACTCGTAGAGAATGAAAGGCTTTTGTATTGTGCATTGAATACACTGGCATCACTGAGAACGCAACAAATACGTTTCTGGCAGTGGTGAGGACACATCCTGAGAATTTGTATTACAACATGTAGACACCAACAAGTCTTACCTACTTGGTATGCACGCATGTGCACCACACTTGGCAAATGGGAACGCCCTACGAATCTATGACTGGCAGTCAATGTGTTAACGGGCATCACCTTTTAAAAGTTCGTTCAGAAAAAAACAAAAACAATTCTGGGCGATGCAAGTTTAAGAGGGCATGGGGAGGAGATCGATAAGGAGTGGTGAGACGCCGACCGCCCTATACCTACCTGTAGAACAACAGACACCCAAACAAATACCACCATAAAAGCATCAAAGACACACCAATTGTCCTTCAAGTAGGGAGCCTCGCCCTGAAAATGCAAAGATAAAGAAATGTTCATGTTTAACCCATAAACCAATATCAGGCCAACTACAGAATTCTCTGTAGAACAAACAAACGCTGTTAGCACCTAACAGCGAATTTTCCCCGTAAGATGGCTAAGAAGTGTCTTTCTTTGCACTCTCACCACTACTGGTATAGGACGGGAAACAGGGTGCTCTTTCCAAAACTAAACAGTTTGTTGGGACACGTTTACTTGCAAATTGCAAAGTAGTAAATAAAGAATGTTTATTGTAATGCAGCAGGCAGCGCTACAAGGACTTAGGCAGGAACAGCATTCAGGTACTGTGACCATACCAGTCAGTTTGACAGGAACCCCCCCACACCATGTTCCATCACCCTGGATTAAATGGGTACCAGATTGGGTGATGTCAACCCAGTAAACCAGTTACCCAGAAACCCAGTCACCTGATCCAGCGTGTGGCCGAGCGGTCTAGAACATCAAAGTCAAATTCTGATGGTCGAGTCATCAGAGTGTTGGTTTGAACCCCGGTCATGACAACTATGTCCTTGACACTTTTAATTGCTTCTCATCTCCCAGGAGTAAATGGGTACCTACGAAAGTAGAGGTTGTTGATGCGATTGATTAACAACCCTGCACGCCAATTTGGCTTGCGGTGCTGCATACTCCAAAGTTGTTGAGACGGTTGCAGGAATGCTTGGAGGCCCGAATGATCTGGGGTAGTAATAGTGTAAGGCGCTTTGATACAATGTTCAAAGCTTTATGCCCATTTGGGTGCTGGAGTTGCATACTCCCAAGGAGCTGAAATGGTTTTGGGGGAATGCTCTGCTGCTGACAACACCAGAGCTTGGGTCCGGTGAACTAGACCCCTCGGCCATGACACGCCACACGTGCCCTCATACGCCATATTATACAAGCACCACATCTGACGACGCGCAACAGATGCCTACGAGACCACCCGCGGATGCTCCCTCACCCGTATGATTCCTCTCATGTGCATCTTAGCAAGCATCTCGGCAGAGAAGATGACCGACACCATGATGTCGATGACGAACGTGATGTACCGCAGGACTGAAATGAGTCTGAACGTCTCCGGGGTGTTGCAACTGACTGAGATGAAGCTAAGGATCGCCATGCCACGGAGCACACCCCTAACCTATTAGCAATTAAAACAAATTAAAATTAGGGCTCGAATTTGTTTACACTTGACCGCAGGCTGGAGGCCTATGATTTTTAGCATCGTGCCTGTAAACTCATGAACAGAACAAGTCCAGTGGTCTTGTGTTTGTGTTCAAAATACTGTTTTTTCAGTCTGATCAGCAATAAATATATTTCTGTTCATTATTGAATGTTTTTTACCCATAATACAAATGAGAAAAACCCTCTCTTATCGCTTGTTCAAATTCAAACAGTTCAATTGTTAAACTGTGTTAGGCATTTTTGTTTCAATTTCAATTCTGGTATTGTGTACAAAATTCTGGTCCGTAACTATTTTGAGCTACGAGGCCCTGCGGTCTTGTGGGTTTCCCCCAACTTCAAGACCTGGGCCCAACTTCAAAAAGTAGCTAAGCACAACAAAAGTATGCTCACCAGAATAAGAATACCAGCCAAACTATCATGTCACATGTACATTTTGTGGCTGGTATCCTGCTCATTTCTGCTCAGCAGACATGTGTTAAAGCAATATTTTCTGCTTAAGCAGCTCTATGAAATTTGGCCCTGAAGAGGGCATGAAGTACCAGCCGAGGTCCAGGGGTGAGATTGAATGAAAATGAAAAAAATATCATGGTTTCCACTTGACGATCTGGAGTCTGAATATTACGGGGGGGGAAGCTTTGGTTACAACAAGCACCGCATCTTTAGCAGGCTACAGCCGAAGCTCCGTCCAGTTTGGTTTTCCTTGGTTTACGCTGATTCGTCGAGATAATGAAGTGCGGGGTTCAAAACCTCAACCTCAAACCTCAACCATGGATTGTGTTCGATTCACGAGCAATTTGCTCGGTCTCTGGTAAGTTTTGTCCTTTTTCTTAAAAATATTTTCTCAATGATGTTTGGAGTATTATGAATGGATTCATCAGACATTGAAGATCAAGTCCGTGTTCTTAGAATTTGTGTCATGATTTTTGAAAGTGGAAAAAATTGGGCAAATCTGGTGACTAGTCTGTCAACATTGGTCGAAATTGCACTGATGGTCGAATCGTGTGCATAGTGTCTCGTAACCCCCCCGGTCTGCGAACGTCGGGAGGATGGAGGGTAACGATCATCGCAACTAAACTTACCCATGGTTGGTTGACCCACTGTATCTTCGTGCTGTCTGTAATATTTTCATCCGCTCCATAGTCCGCAAGAGGGACGTCCTCGATCCGAGTTGTACTGTGCTTTCGCTTCTTGAGCACCATAGTCAAGAATGTGTTGCCTCAAACGAGGTCATCGACCTTTAGAATCTGTTCTGTTGAAAGAAAAACAGTGTGAGGAGTTGTTGGGACAATCCCGAAACTCAAAATATTTGTAAACACTGATTTAACTAGCCAGCACTAAACCATTTTAGTATACTCTCCGCAATCATGTTATTGTCATGTTATTGGCAAGTCAACGTTGGGGATTATTTCCGCAAAAAAAAAAAGCATTTATAAGCCCTCGTTCGCAGCCTCATCACAGTCCCTGATGCAGTGTGGGTATAATAGGAGCCAAGAAGCGGAGGGAGTCCAGCAGATTTGCAATATAACCAGGAAACAGCCATGTTGGTACTACTACTACTAGTAGTTTTGTGTTAGGAAGTAGATATTTAGCCGGTGTCCGCACTGTTTTGCCGGTTTGTTGTCTGATTGATCAATATCCGTAACGTATGCATTTTCTGGCATGAACACCAAGAAGTTCACTCAAGTCTCCACTCCCATTTTTTTTTGACCGGTAAATGCCTAGATGTCAACAAACAATATAAGAGATGAGTGAGCTAGCAAAAGCAATTTAGTGCTTTAGACTTTAGGATCATTTCGCCGATGCTGGCTAAATATCCATTGCCCCCTTTTTTTTTTTAACTAAACAAAAAAGAAGGTAAAATCATAGTCGTTCTCAATCTCAGAATCAGAGGAGATTCAGAAATTGTTGCTTTCTATGTACTCTGTCTGTGTAATTGTGAATTGTGATCATTATGTGATCGTCCATCATCCCACCAATGGTGTATATTGATTATCATGACCATCATGGATAATTATTATATCACTCACAAAGTGAAAGTTTCAGCTCGTATTTGAAATATGGGTGGGTCACTTCAAACTGGGCCCAATTTCAATCATGGCTCTGTAAGCAAAGAAGCAGGAAGTTCCGCGCTTATGTCAAGTGTATTTCACGGGTTAGCAGAGAATTTTTTGCTTGTGCGCGTGCGTACTCTTTTTCTAGCCATGATTCTTCACTTACAATACATTACAGTACCCTACAGTGCTACACACAGACATGAGTTAGCACAGAAATTCGGCACTTGCAGATTAAAAGTACAGAAGTAAAGTAGGGAATATTGATCATAAGCACATAATCGGCGGTAAGCAGAGCCATGAAATTGGGCCCTGATGGTTTGAAATTTAAATATTTATGTTGAAGACAATTTTAGAATTGGGTGTCATTGATCAGATCACCACCAGCATAACCAGGCCAGGATTAAGCGAATGGGGATAATTAATAATGATGCTCCGGCCGAGTCCCCAAAACACATTCTCGCTAAAAATTACTCAAAAACCTCTGCCCGTTTCCCTCCGTTTAAAGCTTTAATACAGTACTTACCTAACAACTATCTTTTCATTGTTGCTCGATCTTTACATTGATACGTGTGTCACCGATTAATCTTTCTTAAATCGTGCAAAAAATCAGCATTTTTAAAATAGACTTTTCCACCCGTTCATTCACTTTCCATTTCCAGCTGTCAAAATTGATGTAAACAATTAATGATATGCAGGCACCACGTCGTGCTCATACTTGAGATACTGTCGGACACCACGTAATATTCAACACACACTGAAACGATTGGTATGCGATACCGAGTACCAGTAAAATTCCACATTTTCCCACAGTCTGCACTCCTGCGTTTTTATCATTGCAAAATACTTACTATAATTAAAGCACCAGACGACAGAATTATAATACGTCGGGGGCGTGGCATGAGGGTAGGGATAGGGGGGGAACACCTAATCTCATTTATGACGTAACCTGAACCACAAACAGAACCAGAACCGCAACCAGAACGCAGAGAACTTTGATTAACTATCACTGACAAACCCTTGCATGTATTTTTCCCTCCCACGTCTAAAACTGGAGTTTCTTCATTCTTGGACTACTTTAAACAAAAATAATAAAAAATCGGTGTGTTTCCATTACGATGATTTGCCGACTATAATAAATTAAATCATTATTGACCTGAATCAAATCATTTTAAAATAATGGTAAGTCTATCCTTGGCATACGTCTATGACTTTATTTAGAAGTAAAGAAATGCATTTAGATGACAACCAGAAGAAAATATTTGAGGTAAACTTTGGGTTTATAAAGCCTACTGGTAAACCTCCTCTGCACGGGCATCGTAGAATCCGAGCGTTACTAATAAATCACACATACTGTTACATCAGAAACTTTGAGGAAGCACGAACTTTGACTCCCTCCCCAGCTTCGCTGCTTCGAGTAATACGCTTGGAAAATTATATTAAATGCATCGCGCGGTTTTTTGTCATGTTTAGACGACCCGGGTTTTTCTCCACACTGAAAAAAACAAACAAAAAAAACAACAACAACAACCTAAATGCTATGTCCACAAACTGCAGTGCACTCGAAATGGCCCCTCATGATTTGACAAAGTAACCCAGGGTCGTCGTTTCGTACCCAGACACAATGCTTGATAACGATGCACCCCACTAAATAAGGAGAAAACAGGCCTCATTGATAGTTTGTATGCCCCTCAAAATGTTCTTTATTAATCAGATTTGAGAGTCAAATAAAAAGGGGGAGCACTTTTAAAATAGGAGACTTTTGAACGCTAGGTGGCAGCAGACTTACCAGGTAAATTTCCATTGTTTACGTAGTTCTGAGCATGCGCACATTATTGAGAACAATGGAGTTACCTGGTAAGTCTGGTGCCACCTATAGCGTCCCAAAAGTCCTCAATTGTGCCAACTTGAGGTATCTTGGATGACATATTATGCCATGAAAAAGGGTCAAAAATAGCAATAAGAATTGGACTTATCCATACACACTGCAATTTATCTAGACATATATAATAATAACGCTAATAAGCCTAGGCTTGTATGGTGCACGTATCAACAGTAACGTGGTCGAGGTGCTTGAACGAAACAGAAACATTTCAAGACATAATTTTGAATGTTTTTTTTTTTTAATGAATTTGATTAAGAGGCTGATTTGTAGCACCTTGGTTTCAGTGTGCTGCGGCGTCCAGCAGCCACTGTCAGACACCGGGGCAAGCCCCATCTCTCAGCTAGTGTAGTGCCCTAACTGTGTTCTTGTATGCGCACTACACAACACACTCTGGACCTACGGCTGATGCGTCCCGTCCCAATTAAGGCAACATCGGTACTCTTAAGACCTAAAATGCAGGGCAGTAATTACTCCAAAACATTAATTACCATAACGGTAAGAAGCACATTTTGAGAAACGAATCTCTTCTAAGAAAATGTGGTTGTAGAGTATGGGATTCAAATACATTTTAATCTGAGAAACGTTTCATGCATGAAACGTTTTTCTCAGATTTTTTTTTCCAATTACGGAATAACCGCTCAACATTCATCGGCGATATCTCAAAAACGATACCACCTTCTGAAATGATTTTTTTTTTCTTTACATGTTAGTTTTATTGTTTGCCGATATATCTACATTTTACACAGGATTACATTAATCGAACGCTTCCAGAAACTAAGTGTGAAGACCGGGACTCGAGCCCATTCTTTGCTGATCCAGAAACTCCAGAATATCCCCTAGCATTTGGTAGGCCCAATGTTTGTACTGCTTGCAAATCCAAACAAATATAGTTCCTTATATGGTTATGTGCGCATGCTTATGGACAATAAACAATTGTGATGCAAAATTTTAACTGGTAGGTACTGTGGACCCGGTTTTTTTTTCAGGAGAAACAACACAACATTTTACAACACTCTTCTACGAGTGGTGCGCGTGCGCAAGTCTTTGGGGTTTAGATACGCCCATTTATGTAAATAAGCCCACGTTCGTCCTGGTAAAAAGTTGTGAACCACACCCTGGCATAAGAGATGTACGGAGCGACAAGAACACCACGGTAACAGATCCCGATGGAAGCTGAACAGTATGACGATGAAAATGTTATCATTTAAATATAAAAAGGGGCATCTTCGCTATACATTTGAGTCAGACTATTTCCAAGGAAGACTTAAGAGCGCAGAAGTAGGGCCTTAATTGGTGGACCTGTTTGCTTTACATGGTTTCATGGACTGTTGGATAGCGCAGGAGAGAGTATGCTATGGACGATGCAAGGTTGATTTTAGTAGAGAAGAACAAGTCAACGAGTCTCGGAACCACACATGTACTTGCTTCCCAGCTTTACGACTGATTTCAGTCGGTTGCAACTGGAGTTTTGACTTCTCACGGGTAAGTGACATTCTGATGGTCATGGAAATACCAAAATGCTTATCCAAATGAGGTACACATCTTTGTTACACGCTCGTACTAAGGCCCACACACACAACATAAATGGTAAAAGCGAAGAAATTGAATACAACGTAATTTTTTCACTGCCAAATAAAGTACAAATCAATTGCCTCGTGTACAAGTTTAAAACAACGTAAATGTAATAAATGTATTTACACGGACTAGGTAATCTACTTGATCCGTGTATAAAATTTAACCAAATCAAACCCTAAATCACTACCGTGTGTTGTGTTTGCGATTGACTTTTAAATGGGATGGGGTGATCAATCGAGCCCCAAGAGGTTCAAAAAGTAGGGGGCAAGGTATACCCCACCCACGACTGAGACCCGTTTATTTTGGAACCCCCCCCCCCAAAAAAAAGGAGCCCGATAAATCACTTAAATGTTTGCCAAGTGCTGAACAAGATCATCAACTTGTCTCAAAAGCAACGCCATATTTACCTCTTTTATTACGTGTGTCAATAATGTAAGCTAAAATAAACTTATTGTGTTGTTTGTCTCTTCCAAAAGATTGGAGTTAGGAAGAAAAAAAGCTGTGTACAGAAACTTTACCTCAAAACATGAATCCAATAATAATGGGCTGAGAGTGCGCAAAAGGAATAGTCCTACATAAACCCACGCAAAAGTTTCTCACGGTCCTTTCTTTCTCACGGTCCTTCTGCGGGCCACGGCGCCTTGGCTTCGCTGACGCTTTTGCTTCATAAAACAAGAAAAATGTTTTCACAACGTTCATTTATATTTACTCAAATTATAACATAACAATTTGGGCATTGTCATGTTAAACATATTTCCCGGGGGCCTGGAGCGGACCACATTATTCTTAAGGCTGTTACAGACGGCTGGCTGCGCATTGTTCAGAGGATCCGCCTGCTCACCGTACCTCAGATCGGCCCAGACAATAATGCTATTGTACCGAAATATCACACAAATCAAATAAATCAAACATAGGCTGAGAATGCACAAAAGCAGTACCTTAACCAAGAAAAAAAATCCCGGGGTCCTTCTGCGGGCCCTGTGACCTCGGCTTCGCTGACGTTTTTTCTTCTTACAAAACAACAAAGAGAAGACATACAAGGGCTCGTAATGCAATTTTGGGTGTTGCCAAGTTCAAGATATTCCACAGGGGTCCTGGAGCGGGCTAATCTTAACACTGCACGGTCGGCTGCGCATTGGAAATTAACCCCTAAAAGTTTGCGCCCCTCTCTTTAAAAAAACCCAACAACTCTGAATCTGCCCTTGAAGATTGAGAAAATTAACAACTTGTCAAAATGGGGATTTGAATTAGTAATAGAGACTGTCGAGGGTAAATACAGCTGATATAGCCCTATTGTTTTAAACTACATTGTTGAAACAGTAAACAACAAGTACAACATTCGCAGACTAGATCGGTCCAAGCTCAGAGTTGCCTATGTTTCCGCATGGCTGCTTGTCCTTAAACATGTTTACTGATGAGTTTTAGAGATTATGGTCGCAGTGGAAACTTTTGGCTTATTGCCAGTAGTGATGTGGTATGCTTAAAAAGGGATGGTCTTATAGTATTAATGCAACGTTGATGTCACGTTGGTGGAACTGTAAAGTTGTTATTTCAGTTGTTGTTGATGTTTTTTCCCCGATGAAATGATTTATTCAAACGTCAAACAACTCCTCATTTTAAGTACAAAAATACTGAAAAGCCATTGCAATAGAACAAACTATAGAGTTGACTGATACAACACTTTGCAAAATACAGAGTTAAATTTGACACAAAAGTTTAAAGGATTCCCATTAGTGTGTGGGGTTTCACAGTAAAATCATTTGTAATAGAGATGTATTTTTCCAAAGTATAATAGCGTTTAAAATTTATTTTTAAAGTGCAAGGGATGGTCTGTTATCAATCATCTTCAACTGATAAATGTGAAAACGACACAAGAAGAGTCAAATTGAGAGCACTCAACGATTTTTTAGTAACACCAAAAAGAATAGCCTCGCTGTTTAAACGTATGTCTAGATTTAGTTTTCCTTAACCAATCCTTAAGTTGAACCCAAAACATAGTTAAAAACTTTCATCTACAAACTGAATGAGCAAGTGTCACACTCTCTATGACAGAATATACACAGATCATTACCTTTATCTAAAAATGAATTAACGCCAAGAATTCTGTGGACTAGTTTATATTGAAACCACCGTAGTTTAGTGTCGTGAGTAACGCCAAATGGAATATTACAAAGTACCATCCACTTAGAACTAGTAAGTTTAACACTCAATTTTGTTTCCCACTTAGCGGTGAAATTATAGCCTAATTTTTAGCAGAAGTAAGACAGTTGTAGATACCTTTATTGTTCTTCAATAGCAGCTTGAAATTGAATGGAATAAAAGGGAAGCACATTTTTTTTGCCCTGCCGCTATACGCCATCGCTGTACCGAATAAAAAAACATTATGGCCTTAATTATCCCTCCATATTCAAGGAAATTAGTTTTTACACCAAATTTAGCCATAAAATCAACCAAGGTAAGAAAGTCTCTCCTTTTATCCAGAAGATCACACACATAACAGATTCCCTTATTAATCCAATGTTTATAATGAACACAGTTTGGATTAACTCTGATTTTAGGGTTGTACCATACAACACTAGTTAAGGAGTCACTCTGGTTAACCGGTTGGTGGCATTGTGCATAAGAACCCCATGCAGTAAGAACATCTATCCAAAGGCGGTTAGGGTGACCAGCCCTCTGTAATTCGAGCGAAACTTGGATGCCTACCCTCCAGAAAAAAAGGTATTTTGGAGATTTGATATTTAAAAAATACCAAGGAAAGTCCAACCAGAAGTCTCTTTTTGTTTACCAGCCTGCGAATTCATGTACACTTGAGAGCACTAAATTAAGAACAGATATCCACCATTTTGACCCCACCTTGCCTGTAGTCTTGAATCATTTGATTGCTAAGTAACTCTGTAAACCACTTTCCAAATAAACTTATACAACACCGAATCAAGTTTTGTAATAAATATTTTAGGGGGATTGGGGAGTGTTCGACTTAAAAAGGCAAGCTTAGACAAAATAAGAGATTTCACAACTTACTCTACCCAACACCGTAAGGTTACGTTTGAACCATTGCCCAATTAGACTTTCTATAGAAGTTAAAACCCTGTTATAATTAATATCAACCATACTGTCCAAGTTAGTAGAAAAACCAATGCAGAGAGCTCTAAAGCTTTCTTGGGGACTGACCTATAGTTGAAATTCATGTTTGAACAAACACATTTTTGTCGGCCCTTATTGCCGCCGATCCACTCTGCATTACCAACATTAATTTTAAGGCCCGGCATACGACCAAAATCCTCTAATAGCTTAAAGGCTCTACTAAGAGAAGTTTCCGACCCATCTAAAAAAAACCTGTGTCGTCTGCATATTAAGAAAGCCTGTATTCGGAACCCTCAACTAACCGGTTCGTTTTAGACTTTAATTTTTCATTTTTCCCTTTTTCTGGTAATAAAGCAACTTTTTTTGAAGTAACTGTTGTATATAAAATGTTAAAATCATGCTGTTTTTTTATCACAAAAAATTGCTGGATAAACAAAATAAGAATCGACACTTTTAAAAATATTTTGAACAGTCTTTTTATTTATGGTTAACAAAAAATGTGCAACACCTTGTACTCCAAACTATTATTGCATCATAATCTCAAAGAAAAATACGCACATTTTGTATTTACAATGTATACTTCATTATTGGGAAAGCTGACAAAAAAGAGAGATTATTTGTGGTTCGAGTGGTAATAATTTTAGTAAGGGGATTATGTTTGTATCCCTTGTTCCTCAAACCCTGCCGAAAAGAGTAGGGGATAGAATTTTCTATCCCTTGTTGCTCAAACTCAGCCAAAAAGAGAAGAGATATAATTTTCTATCCCTTGTTGCTCGAAAAGTGGAAGGGGTAGATTTGTTTATCCTTTGCTGCTCAAATCAAGCAAAAAAGAGAAGGGGAAAGATTTGTTTATCCCTTGAACCTCAAACATGACAAAATGGGCAATATATTGATAACAAATAACTAGAGTTTATCAATTCTTAAATTGTTAGCTAAGAAAAATTTGATTGATTCGTAAAATCTGGAGCATGTTTTTCACAGTTTGGTGGAGAAAATGGTAAAAGAAAACTTTGTTGCTTTAAATTCCTCTTTCGGTAGCAATTTTTTTTACTATAGTGACATTTTTAAGCTGTAAATTTGAAAAATAACCAAAAATGAACGTATGCAGTTAAAAATGAACCTGTTAAGCGCACCTTCTTTCAAAATGTTGTCCCTACGAACCATTTCCCCCAAAATTTCGGCGCACAAAAGGAAAAATAAGGACTTAGGCCGCCACCTTGCCGGCAACCGCGCTCAATTTGAAAAGATTCTGACAAATAAACTTTTACCAGAGGCTTTTAAACCATTGTACAGCATTTGAAACCATTTCTGTTTTGAGGGGACCAAAATTGAACAGCTCAAGAATCTGAAAAATGAAGTCGTGGGAGACCGAATCTAAGGCTTTTTCGAAGTCAATTAACAGAGACAAACCAGGAATGTTGTTGTTATCCGTGTAGTTAAGCAAATCGTACAATATACGAACTTCTCCTAGATGGCGTCCTTGTAAATATCCCTTTTGTTGCTCATGTATGATGAAAGGGAGGCATGTTTTGATTCTCTCCGCAATACAAGAAGAGGCGAGTTTGTACGTACTATTTAATAAAGAAATGGGTCTCCAGTTCTTTAAAAAAATGACGGGGTTTATCCCCTTTTGGTAGCAGGGTGATAATCCCATAATTGCTGGGTAACTGAAAATGTACCTGTTTCGTAACCAAAGTTTAGTGACCGCAGTAAAAACCAAGACAGATCCGAGAAAAAAGAATTTTAAACATTCAAAGCTGAAACCGTCTGACCCCGGAGACTTCCCGTTTTCGCTCTCGTTCAGGGCGTCCAAAAGCTCCTGATATGACAGAGGACCCGATACTATCCCGATTCAAGTTGGAAAGAACTGGAAATTCAGAATTACTGGGAAATGGTTGCAGGTTAGCCTTTTTGAGCGAGTCAGAGGACGAACAAAGTTTCGGGTAAAACAAACCTTGCTTCGTTTATGATACTAAAAGAGCTCTTCAGCTCAGTATTATTCTCTGTAATGACACGACTAATGCTCCTATTAACACAATTATGTTTCTCCATATTAAGGAAATACCTAGATGTTTTTTTCATGTGTTCCAACCACCTGGTTCTTGACCGATCAAAGTGAAGTCCACTTTTTCTTACGAAGGTTCACGAGGTCAGCCTCTTTAGATTTTAATGTATAGTTTGACGCAACATCTCCCTCTGCAACCTTCTCAGACAAAACTCTAATCTCTTCTTCAAGGTTTGATTCAGCCTTACGACAGTTTTTGTTCTTCCACGCGGCGTATGAAGTGGTCTTACTTCTAATCTCCGTTAATAACATTACAAAAATAATCATCATTGATAATAAAGTTGATATCCTTAGGACGAATGTCACCCATATTTGAGTGTCCATAGGGCGAGACTGCATACATACCGACAATTTCTCTAATGGTGGTTTAAACCTGATCAACGTAAGTTGCGTCCATAAGAAGTGAATTATTAAATTTCCAATAATCTACTCCTCTATCTATTTGGTTGAAAGCAAGTTGTAGATCGACCATTGAATGGTCAGTGCGATAGCCCGGTTCAATATCACAAGAAGTTAGTTTAGTGTTCATCTCAGAAGAAGTTTAAAACAAATCTAGTCTGGACTGCTTTAGTGGAGAGTTTTGCATCCAAGTGTATTTCTTTGACTCTGGGTTGTGAATGTGCCAGGGATCAATGAGATTTAATTGTTTGACACAAATCCAACACTCTCTGTCTAGCAAATGGGTTGTTAATATTAGCATAGTTCTAACAATCTATTTTGTCTTTCAATACCTAATTCTAATCTCCACACATAATTGATGTGGATTATCGTAGTCCGTATTGATATTGTTAATAGTTTCATAGATAATACGATCGTCTTTGTTAGGACTATATAAATCAATTACAGTAAAAATGTTACAACCATGAATATCTAAACTGAGCGCAGAATAATTATCATTTGGGTCAGTTTTTATACATAAGAAAAGTAAGAATGTCGTGGTAACAAAGGGACACTTTAAGCAATGGGATGTTGTCCCCTCGTACAAGAAATGAAGGAGTTGATCTAACGATATACAGAGTTACAAACCTCCGTTTTATTCTTTTTGCTGCAATAAACAACCACCCCCCCCCCCAAAAAAAAAAAAAAAAAAAAAAAAAAACACCTTAGGCTACCGGGGAGGAAGAGAAAAACAATCCATGGAACAATCCCCCCCCCCAAAAAAAAAACAAAAAAAAAAAAAACGATGGAGCAAGATTAAACTACTGTGACTGAAACATACTCAAATAAATGCCTCTTCCGTATAACAACTAGGAGAGTACCTTGAAATAATCATAGATTGTAAGTTGACATGGAAGTTTCACTTTAATGGGGCCTTAATGTAACGACTACAACGGTAACATGGCAACGGAAACCCCCATGTTAACTGAAATGTTTCTGCTGTTAAACTGCCGTGTAAATTAACGTAAAACGACATTTGTGGGACTGCGATAATTTTGTAAAATGTATCTTAAAACGTGGTTTTACAAGCAACATTATGTAAAATCACTGCGGGCCTATCTACATTCAACAAGGCCCTCTTGGTAAAATTACAGTAGCGGGGCATTTTTGTGGCTATTCCGGTCTGTGGTTTGACAGTGTGGCATGTAAATTAGCTAAGCCTCCAACGTTAAGATACATTCGTAGGGCCGTGATTTTACAGCTGTAACCATGTGAATTTATTTGTGAATCTGTAGTTTTACGAGAAAAATAATGTTAAAAAACCTTGGGGCTATCTTAGTTTCACAAGACCCTTCTTGTAAAATCAAAGCAGCTGGGCAATTATTTTACAACCCCTCCTGAAATGTGATTTAACAGCGTGCCTGTACATTTAGGGTTTACCGAAAGTACTGGCGTCCAAACTGCCAGGATAATCACGTAAAAATACGATGGTATTTTTTACAGTGCAATATTCTCTAAAAGTTCTACAATATTTCTTGCTTTTTCAAGATTCACTATTTGCTCACTGTTAAATTCTATCTATTAAGTTGTTCCTCAAGCTGCCGTTGCCCCTCAACTAGTTGTGCGTAGCTCTTACGAAAGTTTCAAAGTCTTCGCTCAGGCCGCCTGTTCTTCCAATGGGGGATTCGGGATGCGGGATTTCATCGCCCGAGGCCATGGGTCGAGAGCATACCGGCCGGGTGGCCTCCTCGTCGCTTGGGGCCCATTGCGAGTAGTTTGTATAAGATTTGTATGTGGTCAGTGAAGCAACTGGGGCTCCCCGAAAACACGTCCTACTCTCACGGGGTTTAAGGCACCTTTGGAACTTCTTAGTAATCTTATATCCACATTATTCAAAACGCACCTTTTCGGTGTTTTCATGTTTTCAAAGAAACGTTTTACCAGCGCGAATTTGTCAACTTGGAGGAAGATCCTCAGTGGGAAAGATTTCCACACACTGCGTTAAAACATCTGTCCGAATAGACACACAGACCTACCTTACGGTGGTCAATACCAGCTGTCAATTGATGCCAGTTCTAGACCAATGAATTCAGGGCATTCAGTGTTACGGAGCCCAAATAATCCAATAGCCTACCAATGAGCTCAATGTGAATCACGTGATGTTTTGCAAACCATCTCGTCATGCCAATCGACCGAGTACCGTCCTCGGTCTTTCAAATCACCAGAATCTCTCTCCCAATAGGTATTTGCTGCCAATGGGCTGTCATGCTCATTCCGTTTCCGACTTGCAAAACATTTAATTTGGTTAATATAATATTTTTCGTTATTTTGTGCTTGTTTGTTCTTCCATCCGCTTAGGTAAACGTATTGACTGCATGCTTTTTCAGTCGTATATCCCTTATTTTCTACAAAAGTAGGCATACCAACTCATCAAGTTACTTTTTAAACATGGGGTGGGTACCTATATCATGTTTTGGTACTTTTTAAATGCCACATCAGTACAAAAGTGTCACACAACTTCGTGGAAACTGGCAGCAACAAGGACAATACTGCGCATGAGTCACATGTGAAGTGTTCCACGCTATCATAACGTGGATTGGCACTTTTATGTGCAACCCCCCCCCAAAAAAAAAAAAAAAAAAGCAAAGTTTACACAAATTAGTGATGAATTTACTCAATTTAATTTTCAGAATATTGAGTATTGATCTTTCTCCAAAGATTACATCCCAAGCACCACCAACATGTCGCAGCCATCTCTAAAACAGTGGGATGAAGACCGGAAGACGTTAGGGGTTGTCTATGATCATTCCCGGGCAAAACCAGTAGAGAGGAAGAACAAAATCAAGAAGAGTAGACAGGCGGCTTTCAAGTCTGCATTGGCAGAGAGGACAAAGCCATCTGGACAGCACCGAGACACCAAGACGAACACGTCTGGTTCATCATTGGGCAAAGAGCAATGCGGAGCCCAAGCAAGAAGGTACCGTAGCTTTGGTGCATTCACTCAAACAGAGTATCGAGAGTACTAAAGGGTGTTGGCTTACTATGGAATTTTCAAGAAGTTCCAAGCTTTTGCAGTCATAGCCAGTTGAGGCTAAAAGGCAGTCACTCTGTGCATGACGTGAGACTCAGAGTCTCACGTAATGCACAGAGTGCCCAGCTGATTCCTAACCCAACTCTACTTCCTCAATGGAACCGATACTATAGGATAGTACACAAATGCTCTGTTCTCCACTTTTCGTGCGAGAACTTAAGTCAATGAGACACAAATATTTGTGTTATAAAAAAGAAAAAAGTGAATCTAGCAAATATTTATGCTTTTAAGTTCATTTGCTCTGATAAGTTTTTCTGACATTGTAACTTCTTTTATTCCATTGTTAAGACGGCCAAGGTATCTGCATTGTTGACACTAGCTGAATTAATTGATGTTGGTCATTAAAACTTCCAATTGTCATTCTTATATCTACAGAGAAGAAGCCTCGTCGCATAAAGGCAAGAAAACTCATCACATGATACAGTTCTTTATCAAGACGCCAATCAACCTCAAAAACCTCTGTTTACGACTCGATCGTAACACAACCGTCTCTGCCCTGAAAGACATCATTCACAGAAAGTTGGGCATTCGTCCTGCATTGCAAAATCTGTACACAAACAACCAAAGGTTCAAGGTACGGTCTGCGTAATACTATTCATTATAGTAGTTGATGTCTTGAACCATAATTTGTGCATTTGTCAATTATTTTAGTTTACAGGTTGCGTTACAAAGATGTTTTAATTGAAAAAACAAAACAAAACGAACCACAGTAGCGTGTTTCTTTTTTCTTGGGTAGGGATGGGGGGGGGGGGCAAGGAATAGGGCCCACCCCTTGTACATACTCCTTCCCCTAATTTATTACGATACACAAATCTTTTTTTATATTTTCAAAATCTCAAAATAGTTTACCGATTTTGAAAGTCCTTTGGCATTTTAAGTGTGGACATTCTGAAGCAAAATATTTTTCTTATCATCAAACAAAAGATATCAGTCGATTTTCAACTTCGCTTCTGTTGGTTCAAAATTAATTGACGCTGCCGCAGAAATGCAACGATCTTGGCGATCATGCTGAACGTTGCTCGTAAGTCAAGGTAATCCGCCGGTAGGAAGAACTGTCCATTTTTGATAATTTGCAGCACCTTAACTTCATTCTGTACAAAAAGAAAATATCGCACTTTGAAAGTAAAAAGTATACCATCTTCATCGTTGCAGACGTTTGTGGTTTTCAGTGCAATATGCTGGATGGCAGTTAAGGTAATTTATCGCAAAAGGTGGTTACTAAAATTGAAGAACAAATCTGGCTGGCTGGTTACAACAATTGGTGACGGTTCGTATTCTATCTTGAAATAATGTGAACAAGACAATTATCTGATTTGCGAAGATAAAGAACAAGATGATGAAACTCCGAATTGAAGACATCATTGAACATCCCAGCAGGAATGCAAGGATTCAAACAGGGTCGGTCTGTCGTATAATCTTTATGGGTGGTTTTTTTTTTTCCATTATTTTCCCAGTTGTGTGACGCTTTGACTCTTCTTGATCATGGCATTGAACCGGATGCAAACATTGATCTGACACTAGCAACAGGTTTGCTTGGTGGCGCCCCAAAACGTGAGTAAATAAATGAATTATCCACGACATGTCAGCCTTTGTGTTACACTGTGTTCTCTTCCATACATACGTTGACATGTGACTTTGTATTACAACTTATATGTGATTGAACGAGGAAATATTTTAAGCAAATGTTTAGGCAAACTGAACCTCAAATTAACAGTGACGTTTGTTCAAGGTGCATGTGACAATACATTTAACAAAGATACATTGTAATAACGAAAGGTAAAAAGTGGCACCATGCTTGTTAAATAAAAATGTTCCCATACATTTAGACATTTCTTTTGTTTAGAAGTAAACCCCCCCCCCTAAAATCCTCTCAAGAAATTCTGACCCACAAGCAGACAGTGAAGACACGATGCCCATATTGAGGACAAAATAAAACACACCGTTCACAAAACCATACACCAATAAAGGTTGTATCTGGTATAAAACTAATGGTTCAAAATTGATTGATTATTGGATGATGGTTAAGTGGTTGTTGTTTCAAGCTTTTCTATAACCATCAAAATTATTGGTTGTTTTGTGTGGCCAATATCAGAAATGCTAACACTTGAAATGGAGTCAATAAAAAAATATTGAGCCAAAACCTACCTGAACGGATGTTAGCGTTAGACCTCGTCAAAGACTGGCAGCAACTTGCAGAAAAGCTTAATTTCAGACCAGCAGAAATTTGCAACCTTGAACGCCTCTCTGAGAGCAACCCAGAAGAACAGGCGTACCAAATGTTAGTTTCTTGGTGGGAGGGGCAAGCTGATCATAGAGAAGCGGAGGAATGGTTGAGAAGTGCATTGGTTCAAATAGGTCGTCGTGATTTAGCTGCAAGGATCCCAGGTTAGAAATTAGGTTATTTTGTTTTAAATATTAAACCACTAATCGTCTCTCTGTATAGAGAAAACGGAGCCCGTGCATTAGGCGACATACTCTGTTACATATTATTCTTGTCAGCATAAATCATTGATGACAAAAGCAGTCAGCGCATCAAGGAAGTTTGTTTCGGCTTTGCTTTGTTTTACTTTGGTTTGCTACCAAACAGGAGTCTAACAATATCAGATGAAAATGTACAACACATGAAGGGCAGACGGGGGTGGGGCAGATATTTTTTTATTAATAAGATTTCAAGATAAAAACCATTATTGTCTGGTTGCTATTCTCATTTTAGGAGCAAGTAATACAGACGAAGTTCACAGCAGGCAGTCAACGGAACATCAGTCGATATCCGATACATCAGGTATTGATGAGAAGATGTTACAACGCGTAGCTGAGAATATCGGAAAAAGACTGGAAGAGACTTGCCACTTCTTTAGGTATTAAAGCTGCACAGATTGACACTTATCAAAGCGATTACCCAAGTGACCAGAAAGAACAAGCCTTCCGGATGCTACTGGATTGCTTCAGAAAGCAGACTAACCAAAAGGCTGCTGAAGACGGGTTGAAGGAGGCGCTTACAGATATCGACCGTGCTGACATTGTCAAAATAATACCAGGTACGTATAACACTTCCATTTTTATTTCGTCCCCACGGAATACACGATGGCGTGTATTGGCTTAACTTGCACTGTTTTTGTCTCAATGCGCTGTGATACCATTTAAACAAATAGCTATTATAATGAATTTGATTGGGTGTTTTTATTTATTTATTTCAATACATCTTCTACTTGTATTATTCAGTCTCACTTCCGGGGGGGGGGGGTAAGTAGCGTAACACGGGGGTGAGGTGAACAAAGTCAGACCTCTTATCCCCACCCTAAGTGACGTACAACGAGTTTCCACTTACAAAATATGTTAAGACTATTTAAAATTTACCCAGTCAGTTTCCTTGAGGTTTATTACTTGATAGTTGAAATAAAAAGTCCAATCCACGTATAGTGATCCCTCTGCTGGTGCTTCTCGGGTTGTATCGTAAACTTGGGTGTGATCCCTGGCTACGCGGCAGTTCAGGTTGTCTGGTATTCTATGACAAAGATATTACCAAAATAGCGAGACCGCCAGCATTAGGGCTAGATAGCTCAGTTGATAGAGCGCCGACACGTTACCCCGGAAGTCGTATAGGTTCAATTCCTGCACTTGTCAATTTTTTTTTTGGTTTAACCAAGAATTGTACACAATATTTTCTTACAGATGTGTTGGGGCAACCTTCCAAGGCGTTGGTTAAGACTTTGGTGAGTCATTACAAGGAGACAATGAAGGTGAACACACATCCTGCATATAAGGATCAGGCTGTTGATATGGATCAACTTTATGTTAGTTTAGAACTTTCGCAGGAAACAAATCTACCTGTTCAGCCAATCATATTGCAGTCAGGTTCCGTTAATGAAAAAAATAAACCAGAGCACACAGTGCACCCCGGTATTGAAAGCAAATACGAGGCCGATAAAACCCAAGCAGAGTATAATAAGAAAATTCCCCTCAAGTCATACGGAGACATGTTAGGCTTAGATAAGAAAAGAGTCTTGATCACCGCTGAAAGTGGGTATGGGAAATCAACGCTTCTAAAAAAGATAACTTATGACTGGGCTGTTTTACGGAGTGATGATGCTCATCAAAAACAAGAGTCACCTCTGTCAAAGTATGAGCTCGTCTTTTTGTTGGAAATAAATAAAATGAAGGGAAATCTCAACATTATGGATGAAATATTTACTCAAAAATTGTTGTCTCCAAACCAATTTGGGAAGAAGGATCTTGAAAATTATATGACGCAATACCCAGAGAAAGTTCTCATCCTTCTTGATGGAGCAGATGAAATTTCCTTTCAGACACTAGAAACGGCAACAGAAGAAGACTTCAGTGTTATCAATGTCCTCTCATTCGATTGTCTTAAACGCTGTAAGGTAATTGTAACGAGTCGTCAGTCTACGGCTCTTAAGTTGAGGAAATGCAATCCAGATTTCACAAGAGTAAATATACTTGGATTTGATGACAAAAACAAGACAGAATATATCCAGAAGTACTTCAGCAACTATGATTCCCAACACCAAGCTCATGTTCTTTCTGAAATAAATAAGTCTGAAACGATCCAAAGTTTAGGGCAGATTCCTCTGTTTTTTTGGCTGATGTGTAAATTAACAGTGGCCGGAAAACGACTACCTGACAGGATTACAGACCTACTTAGGGTCGCAATCGACATGTTCTATGAGCAACAGACGAGCAAAGATTGCACATCACAACCCCCCGACAAAATGACCGAAGAGAGGTTTAATGAGCTAATGACCGAACTTGGGCAGGTTGCACTTGAAAGTTTGAGCTTAAAAATCCATGCAAACAATTCCTTTGAGGTTTCAGATTTCGGTTCAGGGGACCTTTTCAATTTCGGGTGTAAAGTCGGCTTGCTGACCCCAGTGGAATTAATGTATGGTACAAAAAAGGTTAAACGAGTCCAATTCTACCACATGATATTCATGCAGTTTTGTTGTTCTGTTTACCTGTCTGATTTGGCAGAGTCCAATCCTGACAAATTTAAAGAGCACATGTCAAAATTGTTAGAAGGTGACGTAGAAAAATTTGAATACTTAATCCGTTTCTGCAGCGGAAGTAACAACACAGCTGCAGAATGTGTGATAAAACTGACGAAGGAACACCTTCATTCAGTTTACGATTATAACACTCTTTTTGAACATGAGAGGTATGTCTGTTTACATAGAATAATGATGCTGGCTTTGTTTGAAGCCAAGCTTGGTTCGACCGTAGAAACCCTCGAGCGAGATGAGTGGTTAAGATTCCCATATGAGCTGAAAGGAGACGACCTCTTGTCTGCAAACTATTTCATTCAAAACCTAACAGAACGATCCAGTCTTCGTCATGTTTCAGATATAGTGATAACGTGCATTAGAAAAACTGATTTCAATCTCCTTGAAGAAATAATGGCAAGAATAAAGTGTAACTTATTATTAGTAGTAGCTGGAGTCAATATGAACGACATGATGCATGAACTCCAAAATATTTCAAAATGTTTAACATCACTAACACTAAGTGATTGTCGGTTAAGCTGTGTCTCTACTGTCCCTCCTCTTTTCCAAATGTTTGAATCAGCTACCAAATTGAAGAAAGTTATTTTGAGTGGAAACAATTTGCACGGTTTAATATCAGACCAGATACCTCGTATTTCTTCCTTGAAGATCTTGATTCTGCAGGATTGTAAGCTGACGAAGGATGACATCGAGCCACTTTTTTCAATTGTGGCTGCTGCAGGAAATGTATCGACACTTGCTCTAAACAAAAACGACCTCCATGGTTTTAAGGGAGACCAGATAGCATCTGTTTCTTCCTTGAAGGAATTGCATCTTTACGCGTGTTGTATACAGAGTAATGATATTGGGCCACTTTTCTCCATAGTGGCTGCTTCAGGTAGTGTAACCACACTTTCACTACACGAAAACGATCTCCGTGGTATTAAGGAGGACCAGATAGCTCCTGTTTCTTCCTTGAAGGAATTGCATCTATACACTTGTGGTATACGGAGAAATGACATTGGGCCACTTTTCTCCATCATGGCTGCTGCAGGTAGTGTATCGACACTTGTTCTAAAGGGCAACGACCTCCATGGTATTAAGGGGGACCAGATAGCTCCTGTTTCTTCCTTGAAGAAATTGCATCTAATAGCTTGTGATCTGAAGAATGATGATATTGGGCCACTTTTCTCCGTTGTGGCTGCTGCAGGTAGTGTAACCACACTGTCTCTATACAAAAACGATCTCCATGGTATTAAGGAGGACCAGATAGCTCCTGTTTCTTCCTTGAAGGAATTGCATCTTATAGCTTGTGATCTGAAGAATGAAGATATTGGGCCACTTTTCTCCATTGTGGCTGCTGCAGGTAGTGTAACCACACTGTTTCTTCACGAAAACGATCTCCATGGTATTAAGGAGGACCAGATAGCTCCTGTTTCTTCCTTGAAGGAATTGCATCTAATAGCTTGTGATCTGAAAAATGATGATTTTGGGCCACTTTTATCCGTTGTGGCTGCTGCAGGTAGTGTAACCACACTTTCTCTACACGAAAACGATCTCCATGGTATTTCGGAGGACCAGAAAACTCCCGTGTCTTCCTTAAAGGAATTGCATCTATACGCGTGTGGTATAAAGAGAGATGACATTGGGCCACTTTTATCCATCGTGGCTGCTGCAGGTAGCGTAACGACACTTCTTCTAAAGGACAACGCTCTCCATGGTATTAAGGGGGACCAGATAACTCCTGTTTCTTCCTTGAAGGAATTGTATCTATACGCGTGTGGTATAAAGAGAGATGATATTGGGCCACTTTTCTCCATCATGGCTGCTTCAGGCAGTGTAACGAAACTTTTTCTACAAGGAAACAATCTCCACGGTATTAAGGGGGTCCAGATAATTCCTGTTTCTTCCTTTAAGGAATTGCATCTACACGCGTGTGGTATACAGAGTAATGATATTGGGCCACTTTTCTCCATCGTGGCTGCTGCAGGTAGCGTAACGACACTTCTTCTAAAGGACAACGCTCTCCATGGTATTAAGGGTGACCAGATAGCATCTGTTTCTTCCTTAAAGGAATTGCATTTATACGCGTGTGGTATAAAGAGAGATGATATTGGGCCACTTTTCTCCATCATGGCTGCTGCAGGCAGTGTAACGAAACTTTTTCTACAAGGAAACAATCTCCACGGTATTAAGGGGGGCCAGATAATTCCTGTTTCTTCCTTGAAGGAATTGCATCTATACGCGTGTGGTATACAAACTAATGATATTGGGCCACTTTTCTCCATTGTGGCTGTTGCAAGTAGTGTAACAAGACTTGTTCTAAAGGACAACGAACTGCATGGTATTAAGGGTAACCAGATAGCATCTGTTTCTTCCTTAAAGGAATTGCATTTATACGCGTGTGGTATACAAACTAATGATATTGGGCCACTTTTCTCCATTGTGGCTGCTGCAAGTAGTGTAACAAGACTTGTTCTAAAGGACAACGCTCTCCATGGTATTAAGGGTGACCAGATAGCATCTGTTTCTTCCTTAAAGGAATTGCATTTATACACGTGTGGTATAAAGAGAGATGATATTGGGCCACTTTTCTCAATCATGGCTGCTGCAGGCAGTGTAACGAAACTTGTTTTACAAGAAAACAATCTCCAAGGTATTAAGGGGGGCCAGATAATTCCTGTTTCTAGCTTGAGGGAATTATATCTATATGCGTGTGGTATACAAACTAATGATATTGGGCCACTTTTCTCCATTGTGGCTGCTGCAACTAGTGTAACGAAACTTTTTCTACAAGGAAACGACCTCCATGGTATTAAGGGGGACCAGGTAACTCATGTTTCTCCCTTGAAGGAATTGCTTCTGGTTAAGTGTAAATTGCAGAGTGATGATATCAGCCCACTTCTTTCCATCGTAGCCACTGCAGGAAGTTTAAAGAAAGTTTGTCTCAATGGAAGTAATCTACGTGGTATTCAGGTAAACCAGATCACTCCTGTTTCTTCCTTGGAGTTCTTGAATCTGACTGATTGCGGTCTGCAGGATGAAGATTTTACAGCACTTTCAACTGCCCTGAATATGGAAAAATGGGGTTCCGTTCTGTTTACTCCAGCGCTGACTTCCATTAAGCTTCTTCAGTTTTTGGGATGTTTTCCTGTTTAGGTTAGCAAACAAAACTTCTCTCACATGTTAGCGACAAAAATAACCGGCCAGCTTGCGCCTTCACCGCGGATTTGCATCATGTTTACGTGACTCACTATCTGCTTACAGTAAGCGCAGCAGCATGCATGCCTTTGCCCGTTCTAACGATTAGCAGAGCTATAATATGAAATGGAAATCCACAGTAAGCAGCAATCGGCTAAAAGCTTTACGGGAATTGGCCCATGGTTATTTTTTAGAAATAAAAACATCCCGAACATGTACATTCAAAAGACTTTAGACGTCGTGTTCATTGTGTGTTGGCTGGCCCTACCTTTTTGAATAATCATCATACCCAAAATTTCAAAAATATATCCTTTGTAGAAAATCTGTGTATAAATGGAAGCAGTTCTTAAGTTGTAACGATTAAAACGGTTCATGGTTTGCTCATAGTGCAGTATCAAGTTCTTAATGATTGATATAATTGTGTATTGAGTACTTGCATCATCATTAAACACAATCCAATCGCACGGTTTAAAAACCAGACAGTTTGAGACAGCCCAAGTAATTCCTGGTATAATAACGGCATTTGGCTTTGCATGCTTCAAATGGACCACCATGCTTGAAAGGGCCTCCGTGTAAAACTCGATGTCATATAACTTTACTTTCAACATCGTCGAATAATTAATTGATTGTGTAATTAATGAGATACTGTATATAAAGGATATTTAACGGCACTTTCTTATTTTATGCTGCTTTCTTAATGATAAGAACAATCGCCTTCCCTTTTTTAGGGGCCGGAGTATTGCGTGTATGTACTGTGTAAGCATTTGGGTGTAGCTTTTTTAAATAAATAGAACTGTGCACACACTACAGGGTACAACAAGGTAACTTTTTTATGTCTAGAACTTCAATTTCTCATATTTTGCAAGGGAAAACAAGCAATTTGCGTGAGAGGAATATCGTAATGATAATGAATGAATAAAATTAAAATATCGTCAAGGTGCAAGTTCATTGAGCTGTTACAGACACATATTGGTTAAGCACGGTTGAATCTTGCAAATCAAAAACAGCTACAACTATTATTAACAGCTACTAGGTTTTATGTTAAGAAAATAAACTTAAAATCCTTCAACATGGAGCTCGTGGAGCTGTGGTGAACTTCGAGTCAAATGTTGCACTTTGCTGAGATTACAAAATTAGGATATTCATGCGTGAACATTATTAAAATAATTAAAACGCGCCTTTCCAAAGTTTTGGAGGGGGTGGTTGTGTATGGCCGTCCATGAATCAAGCGGCTACGGCTACGGCTACGGTTATGGCCGATGATAGCAGCGACACCGTTGAGGAATAGGCCTTTTCAGCAATCTAGCCATAGCCAGTTAGCCGAAGCCATCAATTCAGACACGGCCTTAGTTACGGTCAAATGGAAGTTACTGAAAAAACTCATCTAATAAAATATTGTTACTCATCTAGTTAGAATATTAACAGGGGAAGCGGGTATTTGTACAAGATGTTCTTTAATTTGGATCAAGGACGGGCTTTCTCTGTGTTTGCCCCTGAATTATGCAACTTCTTGCTTCTTTACGTCAAGAGGACATCAAGCGAAGATGTTTTGATAACTTTGAAAAAAGTTTCTTTTATGAATGTGCATATCATTCGTAATATTCGTAATAATTGCTGAATCAGTTGCTTTGGACGACAAATTTCAGTCGGTTATTTTTTTGCTGATTCTGTCAGTTTTAATTCACTTACTGTTATTTTTCCTTGTTTGTACAATGTACTTTATAAAAGCTTATTAAGCTGGATTTGGGTTTTTTCATGTAGAGCGCGTTGTGATGATGATTTCACAACTTGAAAGGGCTCTTTATAAACACCCAGTTATTAATTTCAATGTTATTGTTATTTTGCTGCTAAGTTATTTAACAAATAATTGCAACTCATTGTTCAATTTGTAGTGTCTGTCAGTTTTGAAGACTTTTAATTAAGGCTTTTTTCTTTAAGAAAAGATACATTATGGTTTTTTGGAAAGTGTTTTTATTTCCATCATCTCGTGTTCGACTAAACCAACCAACCTTTTTGGTAAATTGGATAACTCAAATATAGAATGCTAAATACCATGATAGTTTAACATAATGATCAATATCAATGGTATTATTTAAAGGTGAAATAATTATTGGAAAATCTGGATTATATTTTCTATGGATTCCAGGGATGCTATATAATTTGGTTTTTTTAAGGAAAACAAACAAATATTGTTCTCACTTGTTGAAGGAGGTGTTTGATGCTTCCAAAAGAAAAAAACCCCATTTGTAAACTATTCCCTCTTAATTTATTTTAATTGATTTATTGGTATGAATGGAATATGTATACTTTGTGTGGGGCGGGGCGGACTTTGGGTGGTAGTGTGCGTTTCTTGGATATAGGCCTACATGCGTACTTTAGTTGTGTCAAATTTTGTTTCAACGAATTAATAATTGTTAAAGTAGGTCTACATACTGATTGATTCGGCAGTGAAAGAATGCTGTAAATTTTATTTTACTTCAGTCTCCGAAGTTATGAACTTCACCGAAGAAGACGTTTATTGAAAATATGTTCTAATGATTAGCTTGAGTTAAACATATGTTTTCAAAGAAGAAAACAGCAGTTTTCTGTAGAGTCCTGACATAACCTCAGATGACCTTTAGCCGGTATGTTTAAAGAATTTTCATTTTACAGTTTTTGTTTTGTATTTACTTTTGGAACATTACCATTTTTTCAAAATTCCACATTTTTAACATCCCGACCGATGTTTTATTTAAGACCTCTTTACAGCTAAATTATTTTCATTGGCATTAATTAAGGTGGCAAAATGTTATAAAATTAACATTGTAACTTTTGAAATGTATTTTTCATCTTGTACGTCTTTTTGATGAAATCGAAAGGTATTGTTTTGACATAGATGACGCTACTCATCTTGCAAGTAATTGCTGTCAATGGAGGACGCAAACATAAAATGTTTTTATTTTATCGATGACATTATCTTCTTACAATATCCCTAAGGTATTAAAGTATTGTACAATGGTACCACGTGACACAGATTTATCAAAGGAAAGGTGAAAAAACGTTGTTAGCATCATTAGTGCGTAGGAAATGTATCCGACCCGTACTTTAACACAAAGTTTAATCTCATTCTTGATTTGGGCCTTGTCCGCACTCAGACGGCTGCGGCTTTGTCTGTTGCTATAAGGGTGTGTCTAAGGCTGGCCTATTTTTTGACATGCACTAATTTTGGTGATCCAGCCGCAGTTACAGCCGTATAGTCAGTAACTCGGAAACGGCCTAAATCTGCTGAAAACGGAAAACGTTTAATAAGCAAAAATGGGTTACCAGCCAAAAACCATGAGCTTGTTCTTGACTGGTATTCCATTTAATTGCTTTTTCAAATTAGTTTGTTAATACGTTACCTGAAAGCAGTTTCATAAAATTGGACTCAGTATAGTTTCTGCTGAGAGTAAGCGAAAATAGGCTACCAGCAAAAAAACATTAAATGTATTTTATTGACTGGTATCCCGTTAATTGATTTTTCAAATAAGTTGGTTAATATTGTTTTCTGAAAGCAGTTTCATAAAATTGAGCTCAGTTTAGATTTTGTGTTCAAGTTGAATTATCATGTAGCACTAGTAATTAATGTGTATTATTGAAATAACATTGCGTATAAAAGAATATGAACACAATGATTAAATGTTGGTGTAAGTTCTCCTTGGAATAAAGGAATCATGAAACAAAATGCAAACTGTTTTCTACAATATGACATGGTATCATTTCTAGAGAAAGTGTAGTGTACAGAAAAACAATCAGCATTTAGATGCGTGAAGCCTGGTTCATACTTCATGTGAAAGTGAACGCAATACGACTTTTTGTAGGTAAAAATCGCTACGCGCTGTTTCTCCAGTTGTGACGCAAGAAAATTCGCTTCGCTTTCGCGTAAAGTAGGAACCGAGCTTAAAAAGTGCTAAGCAATTTTCTACAAGGGCCACAATGCTGCAATCACAATATGGACGAACAAAGTAAAATCCAGGGGTAAAAACTAAAACTGTGTAATTTGACTATAGAGTCGAAGCATGAGGCCATTACCAGACTTGCATTTATAACATCAGGTGAGCAGTCTGCAACAGCTAACTCCCATTTTTCGCTGTTAACTAAAGTTTCTTCTAAATTTGGGCCTTGTCATTTATTTGTTGCTTTTTATCTTCCGAGATTAACACAAACATTTTTAGTCAAGCATCGACAAGAAACACTGTATAGCTCACTCTCGTTGAATGACATCTTTCAGTAGGGTTTATTATGTATTCCAACCCCTTAGCCGTCGAAAAATACTCCATTGAGTCGAAACATGACGTCATTGTAATTATACCATGAGTGTTCAAAAGTATCCAACAAGTAACACTTCGGCAACATTTATAAACTGAACACTTTACAGTAGTTGGCAAGAATCTTTCATTCTGATCAAAAAAGTGGTAAACCCGCACAGAATGCTGGTCATCTCGACCCCCCAAATAAGCTCGCCCACAACACAAGTTGATCGCCACCAATAAAATTGGGTCGAGCTTGCTGTGGGGCAAGATGACCGGGTTCCACCCAATTGCGTATACAGCGAGATTTAGGTGACATGACTGCATTCATTGTTTTGTTGCTGAGCTAGTGGATGTAGCTATGTGTATTATGATGCAAAAGCTTTACGACATGCACATTAGATGAAGCATTTTAGTTTAAATATGGTAACTGAACTGAAACAAATTATTTTCTACTAAAAATTACCATGAAACAGAAAACAAAATATGAGTAATAAAAATAATTCACAAAACCGCAACCCCCACTCAAATGGGTTCACCTGAACGATTTTTCTTCTTCTTCTCAAATTACGTCGTTATTTGAACCCAATTTAGAGGAGACGTTTGTGATGAATTTCCCACCTGGACCCATTCACGCACGTTATGGCCACTCCAATAAACCAACTAAAATGGTCTGTGATATTGTTACGAGGCCTGTTATGAATTGAAAATGCTCACAAAATCAAACTGTTGTGTGCCGGTGCTGATAGACAGGGCATTTCAACGGTATAAATGGGTTTATTTCTCTTTTATAAAGGTGATTACCTCTTTTAAAAATGGAGTATACCCAAACACCGAGCGCAAATGAATGTGCGCAATACGCCCCCCCCCCCTTTCCGTGGATACTAGCATCTGTCAACGGACAGCGTGTTCCATGTAAACGTTGGCTAATTAACATAAATGGGCGTATTTAAGACGCTCTAGAAACCAATCAGAGGCATCCCTCATTCTATAATACAAAGTCGTAAAGGTCTCGCACCAAGACTTTCCAAATATAAGAGTGCTCACTCTGTTTAAATGTTACTCAGTTTGACTTTGGAAATAATTATGACATATTAAATAAGCTTATTCAAGCGAAATTACTCACAGTCATCGAGAAGAAGAAACTAGTTTATTTTTGTCACGTGGTCAGATGTTAGCGGGGTAGAACAGAATGATGGTACCCCCCCCCCTTGAAGGAGTGGAAAGTGTGGGCAAATAAAATCAAGAAATTAACTGTGCGCAGCTTCTTAGGGTGGAAGAAGACCGAGACAAAACTAATTGAGGTTGTATGTGAAAAATGTCATCACAACGTCGCCCCCAACGGCCGTAACGCTATGGGCAGAATAAAGGAATGTTTTAATACTAATATGCAAAGTACAGGAATCCACACACAGGGTTCCATCAAGCACTTTGAGGAAGCACGTATTTGGGCTTCCTATTCACAGCGCCCCTACTTTAAACATAATGAAACTATGTATTCATGAAAAAGAAGAAAAATACTGCATTGCCGCTTTAAGTACGATCCTACCACTAGGGCTTCTAAGGGACATTCCTGTTGCGATTGTGCAATAGTCAAAGTGACGTATGGGGTATCTAATTATAGTTAGGCGCGCATGCGCAAGTCCTTTGGGCTTATATTAATAAGCCCACATTCGTCCTGGTATAAATTTTACCTTTGGACCACACCCTAGCAGAGAGTGAGAGAGAATGAGGTACTGAACGACAAGAACACCACGGTAACAGATCCAGGTGGAAGCTGAACAGTATGGCGATGAAAAAGTTATCATTTAAATATAAAACGGGGCATCTTCGCTAAACATTTGAGTCAGACTATTTCCAAGAAAAACCTGAGAGCGCAGACGGGCCTTTAGTGGTGGACCTGTTTGCTTTACGTGGTTTCATGGACTATAGGATATCACAAGAGAGAGTATGCTATGATTGTCACGGACTCCACGATACAGCAGTCTGGACGATGTAAGGTTGCTTCAGTAGAGAAGAACAAGTCAACGAGTCTAGTCAGAACTATACATGTACTTACTTTCCAGCTTTACGACTGATGTCAGTCGTTTTCAACTGGAGTTTTGACTTCTAACGGGTAAGTGGCATTCTCATGATCATGAAAATACCGAAATGCTCATCCAAATGATGTGCACATTTGTTACACGCTCGTACAAATAATGCCTATATAGGCCTACACACACACAAAATTAATGGTAAAAAAGAAGACATTTAGTAAAACATGTTTCGTAATTTGTATACCGCCCAAAAAAGTAAAAATTACTTCACTCGTAAGTTTAAAACAACGTAAATGTAATACAAGTATTTACATGGACTAGGTAATCCACTTGGTCCACGTATAAACCTTTACCACATCAAACCCTAAAGCATTACCGTATGTTGTGCTTGTGATTGACTTCTTATTGGGATAGGGGTGATCAATCGAGCCCTAAGTGGTTCAAAAAGTGGGGGGCAAAGTATACCCAACCCACGACTGGGACCCGTTTATTTTGGACCCGCACCCCGAAAGGAACCCGATGAATCTCTTTTCTTTTTTTTTGCCAAGTGGTCTCAACTTGTCTCAAAAAGCAACACCACAATCACCTTTTTTATTACGTGTGTCAGTAATGTAAACTAAAATAAACGTTGTTTGTCTCTTCCGAGGAAATTAAATAAACTGTATAAAGAAATTTTGCCTCAAAACATGAATCCAATATGGGCTGAGAGTGCGCAAAAGGAATAGTCCTATCCTGAACCCTCAAACAGTTTTTCACGGTCCTTCTTTTCTCACGGCCCTTCTGTTGACCCCAGGGCCTCGGCTTCGTTGCTGACGCTTTTGCTTTATACAAAAAGAAAAATACTATCACAGCTTTCATCCATTTTTACTCAAATTATAATATAACAATTTGGGCATTGTCATGTTAAACATATTTCCCGGGGGCCTGGAGCGGACCACGTTATTTTTTTAAAGGCTGTTACAGACGGTCGGCTGCGTATTGTTTAGAGGACCCGCCGCGTCTACCATACCTCGTAAACACCCTTGACAATAAACCCTAAAGTTGACATTAAAGCATACATTTTCTTACACACTTGTAATGTACTGAAACTTTACCATTATCATCTGCAATATTCAACTGCAAAATAAAGTACTATTTGTTTTTTTGGTAGTTGCCTCAGAACCGCATCCGTATATTCTCTTCAATGTGTTGTTCTCCAACTGTCTTAAAACCAAGGCTGCTTGGATGGGCTGATGTTTGAACAAGTTCTAGTTCAGGATGTAGTGATGCATGATGGGAATTATTGTACTACAGTAAAAAGTATTTTGGAAATCGCAATCGAACCCTCTACTTAGTACAAGGTCAAAAATGACAATGATTTGTAATGGTTTTAAATATAGAGGTACATTATTGATATAGGTCAGCTACATTACTTTGGGGTTAGTGATCAAATCCAATTTGGAAATTAACCCTAAATGTTTGCGCCCCTCTCTTTTAAACAACCTGAATCTGCCCTTGAAGATTGAGAAAATGAACAACTTGGCAAAACTGGGATTTGAATTGGTAATAGAGACTGGAAGGTAAAAACAGCTGATATTGTTCTATTGTTTTAAACTTTGTTGTTGAAACAGTAAACAACATTTGCAGACTTGATCGGTCTAAGCTCAGAGTTGCCAAAATGTTTCCGCATGGCTGCTTGTCTTTAAACTTGTTTAATGCTGAGTTTTACAAATACGGTTGCAGTGGGATAAAGGATCTGCTTTTGGCTTAATGCCAGTAATATGACGCATCATGCTTTAGTTCAGGGCCATAGATTGGTAACGTCTACAACATTACTTAAGCCTGGTGGCAAGCACTGCAGCTAATGGTAGTCTAAACTATTTTGAGAGAAGATTTCCTTCAAAGTAATATGTTTTTGATTATTGTTCACCAAAAAAGCAATTGGATCTGAGAATCGTTTCTCAGTTTCCTGTGGGCTGGTGTCCCATCGCGAGTGCTGCGGCCAGAAATGCGATTGGTACCCGCTGTCATATCACTAATCTTGGATGGATTGGACGTTCTTGTAACACTACCGTGACAGTTCTTGCTGTGTAAAAGTCCATCAACCTTACTTGGGATGTCTTGATTTTATTTGAAGGGTGTAAAAATAAGAGCTACATATGCAGAACTAAACTCAATGTAAAAACATATATTGTTATTTTAAATCTTACAGGAATAGACTGGCTACAAGTGCATGAGAGTAATTGTACCTATCAGTGTCAATTGTCAATTGTACCTATCAATGTCAATTATCAAAACATGAAAAAACACTACTGTTGAATCTGATATTTCGTTTCATTGTGTTTGTATTGTTTGTGTTTGTAAGCGTTTGATGCCGCGCTTTTAAAAATTTGCGGTTTCGCAGTGTGAAAACACAATTAAAATAATAATAATAATAATAATAATATTAATAATAATAATATTTGTATATTTTTCTTTGCCATATTATCTCTACAACGTCTGGAAAGGCTATGAGCTTTGAAAAAAAAAAATGAAATCAACATTTTAAATGAGGTAAATGAGGTATACACGTTTTCCCAGCATAGTAAACCAGGGCATTCGTGTAAATACTGCGGTTCCACAGTGTAAAAAATATAATTATTAACAAACCAATTAATTTGTTTTTGCTTCATTTTTTTGCCAATTTCACACTACAACGGTTACAAAGGTTATTAGCTTTGACAAAAATACGACATCAACATTGCAATTGAGGTATACACGTTTCCTCAACGTCGGCCTACTGCACGCTGCAGTAACCAATGGCACTCGTGTATATCTGACAGGGACGGGGTATCGCAAGCATCACTTTAACACGGGTGTTTTTTCTTTCATTATTTTATCGCAACTTCGATGACCAATTGAGCACAAACTCTCAGAGGTTTGTCATTTTATGCATGTCTTAAGATACATCAAGTGAGGATAAATGTTGGTCTGGCTCCTTACCCTTCCGACAAGCTCCCAAGCTCACGGCTAGACAGGAGGTGGGGAGTTCATACCCCGGGGTTTGGCTCTCTGGCCCCACTAGACACGCTAGCTCCCACGCTGGTGCGCCGTAAAAAACACGCTTCGGTTGCACGGACTCTCTGAATGCGAATCATACGTTCGATTTTTCATCATTATTTACAAATTTTATCGATAATCTGAATACTTAGTCTTTTTTGTCAAATACCCATGAATAATTGTAAAAAAAAAAAAAAAAACAGATTTAAATTTGGTTCAGTAATTTACTTTGATACGGCTGGAAGTAAAATTAACTCCGAAGATCACGTGATTTGTCCAAACCACTTTTTGGGTTCGGATAAATCACGTGACCTTCATTTTTTGAAAAATTACAGAAAACGGCAAAATGTGATGGTTTCTTTTAGGAACCGTTCTTCTTCATTCCTGGAAGACCTTTGAAGTCATATGTTAGCCTATTTTGTAGCCCAAATAGCCCAACGAAGCCGGTGTGCCCCTTTAAAGCAACACCACAGTACTCACCTCTTTTATTATGTGTGTGTCTATAATGTAAAGTACAAACTTACTGTGCTGTTTGTTTCTCCCAAGAGATTGGAGAAAAATACTGATAAAGAAACTTTTCATCGAAACATGAAATTCTATATAGGCTGAGACCGCACAAAAGGAGTACATTAACCCGCAAATGTTTTCCCGGGGTCCCTCTCTGGCCCCCAGGGCCTCGGCTTCGCTGACGCTCTTTTTCTCTTCATACAAAACGAAAAATACTGGGCTCAATTTCGCAAAGAGTTAAGATTGATCTTAAGTGCAGATCAGTCTTAATTGCTAAGCAAAGCGTAATGTCACAATCCAAATTACTATGGTGATACTGACAACTCATCTTAAGATGAATCTTAGCGCTTTGTGAAATCGACCCCAGTACTCTCAAAAATTTCATTCGTTTTTGCTCAATAAATGATACCATACAAAGCCTTCTTAAGGCTGTTACAGACAGCAGGCTGCGCATTGTTCAGAGTATCTGCCTGCTCACCGTACCTCAGATCGGCCCTGACAGTAACTCTTAAAGTCGACCAACATGCATTTTTATTCAGACTTGTTATATACCGAAATTTCACATAAATCAAATCAATCCAATGTAGGCTGAGAATCCATAAAAAGAGTATACCTTAACCGGCAAAATTTTCCCGGGTCCTTCTGCGGGCCCCGGGGCCTCGGCTTCGCTGACGCCTTTTCTGCTTAAAAAAAAAACAAAACAAAAAAAACTTTTAAGAGTTTTCATCCATTTTTTACTCAAGAGATAATATGCAAGGGCTCAGAATGCAAGTTTTTGCCTTGTCATGTTAAGCATATTCCCCAGAGTCCTGGGGTCGATTTCACAAAGAGATAATATTAATCTTAAGATGAGTTGTCATTATTACCACAGTGATTTGTATTGTGACATCACACTTTGCTTAGCAACTTAGATCAATTGGCAGTTAAGATCTATCTTAGCTCTTTGTGAAATCGGCCCCTGGAGTAGGCCATTCTTAACCCTGCACGGTCGACTGCGCATCGTTCAGAGTACCCGCTTCCTCTACAATATCTCGTAAACACCCTTGACGATAAACCCCAAAGTTGACAAGCCTACATTTTCTTTCACACTTGTTATGTACCGAAATTTCACAATCACCCCAAGTAATAAACACACATTTGCACAACTGCAAAATAATGTATGTTTTATGTTGTTTGTTTGTATGTTGTGCTGTTGTTGTTGTGTAAGTGTGTTTTGTTTTTGTTTTTGTTTGTTTGTTTGTTTTTTTTTTTGTTTTTTTTTTTATTTTAGTTTTTTTTTTTTTTTTTTTTTTTGGGGGGGTGGTAATTTGCTTACATTGTAAATACCTTCCCCATAGACCGCAGCCGTAGATTTGCATTCAATTTGTTGTTCCCCAACTGTCTTAAAACCAAGACTGCTGGGATGGGCTGATGTTTGAACAAGCTCTAGTTCAGGATGTAGTGATGATTTGTGGAAAAAGAGAAAATCTCGCACTTTGAAAGTACAAAGTATACCATCTTCATCGTTGCAGACTCTTGTAATTTTCAAAGCAATATGATGATGAAACCCAGACTGAAAACAACAATGAATAGTCCCAACAGGAATGCAAGGCTTCGAACATGGTCGGTCTGTCGTATTATCTTTACGGATATTTTTTATCTGTCCATTATTTTCCCAGTTGTGTGACGCTTTGACTCTTCTTGATCTTGGCATTAAACCGGATACAAACATTGATCTGACACTAGCAACAGGTTTGCTTGATGGCGCCCCAACACGTGAGTAAATAATTAACTATTCACGACTTGTTAGTCTTTGTGTTACACTGGGTTCTCTTCCATACATACATTGACATGTGACTTTGTATTACAACTTATATCTGATTAAACGAGCAAATATTTTTATGCAAATAATTAGGCAAACTGAACCTCAAATTAACAGTGCCATTTGTTCAAGGTGCATGTGATCATTCAGAAAACAAACATTTTAATAACGAAAAGTAAAACGTGGTATTATGCTTGCTTTTGTTTTTGTGTTTTCTTTATTACACACTGTACCGTGCCTGATGTAGGGGAAGGGGAACCCCCACCAAAAAAAATAAATAAATAAATAAATAAATAAATAAATGAAACAAATAAATAAATAAAACAATTTGGGGAAAAAAATAACAGGGATAATAAATAAATACAAATGTTCGCATACTTTTACACACTCCTCTTGTTAAATAGTACCCTCTTAAATCTCTATAGAAATCCTGATCCACAAGCAGACAGTGAAGACACAATGGGAGGCTCATATTGAGCACAAAATAAAACACACTGTTCACAAAACCTTATACCAATTGTATCTGACGATTCAAATTTGAGTGATGACTGGATGATGGTTAATATCGTTATATCAAGCTTTTCTATCACCATCAAAATTCTTGGTTGTTTTGTGACCAATATCAGAAATGCTAACATTTAAAATGGAGTAAAATTCCGGTAAAAATATATTCAGCTAAAACTTATCTGAACGGATGTTAAAGGTATATTTTGGTGCAATGAAGTTGTTGGGATTATAAAGATGACATTCCAGAACTAAAGTTCATAACATGGAAAAAAAAAAGTCTTGGATTTAAAAATTCCGATCCCTGTTATTTTTTTCCCAAAATTGTTTTTTACCGGAAGTACAGCAGATGAGACAATCCTGAGACATAAAGTGTTACGTATTCTTGCACACAACAGTATTTGAGAAGAAAACCAATCTCATTACGATGGTCTTGATAAAAAGGAAGCTTCCGGAATAAAGTTGTTCATTACTTTTCTATTTTCTAAAATATGCTCAGTCTATTTTTTGGACTTAATTAATGCTTTAAACAGGAATGATTTGGCACTAACCTTTACAGGTATACATTCCAATTATAAGTTAACATGAATAAATGTCACAAATACTTTGTAACAAGAAAAAATTGCAGCAGGCATGTTATTTTATTAATACGTTTTTAAGATAAAACCCTTTGTCTGGTTGTCATTCTTCTTGTAGGTTATGCGTCCACATCCCCAAGAGCAGGTAACAGGATGCAGTCAACGGGACATCAGTCCACATCCGATGCATCAGGTATTGATGAGAAGACGTCACGAGACTTAGCTTAGAATATTGGAAAAGATTGGAAGCAACTCGCCACTTCCTTAGGTTTTATACAGTCAGATATTGACGGATTTGAACACGAAAACAAAAGTGACTTAAGAGAACAAGCATTTAAGATGTTGCTTGTTTGGTGAGGGCATTCGAGCCCAAAGAAAGCTGAAGAGGGGTTGAAGGAGGCGTTTCAAAACAAACTGCAGTGCTGTCACGGTCCCAATGGTACCAGGTAAGAAAACCATACCTTTCTGTAACTCATGTTTGTCCACAAGGAACACACGTTGGCGTGTACATGTAATGACTTGTATTGTTTGTGTCTCAATAACATGCTGGTAAATTGAATAAACAAAATGAAACTTCTTTTTTTTCCAATATACCCAGTTCTGGTATTGTTCAGTTTCACTTCCATTCAATGTTTTGGCTATGTACTGTTTGGAAATGTCATAGTATGGAAGTAAATGTGAGTTTTGAATTGAATTGAATTGAATTGAATTGAAAAGGGGTTAAATTCTGTAACATGGATTTGGAGCGAAAAGAGGGAGTGAAAATCCCCCCTCGGGTTCCTTGCTCTACCCAAAATGTGAGGTACAAAGAGTTTCCTTTCACAAAATATTCAGACGACCTTTCCAATTCGTGATGTGAAGATGGCTTGCTGACCTGGGTGTAATTCATGCACGGTATAGAAAGGGTTGAACGAGTCCAATTTTACCACATGATATTCATGCAGTTTTGTTGTTCCGTTTACCTGTCTGATATGGCAGAGTCCAATCCTGATAAATTCAATGAGTACATGTCAAAATTGTTAGAAGGTGACGTAGAAAGAATTGAATACTTAATCCGTTTCTGCAGCGGAAGAACAAACAAGCTGCAAAATGTGTTTTAGAAATAACAAAAGGCACCTGTTAGTTTACGATAAAACCACTCCTGTTGACTATGAGAGGTATGTCTGTTTACATAGAATAATGATGCTGGCTTTGTTTGAAGCCAAGCTTGGTTCGACTGTAAAAACCCTCGAGCGAGATGAGTGGGTAAGATTCCCATATGAGCTGAAAGGAGAAGACCTCGTGTCTGCACACTATTTCATTCAAAACCCAACAGGACGATCCAGTCTTCGTCATGTTTCAGATATAATGATAATGTGCGTAAGAGAAACCGATTTCAATCTCCTTGAACAAATAATGGCTAGAACAAAGTGTGGTTTATCATCAGAAGTAGTTTGATTCAATATGAACGACAAGATACATAAACTCCGAAACATTTCTAAATTGTTTACATCACTTGACTTCTCAAGTTTTTTGAATCAGCTATATACCAAAATGAAGAAAGTTTATTTGAGTGGAAACAATTTGCACGGTTTAAAATTAGACAAGATACCTCGTATTTCTTCCTTAAAGGAAATGGGTGTCGATTGGTGAAAGAGGGATGGTTACAATTCAGTGCATGTTTTGCATTTTGTTCTTATTGGTCCAGGGCTTCCCCCGACACCCCTAATCCATTCTGCAATTCTATAGCTTGCCTTATTAGCGAGCTGCGAAGCAGAGTGAGCCTATGTAATGACAATTTCCATCCGTCTGTTCCTCCGTCTTTCCGGTCTGTCCGGCCGTCTGCATTCAATAGATGTTAAAGTTTTAGCATCAAGCTTCATCAAGTTTTGAGTTGTTTTATGGAATGTCTTTGTTCATCAGTTGATCAAATAATTGTTTTTTTTCTACTTGTCATTGGTCTTCTATCGGGCGATGGGCAGCTCGCCATGGCAGCTTCGCTGTATTAGCTCTATTTCTTGGGCAGATTTCAGTATTTATTGTCCGGGCCAAATTTGCATTAGAAAGAAATTACCACAAAGGTTATGTTTCTTTTTCTTCTCTTCAGGTTGCCCCTCCTCTGCTTTTAATCATTTTCAGATGAAACGCTGACACCAACAGAGCAGAATGTCTCTTCCGAAAGTACCAACAGCACACAGCGTTTTACTCTTGCGCTTGAAAAAGAGGATAGGCAAAGAAGCTTTTGAGGAAATGAAAATAGTAATTCGAGCAGATGAATTTGGTGGCTTCCAAGATGCAGAGCTAGAGGAAATAAAAAGTGTGATAGAGATGCTGTCTAGATTAGAGGCCAAAGCAGTCATAGGAGTTGGCAATTATAGGAAGCTGAAAGAAATCATGACAAGCATTGATCAAATATCCGCCATCGAAGACATTGATTTAACAGAAGAACTCTTGTATAAACAAGGTAGGGGATATACCTAGTTCAAACCTGTCCAGCCATTTTGTTGATCGTTGAAAACGTTATAATAGTTCAATAGTTTCATGGTTTATTTCCCATAAAAAAATGAGCATAGAGTTATAAGTCACTCAATACTCACTGTTGTGTGTTGTGGTGATGCAGTCTAGCGCATTCAACTCAAGTTCTGGTTGAGTCGATGGCGTGTAGGTTTTAATCCTGGCCATGACACTCAACAAGACACTTGGCCATAAATTGCTTCTCTTAACCCAGGTGTATAAATGGGAACCTGTGACGGCTGGAATTAAACTTGGAAAAACTGAAACTGAATTGAAAACCAGAAAGAAAATAATACTACTCACCCTGTGGACTCTTCATGTCGTTCTTGTATTTAGTTTTTAATAATTAACTTGATGATTGTTTCATTGTCTAGGCCAGTGTTCATAAAGCTGGGGGTTGGGGGTTGAGAGAAAAAACCGGCAGAGAACCAGTTCAGGCAATGAACATAGAACGTGACACAGCACAGTGTTGGTTCCAATGAATGCTATTGCTTCATGTGCGTAGCAAGTTTTTTTTTTTTTTTTTTTTTTTTATTACCCCGGAAACAAAGAAACAATTAAATTATTAAATAAACAATATCTTTCACTTTCCAACAAGGTTATCGCACTGAATCGAAAGTGTCCATTGCAGAGATGACGTCACACAGGGTTTCAGAACCACATCAATCTCAAGCCTCCCATAGCGGTAAGTCTTTTTAAGTGATCCTCTGGTCAAATGCCAATAACTGCGGAAATTTAGCCCGGAATCATAACAAATCTGTCATAAAGTTTGACTTCAATAAAATCCCTGTTAAAAATGTGAACAAACTAACCCTTAAGTTATTATTATTGTCCCCCTCCCCCCTTCCGCCCCCGCCATGTTCCGATGTTACACGGGGGTCTCGGCCCGAACGTGGATGTGGTAGGTCAGCATAAATATATATAATTAAAATGGTGTGCCCCCCCCCGCCCCACCCCCTTAAAAAAATCCTGCCGGTCCGTGCCTATTGGACAATCAACTGCCGCGGCTAAAAGCTAGAAACAATTATTGTCACCCCCTCAAAAAAAATTTTGATATACAGTATACCGTGGGGTCGAAACATGGTTTTTCAACCTCGTACCAAAAAACAGGCCGAAACAGAGCCTTGTTCCCACTGTAAAAAAATGTCAGATTGTGGGCGGAGTTGCTTTATTCACATTATTACGTCATAGCGAGAGTTTATGATCGGACGATTATCCGCCCAGTACAGAAAGTGAATATTCAATATCCGATTCCAGCATACGTAATTAGCGCTGGAATCCCTGCGTAATGATAAAGACAAACATAAGCTGCCGTTTACAATGGGAACAAGGCTCTGTTTCGGCCTCGTTTTTGGTACGAGGTTGAAAAACCATGCTTCGACCCCACGGTATACTGTATATCAAGTACTGCAGTACCGTGCCAGTATTGTTACGCTACCTGGTGAATTCAAAGCGGGGTGCTTGCGCAAAGAGCCTTGGACAAGACTATTTCAACGGCGAATTTCTTTGCATCACATTTTTATCCTATTTTGATTGCCTGTATGTTCATTTATTGTATCATTGCCGAAAGAGGCAAATAGACAGTCAGTTTTTGTTTGCTACAAAAACAAGGTGTTCGTCATGGATGTAATTAAATTATCAATGAATGAAATGGTGACGAAATGTTACTTTTTAACAACCCAATGTGTGGTTCAGGAGAAAGATATTTTCAAAAACAAAAATTCAACTTGCAGTTTGAACCAGAAGTTAAGGTTAAATGAGGTCATTTTATGTAGCGTAACCTCAGTCCTAAGAGCCCTTTTTTATGACGTGTAAATGAAAAGAAAACCAATGTGTGGTTCAGGAGTTATGATTTTTTTCAAATATTAAAGTTCATCTTCCGGTTTGAACCGAAAGTCAAGGTCAAATGGGGTCATTATTATGTGTATCGTTTATTAAGTTATTACGTACTTTCCCAATGATACAAATATCGTAAAAATCCAATATGTGGTTGAGGAGTTATGATTTTTCAAAATTTTAAATTTCAACTACTGGTGTGAGTCGGAATTCAAGGTCAAAGGGGTCACATTTTCGAAAGGAGTGTTTAGTTTATAAAGAACTTTCGTTGCTGTGCATTTTCAATATGATTAATTTAAAGTGGTGCTTTTAAAACTGTATACACCCTCTACTGGTATTGTTCAGCTTCACTTCTAGGAGGGTTAAGTGGCGTAACACGGGGGGGGGGGTTCGAAACCCATACACTGATCCCTTGTTCCCTCCCCAAGTGAGGTACAACGAATTTCCACTTACAAATTATTTTAAGATTGTTTACAATTGATCCAGTCAGTTTCCCTTCTAGTTTATTACTTGATATTTGAAATAAAAAGTCACATCCCTTTAAGGTAATCGTTGTCCTCGGTGCCGCTTCCAAGTTTGTATCGTAAGCTTGGATGTGAACCCCGGCTACACGGCAGTTCAGGTTGGCTTCAGACTGGCCTCCCGAACAAAGATGTTGACAACAATAGTAGAAGGGAGCGCCAAAATTAGGGCAAGATAGCTCAGTTGGTAGAGTGTGGGCACGTTCATCCGGAGGGTGTAGACTCAACACTCAAATCCCACACAAGTAAATTTTTCTTTGTTTAACCCAGAATTATACAAACTGTTTTGTTACAGGTTTGATGGGGCTACCATTCAACGTTGAGGCATGCAATGAGACTTTAGTGAGTCATTACAAGGAGACAATGAAAGTGAACACACATCCTGCCTATAAAGATCTGGCTGTTGATATGGATCAACTTTATGTTAGTTTAGAACTTTTGCAAGAAACAAATCAACCTATTCAGCCAATGATGTTTGGTATAACAGGCAAACACGCGGTTGATGAAACCCAAACAAAATATAACAAAATTCCCCTCAAGTCATACGGAGACATGTTAAGCTTTGATAAGAAAAGAATCTTAATCACCGCTGAAAGTGGGTATGGGAAATCAACGCTTCTAAAAAAGATAGCTTATGACTGGGCTGTTTTACAGAGTGATACTCACGTGACTCATCAAAAAGCAGAGTCAGAGCTGTCAAAGTATAAGCTCGTCTTTTTGTTGGAAATAAACAAAATGGAGGACAATTTAAACATTATGGATGAAATATTTTCTCACATATTGCCTGAAACTGAATTTGGAAATAAGAATCTTCAAAAGTATATGACAGAACACCAAGATAAAGTTCTCATCCTTCTTGATGGAGCAGATGAAATATCATTTGAGACACTTGAAAGGGCGAAAGGAGATTTCAGTGTTAACAATATTCTCTCATTCAAGTCTCTTAAACGCTGTAAGGTAATTGTAACAAGTCGTCAGTTTACGGCTCTTAAGTTACTGACTTGCAATCCAGATTTCACAAGAGTAAATACAGTTGGATTTGATGACGAAAATAAGATATTAAAATATATCCGTAAATACTTCAGCAACTATGATTCCCAACACCATGATGATGTATTTTCTAAAATAGATACGTCTGAAACGCTCCGCAATTTAGGGGAGATTCCTCTGTTTCTTTGGCTGATGTGCAGATTAACAGACACCGGAGAGCAACTACCTGACAGGATTACAGAACTGCTTCGTCTCGCAATCGAAATATTTTATGAGCAACAGATGAGCAAAGGTCCCACGTCCAAGCCCCCCAATAAAATGAGCGAAAAGAGGTTTAATAAGCTAATGACCGAACTTGGGCAGGTTGCACTTAAACGTTTGATGTCAAAAAGCTATGCAAAAAATTCCTTTGAGGTTTCAGATTTCGGTTCAGAGGACCTTGTCAATTTCGGGTGTAAAGTCGGCTTGCTGACCCGAGTGCAAATCATGCACGGTATAAAAAAGGTTGAACGAGTCCATTTCTACCACATGATATTCATGCAGTTTTGTTGTTCCGTTTACCTGTCTGATATGGCAGAGTCCAATCCTGACAACTTTGAAGAGCACATGTCAAAATTGTTAGAAGGTGACGTAGACAGAATTGGATACTTGCTCCGTTTCTGCAGCGGAAGTAACGAAACAGCTGCAGAATGTGTGATAAAACTGACGAAGGAGCACCTTTATTCAGTTTACGATAAAATCACTCCTGATGAATATGAGAGGTATGTCTGTTTACATAGAATAATGATGCTGGCTTTGTTTGAAGCCAAGCTTGGTTCGACCGTAGAAACCCTCGAGCGAGATGAGTGGGTAAGATTCCCACATGAGCTGAAAGGAGAAGACCTCTTGTCTGCACACTATTTCATTCAAAACCTAACTGAACGATCCAGTCTTCGTCATGTTTCAGTTATAATGATAATGTGCATAAGAAAAACCGATTTCAATCTCCTGGAAGAAATAATGGAAAAAATAAGGTGTAACTTATTATTGACAGTAGTTGGAGTCAACTTGAACGACATGAAAGATGAACTCAAAAACATTTCGCAGTTGTTAACATCACTAACACTAAGAGATTGTAAGTTAAGCTGTGTCTCTGTCCCTCCTCTTTTCCAAATGTTTGAATCAGCTACCAAATTGAAGAAAGTTATTTTGAGCGGAGACAATTGGCACGGTTTGAAATCAGACCAGATACCTCATATCTCTTCCTTGGAGATCTTGGTTCTGCAGGAATGTAAGCTGACGAAGGATGATATCGAGCCAATTTTCTCAATCGTGGCTGCTGCAGGAAGTGTACTGACACTTATTTTACACAAAAACGATCTCCATGGTATTAAGGGGGACCAGATTACTCCTGTTTCGTCCTTGAAGGAATTGCATCTACATGAGTCAGGAATACAGGGTAATGATATCGGGCCACTTTTCTCAATCGTTGACGCTGCAGGTAGTGTAACGAAACTTGTTCTACACGGGTACGATCTCCATGGTCTTAAGGGGGACAAGGTAAACCCTGTTTCTTCTTCAAAGGAATGGCAGCCAGATGCGTGTAGTAGACAGAATGATTGTATTCGATCACCTTTCTCAATCGTGGCTGCAGGTAGAGTAACGAGACTTGTTCTTCAAAAAACCGAAGTCCGTGGTATCAATGGGGACGAGGAGAATCTTGTTTCGTCTTTGAAGGATTTTGATCTAGAAGCGTGTGGTATGAAGAGTGATGATATTGGGCCACTTTTCTCTCTGGTGGCTGCAGGTAGCGTAACGACACTTATTCTGCGTGGAAACGATCTCCGTGGCATTAAGGCGGATAAAATCATTCCTGTTTCTTCCTTGAAGGAAATGTGTCTATACACGTGTGGTATACAGAGTGATGATATTGGGCCACTTTTTTCCATCGTTACTACTGCAGGTAGTGTAACAACACTTCGCCTAATCGATATCGATCTTCGTGGTATAAAGGCGGACCAAATAACTCCTGTTTCTTCATTGAAGGAATTGCATCTAAATGCATGTGCTATACTGAATGATGATATAGGGCCACTTTTCTCCATCGTGGCTGCTGAAGGTAGTGTAACGAAACTTTTTCTACACGGGTACGATCTCCATGGTATTCAGGGGGACCAGATAACTCCTGCTTCTTCTTCAAAGGAATTGCAGCCAGGTGCGTGTGGTAGACAGAGTGATTGTATTCGATCACTTTTCTCAATCAAGGCTGCTGCAGGTAGAGTAACGAAACTTGTTCTTAAAAAAAACAATGTCGCTGGTATCAATGGGGATGAGAACAATCTTGTTTCTTCCTTGAAGGATTTACATCTAGAAGCGTGTGGTATGAAGAGTGATGATATTGGGCCACTTTTCGCCCTGGTGGCTGCAGGTAGTGTAACGACACTTTTTCTAAAGAACAACGCTCTCCATGGTATAAAGGCGGACCAAATAACTCCTGTTTCTTCATTGAAGGAATTGCATCTAAATGCATGTGCTATACTGAATGATGATATAGGGCCACTTTTCTCCATCGTGGCTGCTGCAGGTAGGGTAACGAGACTTGTTATAGGCGATAACAATCTCCATGATATTAAGGGAGTCCAGAAAATTACCGTTTCTTCCTTGACGGAATTGCATCTAGAAAAGTGTAGTATGCAGAGTGGTGATATTGGGCCACTTTTCTCCATCGTGGCTGCTGCAGGTAGTGTAACGAAACTTGTCATAGTCGATAACGATCTCCATGGTATTAAGGGGGACCAGAAAATTACCGTTTCTTCCTTGAGGGAATTGCTTCTAGAAGCGTGTCACATACAGAGTGATGATTTTGGGCCACTTTTCTCCATCGTTGCTGATGCAGGTAGTGTAACGAAACTTATTCTAAAAGACAACGATCTCCATGGTATTAAGGCGGACCAGAAAGTTAAAGTTTCTTCATTGAAGGAACTGCATCTACAAGCGTGTCGTATGCAGAGTGATGATATTGGACCACTTTTATCCATCGTGGATGCTGCAGGTAGTGTAGCGGAACTTGTTATACTCGATAACGATCTCCATGGTATTAAGGCGGACCAGAATGTTAAAGTTTCTTCATTGAAGGAACTGCATCTAATTGCGTGTGGTATGCAAAGTGATGATATTCGGCCACTTTTTTCCCTGGTGGCTGCTGCAGGTAGTGTAACGACACTTGCTATACACGAAAATGATCTCCACGGTATTAAGGGTGACCAGATAACTCACGTTCCTTCCTTGAAGGAATTGCATCTAATTGCGTGCGGTATACAGAGTAATGATATTGGACAAGTTTTCTCCATCGTGGCTGCTGCAGGTAGTGTAACGAAACTTGTTCTACAAGAAAACGACCTCCATGGTATAAGGGGGGACCAGGTAACTCCTGTTTATTCCTTGAAGGAATTACATCTGGTTAAGTGTAAAATACAGAGTGATGATATCAGCCCACTTCTTTCCATCGTAGCCACTGCAGGAAGTATTAAGAAAGTTGCTCTCAATGGAAATAATCTACGTGGTATTCAGGTAAACTAGATCACTCCTGTTTCTTCCTTGGATTTATTGTATCTGACTGATTGCGGCCTGCAGGATGATGAATTAAGGGCACTTTCATTGGCCCCGAATATGCTAAACTGGGGTTCTGTTCTTTGGAGACGATTTACCAATTTAGAGCTCCTTCGTCGTTTTGTTCTAGCGATATGGCGTTTCATAGGTTGGCGCTAAATTTAGGCAGCCAGCTTGTGCGTTAATCACAGATTTGCATTGTTTATGTGGCTCATTATTTGCTTACAGTAAGCGCAGGAAGGTCAGCATGCAATTGCCCGTTCTATCGGTTAGCAGCGCTATACGAATGCAAAGCCATCGTAAGCACCAATCGGCTGTTAGAAAGCTTTACACAAATAATGGGCCCATCATACACTAACAAAATGTTAACATCCCCAAATCTACAGTTTTGACCAGTGCACGTGCTTTGTCCTCGTAGCCTTGTACGCCCTTTCCTTATTCAGACACGGTACTGCATTTTGAGTGAATGAAAAAAAGAAGAAAACAGATTGCCGCACCACAATCAAGACTTTTCATTGATCTGCTGTCCAACAAAACTTTGTTAACAATCCAAATCCAAATCTGTTCAGCAAAGCCTATTGTGCCAAAAGACTGTAGACGTCATTGTCGTTGTGTGTGGCTGGCCCGATCATTTTGAATAATCATCATACCCAGTTTCAAGAAGTAACCTTTGTAAAAAAAAATCTCCGTTCAAATGGGCGCAGTTCTTATGATGTAACGATAAAAACGGTTCATGGTTTGCTCATAGTTCAGTATCAAGTTCTTAATGATTGATATAATTGTGTACTCAGTACTTGCATCATCATTAAACACAATCCAATCCCACGGTTTAAAAACCAGACAGTTTGAGACAGCCGAAGTAATTCCTGGTATAATAACGGCATTTGGCTTTGCATGCTTCAAATGGACCACCATGCTTGAAAGGGCCTCCGTGTAAAACTCGATGTCATATAACTTTACTTTCAACATCGTCGAATAATTAATTGATTGTGTAATTAATGAGATACTGTATATAAAGGATATTTAACGGCACTTTCTTATTTTATGCTGCTTTCTTAATGATAAAAACAATCGCCTTCCCCTTTTTAGGGGCCGGAGTATTGCGTGTATGTACTGTGTAAGCATTTCATGTGTTAAATTTCTCATATTTTGCAAGGAAAAACAAGCAATTTGCGTGAGAGGAATATCGTAGTAATAATGAATGAATAAATTTAAAATATCGCCAAGGCGCAAGTTCATTGAGCTGTTACAGACACATATTGGTTAAGCACAGTTAAATCTTGCAAATCAAAAGCACCTACAACTATTATTAACAGCTACTATGTTTTATGTTAAGAAATTAAGCTTAGTAAGCAATTGAAATCCTTCAACATGGAGCTCGTGGAGCTGTGGTGAACGCTGAGATTACAAAATTATGATATTCACTCGTGAACATTATTAAAATAATTAAGACACGACTTTCCAAAGTTTTGGAGGGGTGGTTGTGTACAAGCGGCTACGGCTACGGCTACGGCTACGGTTATGGCAGATGATAGCAGCGACAACGTTGAGGAATACGCCTTTTAAGCAATCTAGCCATAGCCAGACAGCCGAAGCCATCAATTCAGACACGGCCTTACTTACGGTGAAATGAAAGTTACTGAAAATACTCACCTAGTAAAATTGTTACTCATCTAGTTAGAATATTAACAGGGGAAGCGGGTATTTGTACAAGATGTTCTTTAATTTGGATCATGGACGGGCTTTATCTGTGTCTGCCCCTGAATTGCTTCTTGAAGTCAAGAGGACATCAAGCGAAATGATTTGATAACTTTGAAAAATGTTTCTTTTTTAAATGTGCATATCATTTGTAATATTTGTAATAATTGCTCTACTAGTTGCTTTGGACGACAAGTTTCAGTCGATTATTTTTTTGCTGATTCAGTTTTAATTCACTTACTTCTGTTTGTTTCCTTGTTTGTACATTGTACTTTATAAAAACCTATTAAGCTGGATTTGTGTATTTTCATGTACAGCACGTTGTGATGATGGTTTCACAATTTTAAAGGCTCTTTATAACCACCCAGTTATTAATTTTAATGTTACTGTTATTTTGCTGCTAAGTTATTGAACAAATTAATTGCAACTTATTGTTCAATTTGCAGTCTCTGTCAGTTTTGAAGACTTTTAATTAAGGCTTTTTTCTTAAAGAAAAGGTACAGTATGGTTTTTTGGAAAGTGTTTTCATTTCCATCATCTTGTGTTTGACTAAACCAACCAACCTGTGTGGTAAATTGGATAACTCAAATATAGAATGCTTAATACTATGATAGTTTAATTTAATGATCAATATCAATGGTATTATTTAAAGGTGAGATAATTATTGGAAAATCTTGATTATATTTTCTATGGATTCCAGGGATGGTATATAATTTGTTTTTTAAGAAAACAAACAAATTATGTTCTCACTTGTTGAAGGAGGTGTTTGATGCTTCCAAAAGGAAAAGACCCATTTGTAAATTATTCCCTCTTAACTTATTTTAATTGATTTATTGGTATGAATGGAATGTGTACATTTTGTCGAGCTTGTAAATTTTGCTAATGTTGATATTTCATACATAAAGCAGATACGTTCCTACACGTACTTGCAAACAACACAACCTTAATGTTGAGAGTTATGTGAAAAATATGAAGAAACATTTCGTGTACATTTCTGTTAATAGCTAATTTCTTGAACTGGTATTTGTATGAGTTGGTTTGTGTATGGGCGGCGATGCATGGGTTTGGGCCGGGCGGGTTTTGGGAGGTAGTGTGCGTTTCTTTGATATAGTCCTACATGCGTACTTAGTTGTGTCAAATTTTATTTCAATGAAATAATAATTGTTAAAGTAGGTCTACATGATTAATTCGGCAGTTAAAGAATGCAGAAAAATATTATTTTACTTCAGTCGCCGAAGTAATGAACTTCACTGAAGAAGCAGTTTATTGAAAATATGTTCTAATGATTAATGTGAGTTAAACATATGTTTTTAAAGAAGACAAGAGAAGAAACAACAGTTTTCTGTAGAGTTCTAACATAACCTCAGATCACCATAAGCCGGTATGTTTAAAGACAATTTTTTTTACAGTTTTTGTTTTGTATTTACTTTTGGAACATTACCATTTTTCGAAATTCCAAATTGTTAACATCCCGGCCGATGTTTTATTTCAGACCTCTTTACAGCTAAATTATTTCATTGGCATTAATTAAGGTGGCAAAATGTTATAAAATTAACATTGTAACTTTTGAAATGTAATTTTCATCTTGAACGTCTTTTTTATTATATCGAAATGCATTGTTTTGACATAGATGACGTTACTCATCTTGCAAATAGTTGCTGTCAGTGGAGGACGCCAACATAAAATGTTGTTATTATTTCGTAGACATTATCTTCTTACATTATCCCTAACGGTTTAGTATAATACAATTGTACCACATGACACAGATTTATCAAAGGAAAGGTGACAAAAACGTTGTTAGCATCATTAGTGCGTAGGAAACTTATCCGACCCGTACTTTAACACAAAGTTTAATCTCATTCTTGATTGGGCCTTGTCCGCACTAAGGCGGCTGCTGCTGTGTCTGTTGCTAAGGGTGTGTCTAAGGCTGGCCTATTTTTTAACATGCACAAAAGTCAGTATGTAACGTTTAGTCACTATATAACGTATAGTCAGTAACTCGGAAACGGCCTAAATCTGCTGAGCACGGAAAACGTTTAATAAGCAAAAATTGGTTACCAGCCCCCCAAAAAAGTTTGTTCTTGACTGGTATTCCATTTAATTGCTTTTTCAAATTAGTTTGTTAATATTGTTACCTGAAAGCAATTTCATAAAATTGAACTCAGTATAGTTTCTGCTGAAAATAAGCGAAAATAGGCTACCAGCAAAAAAACATGAGATGTCTTTTATTGACTGGTATTCCGTTATTTGATTTTTCAAATTAGTTGGTTAATATTGTTATCTGAAAGCAGTTTCATGAAATTGAGCTCAGTCTAGATATTGCCTTTAAGTTGAATTATCATGTAGCACTAGTAATCAGTGTGTATTATGGAAATAACGATGCTTTTAAAAGAATATGAACACAAGGATTAAATGTTGGTGTAAGTTCTCCTTGGAATAAATGAACCATTAAAAAAAATGCAAATTGTTTTTTTCAATATGACATGGTATCATTTCCAGAGAAAGTGTAGTGTACAGAATAATAATCTACATTTAGATGCGTAAAGCCCGGTTCATACTTCATGTAAAAGTGAACGCAAAGCGACTTTTGCTGAAGTAAAAATCGCTATACGCGCTGTTTCTCCAATTGTGACGCAAGAAAATTCGCTTCGCTTTCGCGTCAAGTATGAACCGAGGTTAAAAGGTGCTAAGCAATTTTCTACATGGGCCACAATGCATTCCCTGCTGCAATCACAATATGAACGAACAAAGAAAAATCCAGGGGTAAAAACTAAAACTTTGTGATTTGACTATTGTGTCGAAGCGTGAGGCCATTACCAGGTTTGCATTTATAACATCAGGTGAACAGTCTGCAACAGCTAACTTCCCTTTTTCATTTTTCAATGATATTTTCCTCTAAATTTAGGCCCATTTATTTTGTAATGTTTATCGTCCAAAATTAGCACAAACATTTTTAGTCAAGCATCAACAAGAAAGACTGTAAAGCTCACTCTCGTTGAATGACATCTTTCAGTAGGGCTATTATGTTTTCCGACCCCTTAGCCGTCGAAAAACACTCCATTGAGTCGAAACGTGACGTCATTTCAATTATACCATGAGTGTTCAAATATCTAATAAGTAACACTTTGGCAACATTTATAAACTGGCCACTTCTCAGAAATTGACAAAAATCTTTCATTCTGATCGAACAAATGGTAAACACGCAATGAACAGTGGTCATCTCTACCCCAAAATAAGCTCGCCAACAACACAAGTTCGCCACCAATTAAATTGGGTGGAGCTTGCTATGGGGCGAGATGACCGGGTTCCACCCAACTGCGTATACAGCGAGATTTAGGTGACATGACTGCATGCATTGCTTTGTTGCTGAACTCGTGGCTGTAGTTACGTGTATTATGATGCAAAAGCTTTACGACATGCACATTAGATGAAGCATTTTAGTTTAATTGGTAACTGAACTGAAACAAATTATTTTCTACTAAAAATTACAATGAAACAGAAAACAAAATATGATATGAGTGGTGAAAATAAACTGCAAAACCGCAACCCCCACTCAAAATGGGTTCACCTGGACGATTTGTTTCTTCTTCTCAAATTACGTCGTGTTTAAGACGCTCTAGAAACCAATCAGAGGCATCCCTCATTGTACGTACGCTCACAGTATAAAACAAGGTCTCGCACCAAGACTTTCCAAGTATAAGAGTGCTCACTCTGCTTAAATGTTACTCAGTTTGACTTTGGCAATAATTATGACATATTAAATAAGCTTATTCAAGCGAGATTACTCACAGTCATCAAGAAGAAGAAACTGGTCTATTTTTGTCACGTGGTCAGATGGAAGCGGAGTCTTAGAAATACAATTCTGGACTGGAACAGAATGATGGTAACCCCCCCCCCCCCCCTTGAAGGGGAAGGCAGTGGAAAATGTGGGCAAATAAAATCAAGAAATGGACAGGTCTTAACTGTGCGCAGCTTCTTAGGGCGGCAGAAGACCAAGACAGAATTAATGGAGGTTGTATGTGAAAAATGCCATCACAACGCGGCCCCCAACGGCCGCAACGCCATGGGCAGAATAGAGGAATGGTTTAATACTACTATGCAAAGTACTGGAATTCACTCACAGTGTTCCATCAGGCACTTTGAGGAAGCATTACTTTGGCTCCTAGTCTCATCGTCCCTACTTTAAACATAATGAAACTATGTATTCATGAAAAAAAATACTGCATTGCGGCTTTAAGCACGATCCTACCACTAAGGCTTCTAAAGCCGGCCTCAGGTCGACCTACGATGTTCTTGCGCCCGCAACAAATCGTCGGCAACGCGCAGACAAAATATACTCAGGTCACAACAACTGAGAAATCGTGCGACCGTCGGGATCACGTCGTACAAGTTGAAATTGTTCTACTCTTGCGACTGTTAATTTTTTCGAGGGGCGACTGTTTCCGATTGTCTTAAAATCATCGCAGCTACGCGCTCAGGTCGTAAATAATCGCCGACTGAAAAGTTCCCGATGGTCTTAGCTCAGGCGCAGTGTGATCCTGAAAAGTCAGTCGCCGACTGTTTTTTGTTGACGTAAGGTCGACCTGAGGCCGGCTTAAGGGACATTCCCGTTGCGATTGTGCAATACTAAAAGTGACGCATGCGCAAGTCCTTTGATTTTATGTTGATAAGCCCACGTTCGTCCTGGTATAAATTTTACCTCCGGACCAAACATCCTGCCTGGCAGAGAGTGAGAGAGCGGTACGGAAAGACACGAACACCACGGTAACAGATCTAGGTTGAAGCTGAACAGTATGACGGTGTAAATGTTATCATTTAATTATAAAACGGGGCATCTTCGCTAAACATTTGAGTCAGACCATTTCCAAGAAAGACTTGAGAGCGCAGAAGGGCCTTCATTGGTGGACCTGTTTGCTTTACATGGTTTCATGTACTGTAGGATAGCACAGGATCGAGAGAGTGTGCTATGATGGTCACATACTCGACGATACTGGACGATGCAAGGTTGATTCAGTAGAGAAGAACAAGTCAACGAGTCTGGTCAGAAACACACATGTATTTGCTTCCCTGCTTTACGACTGAATTCAGTGGATTTCAACTGAAGTTTTGACTCTATACAAGTAAGTGGCATTCTCATGGTCATACGTATGAAAATAACAAAATGAATGCTGTTCTGGTGTACACAGTTATCACACGTTCGTACTAAGTAATAATACCTACCTACACACACAAAATAAATGATAAAAACAAGAAATCGAGTAAAACATGTTTCGTAATTTTTATACCCCCGCCAGATAAAGCAAAACTCGGAGGAAAGAGCAAAATAGTCTTGCAAAATGGACATATTGAATCTTATAAATTTGGACCACATCAAACCTAAGCATTGCCTCGAGTTACGTTACGATTGACTTCTAACTGGGATCCTATGAGTAGGCATAGAGCAAGGACAACAGTGGTCCAACAAGTAGGGATAGGCCTACACCCCCTTATTTTTGACCCCTTAAATAAACCCTATTGACCAACCTCTTTTCTGTTGCCAAGTGTGTGACAATAATTGCCTGCGTGTGTCTATTTCATACCAATCTATATAATAAGCAGCAATTTACAAACATGTTTTTGTACAATAAGACAATCAAAGAGATGAACTTGTCTCAAAGCAACACCACAGTGCTCACCTCTTGTATTAATACGTGTGTCTAGAAAACTGTAGAAGCCTATTGTTATTGGACCACTTACTGCAAAATGTCAAGAAATGGACTGGCTTGCGGGTCATTTGTGCTTACCCATAGTTTACTAAACACGAATTTTATTGTTAGAAATGCATCACGGCTTTAGCATGATCAAGGGACTCTCCCGTAGCGATTGCGCAATACTCACAGTGACCTCTGGGTATTTTGATATTGTGCATTAAGAGCAGGTTGCCCATGGGTCGCCAAACGCCCATCCGAGTAACTTCCGCTATTCATTTATTTAACTGTGCTCTGCACCAGCTTTTGAATCGATTAATCAATAACGAGTACTTCTAGTGAGTGACCTTGGAGGCCGACAAAATGGTTCACAAACACTCAATTACACACTCTAATACCTGACCTCTACAAAAACTACAAATTAATACACGGATTTATCGTCTGTGAAACAATTATGGCAAATGGAAAGGAAGTTTATATCCTGAAAAAACAAAAAATTGGTGACTCTGTGCAAAATAATTAAATTGTGTCGTCACGGACACGTACACTCAAATTCAGCAGACGACGGAGCTTTCTGTGTACACGCAGCTACGCAACAACCTTTGACCTTAAATTTCCCAGAGTGACAAGCGAAAACACCGCAGCGTTCGATTAGCCTCGTTTCGTGGCTACCACGAGTGTAAACCTCCGAAACAAACGGGGAAGCTAATCGAACACACCAATACACAACATTGCCTTTTCATTTTGTTATTAATTTCATCTAGTTTTCTTTAGTTGTTGTTTGTTTTCTTATTCCACCCGTGTGTAGCTGCTTTCTTTTTCAGTCGTATAGCCCTTTTTATACAAAAGTATATACTGACTCTTCTATTTACTTTCCAAACATTAATGGCTACAAAGTTGTGAACTGATTAACAAAATCTCCACAATGACTGAACGGCAATAATTAGTTTATGAAAGAGGAATCGTAGGGTGGATAAGTAGAGTACAGGTTCTGGTTACTTTTTAATGCCATTATTACAAGAACAAAACAAACCTTAAGGGTTCATACTTTATCACACAACTCCGTGGAAACTGGAAGAGCGATACAGCACATGAGTCACGTGTGAAGTGTTCCACGCTATCCCAACGAGGCTTGGCACTTTTGTGTGCACCCCCCCCCCCCCGTTTTAGCAAAGTTTAATACAATTTAACGATGAATTTACTCAATTTCATTTTGAGAGTATTGAGCATTGATCTTTCACCAGAGAGTACACCACCAACATGTCGCAGCCATCTCTAAAACAGTGGGATGAAGACCGGAAGACGTTAGGGGTCGTCTATGATCTTTCCCGGGCAAAACCAGTGGAAAGGAAGAACACAATCAAGAAGAGTAGACAGGCAGCTGTCAAGTCTGCATTGGCAGAGAAGACAAAGCCATCTGGACAGCATCAAGACACCAAAACGAACACGTCTGGTTCATCATTGGGCAAAGAGCAATGCGGAGCCCAAGCAAGAAGGTACCGTACCTTTGGTGCATTCACTCAAACACAGTTTTGAGAGTAAAGGGTGTTGGCCTACTATGGAGTTTTCAAAAAGTTCCAAGCTTTTGCAGTCAGAGCCAGCTAAGGTTAAAGGGCAGTATCTGTGCATGACGTGAGACTCTTTCACAAGCTCATGAAAAAGTCTTACGTCATGCACAGAGTGCCCAGCTGATTCCTAACCCAACCCTAGGTCCTCAATGGAACCGATACTATAGGATAGTACACAAATGCTCTGTTCTCCGGGCACAGTAGTTTTCGTGCAAGAACTAAAGTCAATGAGTCACAAATCTTTGTGTTATAATCTTCTTCTTTTTTTAAGTGAAGCTAGCAAATATTAATGCTTTTCAGTTCAATTGCTCTGATAAGTTTTTGTGACATTGTAACTTCTTTTATTTCTTTGTTAAGACGGCCAAGGATCTGCATTGTTGACACTAGCTGAATTAATTGATGTTTGTCATTGAAACTTCCAATTCTAATACTGATATCTACAGAGACGAAGCCTCATCACATAGAGGCAAGAAACCTCATCACATGATACAGTTATTTATCAAGACGTCAATCAACCGCAAAAACCTCAGTTTACGACTCGATCGTAACACAACCGTCTCCGCACTGAAAGACATCATTCACAGAAAGTTGGGCATTCGTCCTGCATTGCAAAATCTGTACACAAACAACCGAAGGTTCAAGGTATGGTCTGCGTTATACTATTCATTATAGTAGTTGATTTCTTGAACCATATATTTGTGCATTTGTCATTTATTTTAGTTTACAGGTTACGTTCAAAAGATGTTCTAATTGCAAAAACAAAACAAAACGACACACAGTGGCTTGTTTCTTTTTTACCTACACATGTATTTACCTATGTTTTCATCATTTTCAAAATCTCACAATCGTTTTCCAATTTGTAAGACCTTTGGCATTTCTGCATTTCTGTGGACATTCTGCAGCAAAATTTTTTTCTCATCACCAAACAAAAGATATCAGTAGATTTTCACCTTCGTTTGGCGCTGCCGCAGAAACGCAACGATCTTGGCGATCATGCTGAACGTTGCTCGTAAGTCAAGGTAATCCGCCGGTAGGAAAAACTGTCTACTTTTGATAATTTGCAAAACCTAAACTTCATTCGGTTTAAAGAGAAAATCTCGCACTTTGAAAGTACAAAGTATACCATCTTCATCGTTGCAGACGTTTGTGGTTTTCAAAGCAATATGCTGGATGGCAGTTAAGGTTATTTATCGCAAAAGGTGGTTACTAAAATAGAAGAACAAATCTGACTGGCTGGTTACAACAATTGGTGACGGTTCGTATTCTATCTTGAAATTTGTGGACAAGACAATTATTTGATTTGCGAAGTTATAGAACAAGATGATGAAACCCCGAACTGAGGACAACAATTGATAATCCCAGCTGGAATGCAAGAAATGCAAAGATTATCGGTCTGCCGTATAACATTTTTTGGTGTTTCTTTTTGTCCATTATTTTCCCAGTTGTGTGACGCTTTGACTCTTCTTGATCTTGGCATTAAACCGAATACAAACATTGATCTGACACTAGATACAGGTTTGCTTGGTGGCGCCCCAACACGTGAGTAAATAAATGAATTATCCACGACATGTCAGCCTTTGTGTTACACTGTGTTCTCTTCCATACATACATTGACATGTGACTTTGTATTACAACTTATATCTGATTGAAAGAGCAAATATTTCGGCAAACTGCACCTCAAATTAACAGTGACGTTTGTTCAAGGTGCATGTGACAATTCATACATTGTAATAATGAAAAGTAAAAAGTGGTACCATACTTTTTTGTTTGTTTGTTGGGGGTGTTGGGGTGTTTGTTTGTTCGTTTGTTTGTTTGCTAGTTTTTTAATTACACTGTACCGTGCCCTATGTGGGTGCAGAGGACACCCCTCCGCTCCCCCATAAGAAATAAAGAAATAAATAAAAATAAATTAATAAATTAATAAATAAATAAAAATAAATTAATAAATAAATTAATCAATTAAAATGTTCCAATACTTCTACACCCTCCTTTCGTTAAAAAGTACCCCTTCTTAAATCCTGACCCACGAGCAGACAGTAAAGACAAAACGGGAGGCTCATGCCCCATATCGAGCACCAAAGAAAACACCGTCCACAAAACCATACATCAATAAAGGTTGTATCTTGTATAAAACTAATTATTCTAATTTGAATGATGGTTGGATGATTGGATAGTGGTTGTTATATCAAGCTTTTCTATCACCATCAACATTATTGATTGTTTTGTGACCTATATCAGAAATGCTAACACTTTAAATGGAGTCAATTTCCGGTAAAAATATATTCAGCTAAAACTTACCTAAACGGATGTGAAAGGTATATTTTGGTGCAACGGAGTTGTTGGGATTACGAAGATGACATTCAAGAACCGGAGTTCATAAAATGGAAAACAAAGTCTTGGATTTAAAAATTCAAATTCCTCTGTACAGCAGATGTGACAATCCTGAGCGAAAAGTGTACTTGCACGTATTCTTGCAAACAACAGTATTTGAGAAGGAAACTAATCTCATTACAATGGTCTTGATAAAGAGGAAGCTTCCGGAATAAAATGTTTCATTAGTCTTTTTTATTTTCTAAATATGCTCTCTCTTTTTTCTCTCGGAAGAACAGTAGACGAGACATTCCTACAGACTTTAGCGTTTGACCTCGTCAAAGACTGGCAGCAACTTGCAGAAAAGCTTACTTTCAGACCAGCAGAAATTTGCAACCTTGAACGCCTCGCTGAGAGCAACCCAGAATTACAGGCGTACCAAATGTTAGTTTCTTGGTGGGAGGAGCAAGCCGATCACAGAGAAGCGGAGGAAAGGTTGAGAAGTGCATTGGTTCAAATAGGTCGTCGTGATTTAGCTGCAAGGATCCCAGGTAAAAATTTTGTTATTTTGTTTTAAATATTAAACCACTAATCGTCTCTCTATAGAAACGAGAAAAAAAAAGAAACCCATGCATTAGGCAACATACTCTTTTACATTATTATTCTTGTCTGCATAAATTATTGATGGCAAAAGCAGTCAACGCATCGAGGAAGTTTGGTTTTGTTTGGTTTTGGTTTGCTTTGGTTTTGCTTTGTTATGTTTACTTTGTTTTATTACCAAATATGAATGTAACAATATCGCCAGAAAATGTACAACACATGAGGGGCAGGAGGGGTGGGGCAGGTACATGAGGGAGCCTTGAAATGGTGGTCTTTATTAGGCAAGAACTGATACCAAATTATTCTCATTGACACGATCACATAATTTAAAATGATTGGTATTGTATAATGATAGGGGGTATGAACAATTTAAAACTAGAATACACCCTTTTTTCTTCAATATTATAGCACCAGTTGTTTTGATTTTTCTTATCTAATTGAGCAGATTTGGTGGGTATTTATTGGAAACTAGAGAAAAGAAATTGACTTTATAGACAGGAATGATTTGGCACTAATCATTACAGCTAAACCTTCCAATTGAGGTAACATGAAATATGTCAGCAATGCTTTGTAACAAGATACATTGCACCAGGCATGTTTTTTTATTAATAAGATTTTAAGATAAAATCCTTTGTCTGGTTGTCATTCTTGTTGTAGGTTATGCACCCACATCCCCAAGAGCAGGTAACAGGACGCAGTCATCGGAACATCAGTCAATATCCGATGCATCAGGTATTGATGAGAAGCAGTCAGGTTTCGTTGAGAAAAAACATAAACCAGAGCACACAGTGCACCCCGGTATTGAAAGCAATTACGAGGCCGATAAAACCCAAACAGAGTATAAGAAAACTCCCCTCAAATCATACGGAGACATAATAAGCTTTGATAAGAAAAGAATCTTGATCACCGCTGAAAGTGGGTATGGGAAATCAACGCTTCTAAAAAGGATAGCTCATGACTGGGCTGTTTTACGGAGTGATGATGCTCATCAAAAGGAAGAGTCACCTCTGTCAAAGTATGAGCTCGTCTTTTTGTTGGAAATAAATAAAATGAAGGGAAATCTCAACATTATGGATGAAATATTTACTCAAAAATTACTGCCTCAAAACCAGATCGGGAAGAAGGATCTTGAAAATTATGTGATACAAAACCCAGAGAAAGTTCTCATCCTTCTTGATGGAGCGGATGAAAGACTTCAGTGTTAACAATATCCTCTCATTCAAGTCTCTTAAACGCTGTAAGGTAATTGTAACGAGTCGTCAGCCTATGGCTTTTAAGTTACTGACTTGCAATCCAGATTTCACAAGAGTAAATATACTTGGATACGATGACAAAAACAAGACAGAATATATCCAGAAGTACTTCAGCAACTATGATTCCCAACACCATAATCATGTTCTTTCTGAAATAAATAAGTCTGAAACACTCCAAAGTTTAGGGGAGATTCCTCTGTTTCTTTGGCTGATGTGTTCATCATTAACACAAGCCGGAAGTCGACTACCTGACAGGATTACAGAACTGCTTCATCTCGCAACCAGGATATTCTATGAGCAACAGATGAGCAAAGATTGCACACCACAATCCCCAGACAAAATGACCGAAGAGAAGTTTAATGAGCTAATGACCAAATTGGGTCAGGTAGCACTTGAAGGTTGGATGTTAAAAAGCTATGCAGAAAATTCATTTGAGGTTTTCAGATTTCGGTTCAGAGGACCTTGTCAATTTTGGGTGTGAAGTCTGCTTGCTGACCCGAGTGCAATTCACGCACGGTAATAGAAAGAGTTGACCTGAAATCACTTTCATTGTCCTTAAAAATACACATTAGTTGTTCCTAAGTGGTTTTGAAGCTCTGCATGGTGTGGAAACTGAGACGTAACTATAAATAGTAGACTTGCGGGTACCACAATGGAAAAACTCTCTTTTTTTCAGAGCCGGTGTGGTCTCGACGTTTCAATTCAAACAGTTTACTCTGCTCGCCTCCAGATGAATGCTGTACTGCTGATGGTGATGCAACTTAAGTAGAGATTAAGGGATGTACATTTGGGCGGGAAGATCCAAGCTATTGTTGATCGATCGATGATGCGTGGGAGTCGGCAGGCTATGTTTGTGATGGAGTGTGTCAGTGTTGCAGACAAATTCTAAATTCTTTCTTAGTTGCTTATCATAATATTAGTTGGTCTTTCTTGGTTGCCGTGGCGGCTGCATGTACAGGATGTACATGTCAATTCAATTCTTGAAAATTTGAAGGCAAAAATTCGTACAGATTTCACGCCTGTGTTTTTTTTAATTTTTATTGCTGTTCAACTTCTCCGGGTCGCAATTCTCTTCTGGTATTTCACTTACTTCACGTAAAAACTGCAAGACTAAAGAACAATACAATCGCTAAAATACTAGTCACTAAAATAGCATTAAACTCATGTTAAGTAACTATCACGAAATTGAAACTGCTTAAAGACAAGTGCCCTTTTAACTCTCAAAAACGTCAGAGAACTTCATTTAATAAGTCGTCAAAAACATTTCTTTTGATAATCCAGAATTCTAAGTATCACTGCAAAATAAAAGTTGTGTTGCGGTTGAGGCGTGTAATAATAATACATAGATTGAATTAAAATTAAAATTTTACCAAGGCGCAAATTCATTGAACAGCTAAAGACACATATTGGTTAAGCACGCTGAAATATTGCTAATCAAAAAAGGCTTCACCAGCCAAAGATTAATGCATTGCGTATCTTTGTTTGTCACTTCACTGGTTGCTTTATGCTTAGAAACTAAACTTACAATAGCAATATTGTAAGTACAACAAAGCTCGGGGAGCTGTAGTGAACTTAGATTCAAATGTTGCATTCATACTTTCAGAATATGTTCACTCGTGAACAATAAAAGCTTTGCGGGGCTGGTTTGTGTCAGTGGTTGTGTATGGCCGTCCCTGAATCAAGCGGCTACGGCTAAGGCTACGGTTATGGCCGATGATAGCAGCGACAACGTTGTGGAATAGGCCTTTTCAGCAATCTAGCCATAGCCAGACAGCCGAAGCCATCAATTCAGACACGGCCTTAGTTACGGTCAAATGGAAGTTACTGAAAATACTCACCTAGTAAAATTGTTCCCACCAAGTTAGAATATTAACAGGGGAAGCGGGTATTTGTACAAGATGTTCTTTAATTTGGATCAAGGCCGAGCTTTCTCTGTGTTTGCCCCTAAACTCTGTAACTCCTTGCTTCTTGACTTCTAGAGTGCACCAAGATAAGATGACCTCGAGAGAAGGGTATTAATTGAAACTCTTCTCAGAGAAAGAATATTATTGTATTTTGGAGAGGTTCTTTTTTTTCTTCTTTTTTTCTATTCCATCATAAGCTCCACTAAAAACGTACACTGATTAATCTGTGTGGTCAATGGGTTAACTAAAATTTAGACTGCATAAATGTTTATATTTATATTGGTTATTTTTCATTTGTTAGTTGAGAAAACTAACAAACTACATTGTTCTCAAATTTGTGTGCGCATGACTCGAAAAAGTGTAACGTCACTAAAAAGGAACAGACCCGGTTGTAAATTACTCCTCTGAGTTTATTGTGATTTATTTAACTCTTTGAATGACATGCATATTATGAATTGACTTGTTTTAATGAGTTTGTAAGTAATTGTGTAAATTTGATATCTTAGACAGATGCAATTCTTATAAGTACGTGCAAACAATACAACCGTATTGGATAAAGTTATAAACAAAAATGCGAAGTAACATTTCGTGTAGAATTCTGTTTAACAACATTGCTGATTTCTCGTATAAAAGTACTTTTGAATGTGTGTGTTTTGTGTATGGATGAGGTGTGTGGTTTAGAAAGGGAATAATAGAGCAACAATAGCAGGACCCCACACACCCGATCCGTAAGGTTGTGTGTGATTGCAAATGTGGACCACAATGTTTTCCTTTGTGATAGCAACCGTGGACCTATTGTTCCTTTTGTTATAAGTCCCCGGTTTGAATGTGTGTACCTACCCACACACACACACACCCACACAACCTTACGGATCCGGTTTGTGGGGTACTGCTATTGTTGTTCTATTGTTCCCTTTTCTAAAGAATTCCCTTGTGGGGCCCTATTGTTCCTATTGAAATTGCCTTGTGGGGTCCATTGTTCCATTGTTAAAAGTACCCCGTAAGTTGGCATGTGTAAGGGCACACAGCCGTACGGATCTGGTTTGTGGGGTACTGCTATTGCTGTTCTATTATTCCCTTTTCTAAAGAATTCCCTCGTGGGGCCCAATTGTTCCTATTGAAATTACCTTGTGGCGTCCATTGTTCCATTGTTGTCAGGACCCAACATATGCCCTTCTGTGTGTCCACACCTTCCTGTTTTTGCATCCCAGTGGAGACATCTTTTGTTCTTTCCTTTTGTTCCTGTAGTTAAGAACCTCCCATAGACTTTGTACACAAACTTCCTTGTGGAGCAACCCAGTCTTTAGAATTTCCCTTTGGAGACCCTTTCTTTCCCCTTTTCTGTTTTGTTCTCAGTCTCCATAAGGTACTGAATATGAAGGCACACACACACACATTTGTAAATGGTGTAAACCGAGGACATCCCATGGTTTGGACTTAGTCTTTTTTGCGATGTTCCCATTGGTTTTGAACACGAACCAAACCGAGGACTGTCCCCGATATACCGTTTTCCCGAATCCCTATTGTTAAAGTCCTCGGTTTGGGTGTGTGAGTTTGTTTTCACATTCAAACCGGGGACCTATAACAAAAGAGGACAATAGGGTCCCCGGTTGGGTAAAGGTCCCCAGTTAGAAATTGTGTACAAAACCAATGGGAGCTGTTGCCAAAAAGTTAAAGTCCAAACAAAAGAGGGACAATAGGAGGTCCCCGATTGGAGGTGTTTACACACTTGTGTGCGTGCGTGTGTGTGTTTTAAACAACACAACTCCAACTCTATGTTCAATTTGCCTCTAAATCTCTTTCTGTTTTGAATACTTTTATTAAGACTTTCTCTTAAAGAAAAAGTACTCTTTTTTTTCTTTCTTTCTTTTTTTTTTGGGGGGGGGGAGGTTTTGTTTTTTCATTTCCATCATTACGTGTTCGACTGCATACACCTGACTAACCTGTGTGGTGCACGGGCTAAAACTGAAAAATAGACTGCTATATACTGTGTTATATATTGTTTATATATATATATTATATTAACACTACTATTATAATTACAAGCAGTATTATTGGATATATACCTGGAGTTGTTTTGTTTTTTTATGTGAAATTGCCAAATAAAATAATAATACATACAATAAAAAATGGTTGATTGCAGCATAAGACAATGTCCGCAATGGCGACTGTGGCTACGGCTGTTGCTAATGGCATTCTATTTTCCAACGCATAATCACGTGATGGCGATCAAGCCGCAGCTACAGCCGCAGCCGCTAATTTGGAAGCGAAGTACATTTTGCTAAGCAAACAACAGGTTATTTACTCGCCATATAAACCAAGAGATGCGTGTGAGGATTTTTTTTAATTACTGGCATCTCGTTAATTGTTTTACGGATTAGTTTGGTTAATAAAAATTGTCATCTATGAAGCAGTTCCATTAAATGGAACTCCGGATGCTGTTAATCTTTCAACAAATATTAGTTAATAGGTAAAGACCCCTTGCATTGGCCGCCATCTTTGATGAAACGTGCACGCGTGAGAGGCTACCATTGGCTGAGAGTCGCGCGCAGCGCGTACACGCCTGCACTTTTCCCAGTGTGTGTCATCAAAGATGGCGGTCAATGACGTTATATTTGCAATCCATCTACATGTATTATGAAAACTTACTCTGTAAAACGAATAACTTTTACACAAAATGAGTAATATTGTAATTTATCTTTATTAAAACTGACAATGGGGGGAAAATAAATCATGAAGCAAAGTACACCGTGTATTTTCTGTAATGTGACTTGGTAATTTCGTTGGGGTTTGTGTAGCGTATCTCTTTAAAAAAAATAATAATGCGTAAAAGAAAGGTAGCGAATTCGCTGAGCCACAAACGAATGCTGAGTAATCATTTTGGCCCTCTTCTTTTTATACCAAAGTTGCAAGAAGAACATAACTATTCATGTGATTTATTAATGTTGCGATCGAGTCCTATTTTTGGTACGAGGCAAACATTTCCAATGGATTTGAACTGGGGTGATCCACGAGAAATTTTGTGCATTACAACTCAACAGATGTCTCCACTAGGATGCATGACAAAGTGTGGTCTAGACTTGTGGGAAAAGTCGTTGAATGTTTGTCGCGATCCGACTCTCTCCGCGAAATCTCGCGACACGACCAGTCAACATGACCAGCTAACCGTAGCCGTAGCTGTAGCCGCCAATTCGAACACAGCCACTAGCGTTGATAGGGGTAAACTTAAAATTAAAAAATTACAGCATTTTAATATAAAAAAATAGGTCTACAACTCTGGGGGTTTGAACTTTATAACACGACAGTAACGATGCAAAAGGACAGTATTGTTATTGTTTTGTGATATCAATTAGATGCATGCACTATTTGGCTGGTGCAAGTGTGTGGGTGACTCAATCAGACCCTCTTGCTCTATGATGATTAGACCTAGGCCTACAATTAATCCGTTGTTTTGGTTGGACCAGGAGTGGACGGTATCAATGCCTTTTCTATTCGTCCTTGCCATGCGCCATTGTAACTGATTGGTATGGCACCCGGTACAGTCAGAGAATTAGCATACAACCTATTCGCTAGTCTTGGTTCCAAGACATTCGCATGGATCAATTCCAACAACAGAATGAGTCACTATCCATCGTTGGTAGTTCGCACCGAAATGGATCAATTCAAACAACAGAGGGCGTCACTTTCCTAGGTTCGATTTCCAGCTTCCACAACAAACAGTCAAACAGACCGACAGACAGACAGAGTCAACCGAAATGATTTCAAGAAGAAAGCGCGCCCTCTGTAGGGTATGAGATAGTGACGTCTTGGACCAAGACTACCATGTCGGTAGAAATAGTAAGTGCTGGATCTTGATCCTTCCTTCCGCAATGCCGGTCATGATGAGTTGTTGACCTTCTAATAAAGCTCTTTTTTATCTTTGGTTGTCCGTGCAGCCCTCGTCCATTGATTAACACATCCATGCTGAAAAACACCGTTCACGTTATTTGTTTGTACAATACATCGGGGCACAAGGTCCAGCAGGAAAAATAACAGGTGGTATAGTTATCAAGCCAATCCGTGGCATGACTCAAGGGGAACACGTCGTCCCCCCCCCCCAATTTGGAATCTGGGTTTTTGAGAATGAAAATTACAACAACAATGCTATATTTGTTAAGCCTCCATGTGATAATTTCAATATTTTTTAGACTGCTATTTTTCTATTTACACGCAGACAATGTTGGTTTGTTTTTTACCTAACACGTCAGATAATCTTACAACAAAAATAGTAACCAAAAGTCAAAGAGCGCTGATGAACGGGGCTTCAAACAGAATCCACAGAATTGGCCACAGCAAGAACGAAAGGAAAAAAGTGCACCTGTTTGCATCCGTAAAGTTTTTTCCCTATTGATAATTAAAGTTTCTTCGCTGTGCATAGTTAATTGTCAGTCACGGTCCTGTAGTTTTATTTTAATTTAGCAATGAGGTTTTTACTTGGCTTTCCGCTATAAAGCAGGCCTTGCATTACACTCGGAGGCCTCTCGAATTGCCCCTGGTCTTGGCCTTTGGTGCTCCTTCAAAAGTTTCTCATAGACTTTAAGATTCACCAATGGAAGTGCCCTTTGCACAATGAAGATGGCCGTGCCCTCTCAAAGATGAGATTCCAGGCCCGTGCGAAAAGCTCTATAAATGATTTGGCACAGTCCACCCACAGCAGGCTCGTTGGAACACGGTCCTTGCTCAACGGTTGCATAAATATAAGAGCTGTCGTTCCAACCATGGAGATAGATTGTGTTGGTGGTACCATGGAGGAACGGAACTTTGTGATTGTGTGCCCTTCGTTGTTTAACACATACAGCACTGGTGTTCATTTTCGGTACCTTGTGGAGACCAAGGGGGAAAGGGGGAAAAACAAAAGGACTCCAAACGGGAATTGAAGACTCGGATACTCCACAAAGAAAATCTTATTTTGTGTACACGTTTAGTGTACGGAAACAGGAAAGAACAATAGAATGCACCACATGTACTTTTGAGAATGCGTGGACTAGCTTTACAATTGTGTTTCCATTATGTGAGTTTTTGATATTTGTTTATAAATGTTCTAACATTGTTTTTATTTTTTTCGGGGATTGCTCTTTTAGACAGTGATTTAGTTCGCTTTTGGACAATTCCTAAATAGGCTGATGTCTGTTTCCCTGTATTTCCATTATATTCCTCGGTTTTCCCCTATGATTTTCCACATTATTCCCCATTCCTCTTGTAATGTTTTTTTACAGTCTGACCCTTATTGCAAGACCCCAATCTGATACTGTCCCCATGGCTACCCACCTGTGTCCTATCAAACAATCACCAAACGTGTTTACAGATAAATCACGTGAATGGTGATTAGGGCCTACAGCTGGCAAGGTTTCTCAGAAACAAAAACAACGCGACTGGTAAACATTCTTGAGTAATCACCATAGCTTATGTCAGTCACAACGGCATGCCGGGTGACAGTGACTCAACACCGGGTGTGCGCCGCCACAGACAACCCCATGAGGGGGTGGTGGAGGCGGGTCTTGTCGGCAACCCAAGGCCTTCAGGTCACGACCGTAGGTCACCAGTCACCGAATGACGTCAACACATCCTGGTTTCTCGCTAAACAGTACGAGACAAATCTTATTATAATTATAAGGAACTCAGCGGGCTGTCAACCCTGGTGTCGTAGCACCGCATATAAAGCGGCAGTGACAATAAAGTCATCACTTTCCTCGAGTTCGTCGAGACATCAACTCCAGGCAAGTATCCTAGCCAGCAGAGTTTGCTTCTTTTTGTGTCACAGTCGTCTAAGAAGTGCTGGATCTTGAAGTGTTTATAAGGTAAGGCTTTTCTCCTTTGTCCCCTCGGTGCGGTCCTTTGATTGCTCTTTATAATTGTTTTAGTCAAGAGCGTTGAGTTTCCATATGTGTCTTGTTGAACCATCTCTATGCTTGAACTTATAAAAAAAAAGCTCATCAAATATTTGTCACTGGTGTGGATTAGAAGGAAAACCAGGGGGAAAGTTTGCGGTATGTTCGTCACATGGTCACATCATGGAGGAAGGAAATACAGTTCCTTCCTCTCCATTATGAGATATGGTGGACTCATTACTATGACACTATCAGCTTTTGGGTAAATTTGTCTGTAGTACACACCCAAACCACTGCACTCGTAGTATTTCGAAAAGGCTAATGGTCGCATGGAGTAGGAACTTGGGACCGATTTCACAGTGCTGATTACCACTTTGGGGGGGGGGGGGTTGGAGGGGGTGTAGGGATGTCCTCAAACAGTAGCACTTATTTCCGTATGACCTAAAATGTTGAGAACTTTAAACAGTCCTTACAAGGAGGGTACCTTTGGTAATTAGTCCAAAACAATTAATGACCATGAACAGTTTTGGGACATAGAGCACTGGGGAGCAACCGCAAAACATTGTAAGAAACGACACCCGTTGAAGTGTAGTGTAGTCTTAGGGATAGGGGTAACTTTCATCAACAAAATTGAATCTGAGAAAGGTTTTAGGCATCTGAAAATGAAAGCACACAACTCTACGCAACAAGGGTGTGTTTTTTTCTTTCATTATTTCCGTGCAGCTTCGATGACCAATACATGTAGTTGTTTGAGCCCAATTTTTCACAGGTTTGTTATTTTATGCATACGGTGTTGGTAGGGATACACCAAGTGAGGATACAGGTCTTTGAAAATTACCAATACCAGAGCTGAATTGGGACAATTTTAAGATTTGATTTTTTTTTTTGAAAGCTTGAAAATTCTTGAAAAGCTGGAAAAATTCTTGAGCCTTGACTTGAGTCTTGAAACAGAATAACATCAACTAATCATCAACCAACAAATTTATATCTCTTCGATCTTCCGCCAAATGACGGTGATTTAATTGGTTTAATCAGGTCTATTGTCAAGCAGACAATATTGAGGTACGAAGTGACTTGGGTACGAAGTGACCTGGGTATGACATTTTGGGTATCGAAGTGACTTGGGTACGAAGTGACTTGGGTACGAAGTGACTTGGGTACGAAGTGACCGACAACGGCCAAAAGTATCCACTACAGTACATACAGTTTATCACAACACCATGCACACCGTCTCAATTATACACTGAGTCCCGGGAAATAATCGGTACATACTTTAGAAACATTCACTCTCTACATTACACCATGCAAACACCAAGCAAGAAACAACTGTGTTTATTATAAGTTACCAGTTGAGTGTGATTTTCCGCTGAGAGATTTCATTTTGTTGAATGTTATTGTGGCACCATGTGTATTGAGTTGGAAAGTGCGTTTGAAGAGAATGTTATCGTTCCGTCCCAACTTTAGAAATGTCCATTGTATGGATGGGGCCGGTCCCAACTTGAGTGTTTCAGTTGGGATGGCTCAGTATAGTGTAGCTCAGTCGGGGACGGCCCAACTGGGATTTAATCCATCACACGCAAGCAGTACTGCTAGTGGTGGTCGCAATAACATCCAGTGGTTCACTGCTTGGCGACAGACGCCTTGATCACAGCTTTTAGTTGAGCCGGCCCAACTGTAACACTCAGGTTGGAAACGGTCACACGGCAAGCTGTGACAGATAAGATCTGTCCATCATGTACATTGAATCAATGTGTATTTACTTAGTTTCTGACACATATTACTGCCGAACCAACTACATGTACAAAAAAATGTACATTCCGCAAAGTAAAACTATGACTGAGAAACTAAAAGTAAATACAAATTTACAGACAACCACGTTCGACAACAGGGGCAACAGCAGGGTGCACCTTAACTAAATAAACTACCATAGCATGCAGTGCAAAACGCTAGAAATAAACACAAATAAAACTATTCAGAAATAATTTTACAAAAAGTCTCACGGCCTTTTGACAGAGAAGGGACAATTATTCATTGACTCTTGAACTTTAATTTTCTGATCAATTTGATATGGGGAGTTATTCTCCCTTCAAATAAAAACACCTTTACACCGTGTTTTATTTTCCAAACGTCCGACCATCAATCTTGAAAAAATGTCCTTACACCTCTTTGGCAAACAGCTAGGACACATTTTTTCAGGGCCTATGTCATCCAAAATACCTCAGGTCGGGAGTCGACAACCCCCCAGGTCACAATTAGTTGTTTTTTTACACTACAACCCTTTCATTGAACCCTTAAATCCGTTAGTTTAGATAATTTTTTGAGTACCTACAAACAATTAATGAGGCCGACGCTCTGTTTACTCCCTGTTAAATGGGGTGCAACCCAGCAGGGCGACGCCCAGGTACACACATCGAAATGGCTACTTATCATAGCTAAGGGTGCACCCCACTAATTAAGGAGAAAACAGAGCGACGGCCTCTTTTCTATTTTGAAGGCCCTCGAAATATTCTGTATACTAGTCAGGTTTGTGTGCAAAACAAGAGGTACAGTGTAAAATGCTGCCCAATTGTGTGGGGGCTGTTGGCTTCCAAATGGATGATCCTATCACCCCCGAGGTGTCGGGACATTTCTTTTTTCAAAGATTGATGCTCGGATGTTTGGAAATTTGGGTAGGGGTGTTTTTATTTGGAGGGGGACTAACTCGACGGGCATTGGGACTCCCCGTATCAAATTGAGCAGAGGATAAAAACTCAAGAGTCAATGAATAATTTTCCATTTACTGTTAGTGTAAAAAATAATATATAAAAAAACTGTGAGACTTCTAAGTATTTTTAAAAAGTATTCATGAATAGTTGGCTTTTTACACTGTGTGTTACGAGAGCTTATTTAGCGGGGTGAACCCTTAATGTGAACTTGCTTATCACACGTTTGGAGGCGCACTCCCGCGTTCAAATAAACAGGGCTTGACCAAATAAGCATTACACATTTCTGTTTGCTTTTAAAGATGTTTCCTATGAAAGAATTATAGATTGAGTGGCGCTGACTGACTGATTAGCGTCACTTTCATGGCATTAGTAAACATCTTCTATTGCCTGACTGATGTGTCCACCTTGAACGGTTTGTTATTTCTACCCCCTTTGTTTATCGAATAATTTTGGCTTTTATGTTTTCTAAATCTCATTCTTAATTTGTGTTTGCCACAGACGCGGGTGTCCACAATGGCGGTGCTGACTGTTTGCAAGAGTTCACTCGTCCTTCTGGTGATGTTCCTTCTCGGCCATCATAGAGTCCAAACCCTCAAACTGAACAATGAAGTTCTCTCGTTCGTAGACACCGACTATTCCGTCGATACGGAACACGGCAGTTCTCATCAAGATTCGTCATCATACCACTCTATGGAAGATGATCACAATGATTACAGTGATTCTGACGATGATGATCATGACGATGATGATCATGACGATGACGATCATGACGATGACGATCATGACGATGATGATGCTTCATCAATAGAACTATCGTTTCTGCAGGCCGAGTCATCTGATTCTGATGATGATCCGGACTTCGTTCCGTCAGATGATTATCTGCCTGAAAACTCTTCGAGTACCTCATCCGATGACTACGAGTCGGTAGATCCGGACTTCGTCCCATCAGAAATTGATTTGACCAACAACTCTGATACATTCTCCCATGACTACGAGTCGGTAGATCCGGACTTCGTCCCATCAGAAATTGATTTGACCAACAACTCTCCGAGTTCGTCGTCTGATGACTACGAGTCGGAAGATCCGTCAATTGATCAGTCAGATGACGATCTGTCGGTTGAACAGTCTGAAGACTACGATTCGGAAGATCCGGACTTCGTCCCATCAGAAATTGATTTGACCAACAACTCTCCGAGTTCGTCGTCTGATGACTACGAGTCGGAAGATCCGTCAATTGATCAGTCAGATGACGATCTGTCGGTTGAACAGTCTGAAGACTACGATTCGGAAGATCCTGCATTTGTCCCTTCAGAGGACGAGTACAGCAGTACGGATGACCGTTTGGACTTGGTTCCGAAGCAGATCCGTACGTCATCCAGACGTCACCCAGCCGTATTCGCCGATCGGCAAGAGACACGTGGCCTTGGTTTCATTCCAAGCACCCAGTTGAAAGAGCATGCCAAAGATGAGACATCCAAAAGGCGCGGGAAACAGTGGGGTGGTTCACCTTCACCCCGACGGTTGATTGAAATTAGACAAGCAGACACTGAGTATTTTGATCTGTACCTCTGCGGACAATTTCTTGACATCACTGATGATGACACCAATCGTTTCGCAGTGTTGGGTTTTAACTACGCAGGTCGTTCTCAGCCATTTCTTCCCTGTCAGGACCCATCCTCTACTAGAAAAACTGTGAATTACCTGTACCGTACTCAAACAGACGACCTAAATGCTTTTCAACAAATAGTTCGCGATTTACCAGCAACCTGGCAAAAGTACATGGCCGAGAAAGGCTCGGCCCCAAGGACAGTCCATCTCTTCACTTTCAACGCACCGGCAAATGTGACTGATGTTGCCAAGTTTCTCCAGTTGCGGACTTCGGAACCTTACAGCTCGGCTCGTTTCATCCTTGGCTATGTCAACCAAAGACTAGAGACGGAACACGGAGATGGCAATCCATCTGGCTTGGACCGAGACTTCGTTGATTTACTGGATGAGTTAAAGAGAGCCAGGGTGGACGCAGTCCGAGTTTGCGGTCGGTGCCTGAAAATGGCGGGTTACCCGGTAGGAGGGCGCAGACGCAACACCATGCGATACGGCATGTCGGCTCGTCCATGGCCAACTAACTCGCAATGCCGCACCGATCAAGAAGAGAACATTCCAGGCGCAGTCTTCTCCAAAAAGACATGCAATAGCTTCCAGAAGTCCGTTGCAAAGTGTGTTGTCCGATCGTTGGACCGTCGCTTCTCTAGAGAGGATGACGTCACCGGAGACACTTTCTCCGGTCAGGGCACCAACGAAGCGCTGCAACGTAAACTGGGTGACGTCACGAGATTGTGTATAAGAGATAAACGCTGTTGGAGAAGGCAAAGTGCATCAATTCGTGACCTGTACGCGCCTTCCGTAGTAGTCCCAGATAGTCATCGTCGAGGTGGCACAAAGTTGGATTTCGGCAAAATACTAGAAAGATGTGCTTCCGGAGCCAGCAAACTGCCACTTGACATTTTGTAGACACTTCAGACGTCATCGAGTGATAAAGACAGTAAAATAGAAGAAGACTGTGGGACTCTAGGTGGCAGCACACCTACCACTTAATTTTTATATTTTCGACATAGTTTTGAGCATGCGCACGTTCCAACGTACAATGCATAAGCCATTTGCGAGTAAGATTTGAATAATGTCTAGTAAAAAAAACTTGCTTAATCACAAGCTTAATGTTGAATCCCTCAGACGGTAGAGATAATTGCCATGTCAATCTATTCGGGGCAAGCTGTTGTATAGTAACCTCCAGATGAGCAAACCGTGGTACCATTGTGCCATACATCTACACATTGGAAATGGAAACTTTTCTATTCTTATGTATACATGTACACATTTTCTTTCATGCGGTTAAGTCCTAACATTAATAGCAACAATTCGCCGTCTCTGCCAAAACTACGCCGCAGCTTGCCCCGAGTCACGTGACTGTCGATATAGTCTGATGAAATCCAAACAAGCATTATTTTGTGACTATTAAGCAAGTCATTGTACCAGACATTATTCTAACATATCTCGCAAATGGCTTATTTATAACCTAGTAAGTCTGCCGCCACCACCAATCGTTCCCAAAATCACCCATTAAAAATATCAGTAATTTTATGTACCCAGCCATTGACAAGGTACATGTACAAACAGGAAGCATGCGCAGAGGCCAAATGTCATGACCCTTCATTAGCTCAATTTTTACAAATCTTCAATATGGAAAAGTGCTTTGCGTTATTTGCATCTTCTAGCTAAGCACGAGATAGCCTCGTCGAGTCTGTCAGTCCAGTGTTCCACCTTGACAGTTGTCCACTGGTCAAATTCTATTTACGGGTTGACTGGAAGTCTGTCTCCGCTGTCTCCCTTGTGGCACGCCGGTCAAATTCTAGTTACGGGGTTATTTCCAGGTGGCCCAACTGGCTAGATCAGTACTGAATGAGCATTCCTATTTTATATGAATTATGGACTTAAAAGTGAAACTAAGCTGACTTGGTTTATAAACTGCAAGCTTATAACTGGTCCTGCCGGCTAGTCACTGAAAAACCTAAGAGCAACCATATCACGAACTATGCACAAAAAGGCATCCTTTTATACTAAATGCTGACGGTTGTACTTTTTTTTTAAATCATGTTTTTTATAGGTCACTATTTTTGTAAGATATTGGTGGACGAGTGGAGATAACCTAGGTTTTGAGTTAGATTTAAATATGTTGCGTAGAATGCTGGTCATCTCACCTCCTAGCGAACTCGCCCATTACATGTCGGTAAAGGAGTGTGTGTGTGACGGGGCGACTCGGCAATGGGCGAGATATAATTCAAACAGTGGGCGATCTTGCTTGTGGCGACATCGTAGTTATGGGTGATTTTGCTAAGGGGCGAGATGACTGGTGTAATCAGTTAGATTGTAATCAATGCGTGTAACACAATGTCCACTTAAAATGTTTATCTTGAATGTTTACTTGGTTCATTTTTTGTTTTCTTTGGGGGGGGTGGTCAACTTGATTTTTGGAAAGGTATCAAGAACTCAAACATGCAGTTTGAAAAAACACTGTATCAGATTTTTGTGTAGCCCTTTGTTAACACATTGTAAGAATGTTTTGTAGTGAACTTGTTTAATACTTAGGTTAAAATACAGAAAGACGGGGTAGTCTATCTCTCAGCAGCCTAGCATTGGGTTTAGTGTGGATTTGTTTCATCAAACAAAATGGCTCCTATAAACTTTCTTGAACCCCAAATTAACCATTGCTCATATTGCGATAATGTACAATGATGTCTTTCCTGTTGTTGTTGTTGTTTTTTGTTTTGTTGGGTTTTTTTTGGGGGGGGGGTTGGGGTGTTGTTTGTTTGTTTTTTGTTTTTTTATATGATATTACCTTTTAAAGTTTTTTTCTTTTACTCAGATGTGAAATAACAGAATACTTAAAATGCTGAAGAAATAAAAAAGACAATGCAATTAAAGAAGATAATTATTTGTAGTCTGATTAGTGTTTGAGTTGGTGACCTTAGGCCTCGATCAGTGATCTGCCGGTCATTGGTTCGAATCCATGCCAAGTGGTTGAAGGTATGATCACGGTACGACGTTTTTCCTCATAAATTCAAACAATATACACATTGTTGTAAAACTAATTGACTATACACTATATCCTCAAGCACCAGCTTTGTGCTACACACACTCAGTGGAAATTCCAACGAGGTGGAATTAAATTGAACGAAATGAAATTAAAGTTTGATTTGGATTCCATCAAGTGATCAATAAAACCGAAGGATCACGTGCCCTCCACTTGAGTTGTTTTTCTCCCACCCATTTATTAAGCAAAGATGTTATAATGTAACGCCTCTCCATCGATCACGTGATCCCTCGGAATCCCAATAAAAGTTTAATTTAGTGTACTTTTTAGGATTCTAATAACTCACAATGAAGGCGCCGTCAACGACCGTCGTGCATGGACATTTCGGGCGGGGCTATCCTAAGGGAGTTGTGTAATGGGTCTGACGTAGTCAACCGACCGACGTAGCCTACAAGTACACATGTACAATCTAAACCTAAGAACACAAATGGGATATACTTTAGCACTCTAGGTGGCAGCAGGCGCCAGTAGACTAGTCTACCACACACGTGTGCACGCATTACAGTGTGAATAAAACAACATTACACGTACTGTACATGCAAACATTATGTACACGCGCGCAGCTGCAGACAATAGAAAAGTTTCTGCTGATGGTGTAGCTGACAAACACTGCGTCACTTCGGGGCGGACCAATTAAAACACAGATCTGGAAAGCTTACATCACTGCACGTTTATCCAATGAAACCTTTGTATCCAATGAAAACATTGGGTCAGTGTAAAACCAGTGCCTGTCTTCATCTTTGGCGGATAAAGACAGGGGACCAGTTTGCCATTGGTCTCGCAGTAGAATAAATAGCAAAACAAGTTCTACACAGCAATGTACTGTAGATGTTTTACACATGGTGTTACCGCAAACTGAATAAAAATACAGTGCTCTGTTATCATGTACAGGTTTCCCATAATTAAAATATACTAAAGAAATATGCATACAAATATTTTAATTACTCGGGTCAAAGTTGATGGAACGTGTTGGGTCATCGGTTAAAAATGAAACGGCCCAATTAACGTTGAACAAACGTTAATGTAACATTGTTTCAACGTTAACTTGCTAACGTTGATTAAACGTTTTGTCAATAACCAAATTTACGTTGAAAAAAAAGTTCACATAAAAAAGTTTAAGTAAGTACTTGAAAAAACTGTACAAATGAAGACTAAGAAAAACCTACAATACAGCAAAAACCAAGTTACAAAAAAATACATACAGTGTCATCACCATCTTCATTACAGAGCGCCGCCGTATTGACAGCACGATGTGCACAACCAAACCCTCCAAGGTGAATTGGTTATGAAAAGAACCGTTCACATTGCAACGTTCCGCGAAGCTTTTTCTGCCCAACTCAGAAATAGCTGCAGCTCTTTATGTATGCAAATGATATGCACCTCAAGCCAAACGTCATCAAACAGCAGGACTGCTCTCATGCCAACATATAACATACACACCGCTGTTTCGCTTAAATCTCACGTCAATAGTAAATAATATTTTGAAAAGTTATTAAATAGGGCCTATTAACTGCCACGCACTTTGAAGAATAATAATGGGGTCGGCATTATCTTATCTGGTTAAAGTCTGTACTCCTAAGTGTAATAAGCAGGACCACATTGCTACTATACAAACAAATACGGTGGAACGAACTAAACACACTAGAATACTTTAGCTGTCTAAAAGGTCATAGGGCAGGAACTAGACTTGTGTGGACAAGTTGTTCAATGTTTGTCTGAGTAACATTGTCTTACGTATGACTATAATGCTCACCAAGAGATTACTGGATCCCGACTACCGGGGTGCACCACAATCAAATTAAAAGCTCCCATAGAAACAAACCAATGTGCTAAATATGAAATATACAAAATTACTCAAAAAATACTTTAAAGTCTCCCAGCCTCGAGAAAACTAACCATATCGGCCTATATTTTAGAACAACTAAACTGCAAATTTATTTTGAAATTATTTGGCAGGTCACCCGTTTGGAATTTTAGTAAAACACCCAAGAAAATTTCCAAGCCTACTTGCTGTCAGTTTTCATGAGGCCCTCCTCCAGTTCCAAGGCCAAATAGGACCAACTTCAAATTTTACCAAGTCTCCTCAAAAGTTGAAGCACAGAACCCCCCAGATTGTGATAAATTGTTAAAACTACACAATCTAATAATAGACCTTATGCACATGACGTCATTTCAGTAAGGCGCCCTCGCCTAGAGGTCAAAAGGAGGTCGTTCATTGGCCAGTCCTGTGCGCCGCGCGTACAAATCTGTGCGTTTCGATTGTTTCGTCACCATTTTACCTCTAAGATGGCGGCTGGATGACGTCAATGCATAAGGTCTATTACATGACCCCCAAAAAACATAATTATCATTCAAAAGACTTTTATGGCTTACAAATTATGATCATCAATTTGGCGCATGAATTTTTGCTTATTAGTGTGGTGCACCCACTGGTCGCAACATAATATTTTCCCGAAGCGTATTGTTGTCAGTTGCAACTAGCTGCCACCGAGTGTAAAATGGATTCGCAGTTGGTACCGCCACCAAGTGGGCAGTTTGCTGGTACGGACCATGCAGAAAACTACCTGAGATATCGCCCAGAATGGCCGCAAGAACTCGTCTTGAAAAGTATGAATTTTCTGATGGAAAAGGTAAAGTTTTAAATAAACCTAATCGTAAATCACCTGGTTGCGATACGGGGGAAAATCGCATACGGGCTGTATTGGTAAGGTCTCATAGTTGTCCATATTGGCGACAATTGGCTTGCCAAGGTCCCGCTCATTGTATTACCCGTACGGGCCTGTGCATGCTCTACCCCGGCTCAATAGCTTGCTGGAGGTCGATCACACATTTGTGATAACCAAATGGACCGTTGCATATTATTATCTGCACACACGGGGTTGTCTAAGTAATTCATACCAATATGGATCTATAGCTTAATGATTACCCACATGAGCTAGAACGGGTCTTTCCCTGCACCTCGTCCTATTTTATTGCTTTGAGCAAAACAAGTTATAAACTAAACTAAAGTTTTACTATAAACGAACATATGAGGGCCCCGAATTTGAAAAGGTCTATACCCCGTTTGACACCCATGGGTCCTGGCATATCCTGCGCACATGGACTTGCCAAAGTCTTTCTCATTTGACACCCATATGAGCCTTTGCACATAAAATATTAACTTCTTTTGAAAATAAAAATAAATGCCCTTGAAAATAAAAAATAACTGCTTTTGAAAACAAAAATAACTACCATTGAAAGTAAAAAATACCTGCTTTTGAAAATAAATAAAAACGGTTCCGATGAAAACAATAAATTTACCTGCTTATGAAAATAAAAATAGCTCCTTTTTAAATTAAAAAAACGCCCTCCTAAACAAATAAATAACTGCTCTCCAAAATACAAAATAACTGCTATCGTTACTAAAGCTACTAAAAGTAGAATATGTTGACCTTTAGGAAACGAGGTCAAGTCAAGCTCTTACTCCAACCAGGCAAGGGTCGCCTTTGGTGCTCACTGGTTATCGGCCGTCTACTGACCGGCCATCTACCGGTTAACGGCCATGCTGGTTATCGGCCATCTACTGTGTTTGTTATCGGCCATACTGGTTATCGGCCATCTGAGCTGGGTTTTTTTTTTTATGAAAGCAGCTGCTCTGGAAAATAAAGATAATTCCTTTTTTTTTTTAAATAGTAGCTTCTGGAAAAAAATAATAGCGATGGCACTCAGGGGCTTTCATACAAATTAAGTAAAATGAACTGTTTTCCCCATTGTTTTTGTTATAATTATTACTTACTTGGCCATTGGTAAATCTGGCAACAACATACAGGCAGTGGAAATAAGATAAAAACTTTAACCATGCTACAAGATTAGCTATTGAGAGCACACAAGTGCAGTCAAAGTTACGGTCAACTCAGCCACGACTTTAGACATTCAGAGTTTGTCTTGACACGAAAAGGTATTTGAGAACAGTTTTATGAAAAGTTTGTAAACATCTCATCACATTAAGTTTCTGTCAAATTACTTCCTTTTTTTGGGGGGGGGGCTCGCAACCTGAGTTGTCGTAACGTTGTAAAACAACACGGAGTGATGTTGAATTAATTGTCATAACCATCCAGGTTCTTAAACTATTTCTTTACGGAGGAGCATATCCCAATACCATTTTTAAAGATAATTTCACTTTAATTTGCAATTTAAACGAGAGTCCAAGATCAAGTTGGGGTTACATTTTGTGGAAAAATTTGTTCAGTTTGTGAAGACCTTTTTAAGGATTAAAAGAGTGTAATAAACTCATTGTGTAGTTCAAGTTTATTTTAAAAAGGGCTGAAATTCAGTGTTTTTCCAATCAATTTTCACTTCAACTTGCAGTTTTGCTAGACTTTTGAGTCGATGTTTGTTTTTGTGGTTTTTTTATACAGAAATCAAAGCCTATCAAACTTGCCCTCGATGTTGGATGCGGATCAGGTCAAAGTTCACGACCTCTGGCCCCACATTTCGAAAGTGTCATAGGTATTGATGTGAGCGAAGCTCAAATAAAAGTGGCCCGAACCGCTGTTAATCCGAAGAATGTTGAATTTA